>CM053783.1:239671198-240271198 GCA_028749045.1 Cupressus sempervirens
GGGATTTTCATCAGTTGCTTCTTGATGCCTAATAGAGGCCAACATGGATTAGAGTATGGCTAGGGCAAGATGCTCTAGAGGATGTTAGATTCCCTAGAGAGATATGGGTGGGGTTAGTGCATGCTTGCACATTTATAAAATGAGATGCATGAGATTGTTTATCATGAAAGGAAGAGCATGGCCAGTGGGGTCTATGTTCTTCAAATCTAGCATGGGATCATTTTCCAGTTACATGACCCATTTTTGAGGATGAGAGGCAGCCTACAAAGCCTTATATTTGTAGATATAGAGGCCAGCTTACCTAGACAACTTTAGGGAAGACTGATTAGTGGAGGGCTTGTCTTGATGACTTGGTATCCATTGTGTGGTAGTCTTAGAGAGAGACCAAGGACTAGGACGATGTGCCCTAAGAGTTGAGCCATATGTTTGCATCACAACCACTGATAGGTCAATCTATGTAGATAGTTGAGTGATTCCCACTTACTCTTGTGTGGCACCAATATGGAAGGCCACAGGATATTTCATAGGAAACTACTCCTATGCACATTTGGCAAGAGATGTAGGGTGCAGATGGTCATAGAGACTAGATCATAGGAGATCCATGATAGATGTCATCAACTATGTTCTAACACAATGGGACTACTTGCTAGCAATGGTAGATGCAAGGATGTTGCCAACTTACCAAGCATATTTGGCAAGCCATCCCTTTCCACACTTCACAAATCTAGTGGGGATGGAAGCACCTAGATAGCCAGAGTAGGCACCCCAGGATCCACTATAGTAGGTATCACAACAAGTGAGGCATAGAGTATACTAGGTACATATCCCACCTTGATAGATGGGGACAAATCTAAGTGTGAGTGGCAATAGGATAGGTGAGAGGTGATGAAAAATGCCACGCACAGAGGAGTAGCAGGCAACTGACTAGTCGACTGAGTAAGGTGATGAGGATATGTCAAACTAGCCTACTGTGGGAGCCAATCTTTTGGCATAGACATAGGATGCTCTTAGGAGAGCGAGAGAGAGGATATAGGTCATGCTGTGATAGCTTGGAGAGCTACAAATCTAGGTACTTGTTGGAGATACCCAGATAGTAGAGCAGGATCAAGAGATCTATGATTTGCAAGGACATCTGGATCTAGTGGCTCAGAGAGCTTAGCAAAAAACTGAGAAGCAATAGGATGAGATCCAACTGCAATCGGCTAGAGTGGCATATTACTTTGCAGCATATGCAGCTATCATTCTACATGAGGTAGAGTAGGTGCCTTGATTTTCTTAGTATGCATGAGATTCAGGAGGTGCAAGGCCAATAGCTAGGCCAGATATGCCTCCTTCACCACCACCTCCTCCTCCTCCACCTTTAGGAGGTGAGGAAGCAGGAAAGATTTAGCACCATTATACTCTAATTTTTGATCTAGCTCTATCTCAATTGGTGTGCCAGCACCATTTTTTATCATTTTAATATTGACAACGATCGAGTAGGGCTCATTTTTTCCCCGCATGTACACTTTTGACATATATATATATATATGAGATTTTGATTCGAGTACCATCCCATGTGTCACTTTTTGTTTTATAGCCTATTGTACATGAGATGTTTTATGCTTATGATTATGAACATAGATATGATGTGATGTATGAATGTAGTGTAGATAAGATGAATTATGATAGTATGGATAAAATAGAAAATGTGAATGAACTAACATCTCATGCAGTGTTTTTTTTTGTTGTAAGCGACTAGTATCCTATGAAGATCGATATGACAAACTAGATATTGAACACTTGTGTAGCCATAAATAAACATGATACTTTTAAGAAATTGACCATTTCTCATCATGAAGGATGCAAGTAAATCAATGATCAAATTTATGTGAGCAGAATATGTAATGCAACCCAATGCTAGATGCAACTTTAAACTACATACAACCTTAGGTCTAGTTACCAAGCTTTGAAAAATTTCATCACTAAGAATATAGCAAAACCCCATATGTCATACAATTCCCATTGACATTGCAATCATGGAAATATGAATAGGACATATGTTCTAGCTTTTTTGGGATTAAATGTAAGCATTTGAGGCACAAGAAGCCAAAATGACTAGAACATTTGTTCCTTTTTAATATAGCAAGTGAATGTAAGCATCAAATCATAATTTCTAGGATGACTAGAATGTTTCTTACATGTAGACACACTAGACACATGAAAGATTCTTCTTATGCTAAGTTATCAGTAAGTATTCTATCTACAATAGCCCTTGTGTATGTAACTTGAGATAGAATTTTTCCATATGTACTTGCAGTGACCCGTAAGTTCACTTAGCAGGATGAGTATCAAAATTTACTATAGCACAAAGAGTTTACTCCAACAAGCAAGGAGAAGAACCAACCTCACTAATTTTTCCATATAAAAGGAGTCGAGGTACACATGACCATTGAATATGAGATGGAGGCTCTTATAGTGGACACCCCACTTATATGTATGCTTCAAATCATTAGAACTAAATCATAGACAAAAAGAAAAGTAAAGATCATGCCCCTAGTCCTTGCTTCTCTAGTAAAAAATGACATCATTGAGTTGCTCAAGGAGACATGATAAAAGCAAAAGAAAAACAAACAAAGAAAAGCTCAAAAGCATCCAAACAAATTCATCATTTTAAGTTTGTTTTTTGTGTTATAGGATCGATGTCAAATGTCAATGTTTAGAATATATATAGAAGAAATCTCTTTAGTAGGAGGATGATAGTAGATAGACACAGTTAGGACAACTGGTGACTAAAGCAAGAGGTGTTCCATTAGAAGAATTTCTAAGTGACATTAGTGATAGTAGGCAGACATGGTTAGAACAATTGGTGATTTTTGTGAGAGATATTCCATGAGAGGAATCTCTAAGTGACATGAGCAACAATAGGCAGACACGGTTAGAAAAATTAGTGACTATCATGAGAGATGTTCCATGAGATGAATCTCTAAGTGACACAAGTAGCAGTAGGCAAACATAGTTAGAACAAATGGTGACTGACACTTAAGAGATAATCTATGAGAGGAATCTCAAAAGGTGAGACTAGTGATAGTAGGCAAACATAGCTAGGAGAACTGGTGACTGATGTGAGAGATGTTCCATGAGAGGAATCTCTAAGTGACATGAGTGATAGAAGGTAGACATAGTTAGAACAATTGGTAACTATTTCTTAAGACTCCTATGACATGTAGGGGTTGCCCCCAAGTTATGACAAGATTCAATCCATGGATACATGAGTGAAAGGAGCAAACTAAAGTAGGAAAGAAATTGTTTATAAGCCTGAAGATTTGCTATAAGATATAGCATTACAAATAAGAGGTGCTTGTTTACTAGGTTTTCACCTTCTTAGAAGAGATTCTATTTTTTTGCTACTATGATGCCTATTTCCCAGTTTTCACCAATGGTACTTTTCTTGTTTTTCAATTTTTTTGTATTTTGATCTTTTTAATTTTTTTTATATTTTTGAATTTTTCATTTTTTTGGTATTACCAAGGCAGCTATTGCTAGGTTTTCACCAAGATAATGATTTTTTTCAAACTTTTGCAATTTTTAGATTTTTTTCAGATAACTATCTCTCAAGAAGGATTATGTTGATTCTACCACTAAGATCTAGCAAGGCTTAAGACAAGATGTAGTAGCAAGCTGGTAAATAAGCATAGTGGATAGATAAGGAGTATGAAGTACTGAATGTTATCCTCAAGGAAAGTCTTCACAAGATTACCCAAGTTAGGAAAAAGGATATAGAAATATAAGCTCATGGTGTAGTGAAGGATTGTCAAGTAACTAATCCAAGAAAATGGCCACGTCAAGATATTGCTAAGAACTAAATTTTCTTCTTTCTTTCATTGATCAAGACCAAAGGGTTAACTAAATAGGATAGAAAAGTTTTTTATGGAGGTTATGAGTGAATGATTTTTGGAATGAGGACCTCTGAAGGATAAGCAAGACCATGATAGGATGTCATGGATGAAAGAATTATGCATGATGCCTATTTACCAGGTTTTCAACATGTTATTTATCCATGGTGCCACAAGAAGTGGTTTTAATCATAGGATAGATTTATTTTTCTTTACTTTTGCTACCAAGGTGCCTGTTTCCAAGTTTTCACTGAGGCACTTTTTTTTCTTTTTTTGGATTTTTTTTAAGAAAGAGCTCAAGCTTTCTGAAGTTAGATAGCATTCCTATAAGAAAGATAAGTTATGACAAGCCAAGGCCATAGCAAGGTATGCTCAAAGATGTTGATACGTTAATGGAAGGGAAATGATAGGAAAATGAGAGGTAGATGGAGGATAAGGTTGTTATATTTTGAAGACTAAAACAAACAAGGATAGAAAATAGGCATAAGATTTAGAGAAGTTCATGAGGATGGATGAGATATTAGGCAAGATCAACATTGACACACACCTTGAAGCATGATGTAATAATGGGGAAATCATGGAAAAAATAGATTAAGGCTTAGATATATGAGGTAGCAAAGCCATTTTGGAGAGGGCTGGAGTAGAAGGTTTTGAAACCTTTTTAGGAAGATGTTGGAAAGAAGATGGAGTGGAAGCCTTTGGAAGCTTGAATATCAATTTTGATTTGTTTTCAATATTCAAGTCCTTCAAAAGAGACTTGGTAATCCATATAGCTTTTGATTTTTCACTAGATGCTTTTAAACGCATTTCTTCAATAATAGATTTAAGAGTCCACACCTTCCTTGGTTGAGCTCTTTGAATAGTGGACCTTTGTAGTCTCTTTTGCTTCACATGTTAATTAGAGGAGACATAGTGAACTTTTGAGGATGGATTCATGCACTTGTGTGTGAGTTGGTCATCCAAATTGCTTCCAAAGGACTTAGGACTTGTGGATGAATGAGGCTAATATGAATGGTTTACATGGAAAGGTGAGTGTGAAGAATTCAAGTATGTGTATCTTTGTTGACCTTGGGGTAGGGTAGGAGGAACGTGTAATGAGCTGAGAGTGGAAGTAGAAGATAGAGGAACATAAGGTCCCACTATGGATCGAAGACTTGAAGGTTTTAGCTTAGATGGATAGGGACCAAGAATAGATTTAGAAGATACAAATGGATAGTGGATAGGGGTATCATCATCCTTAGAGTGAGCAACATGACCTAGGCCATGAATAGATTTATGAGTAACTACTATAGGAGCAATACCATTGACAAGAGTATTTAAAGCTTGAGATTAGTTTTGAAGTGAATGTAGCGAGGTAGAACAAGAGGGTGAGGGAACACTTTTCTCTTCAAAAGGAATTTTAGGTAGCATAGGAAAGGTATCTTTCTCTTGGTCTTTAATAATCTCCTTAGGGATGGTGGAAGGAATATCTTGATCTTTCTTAGTATAGGTGCATGACATGGGAAATGGAGGACTGTGTGACTCTTGAGATGGAGGCATGAGATCTTGGAAGATTTGAAAGGGGATAAAGGAATCTTGGTCTTGATCAACACTTGTTTCTTCATCATTTAAGTAGTCCTCTTGACATGAAACCACTTTTGAGGATGAGGTAGGATGTGGAGTTTTCATGGTAGGCTCTTTAGTTTAAGTGGTATGGGAGAGTTTTTCAACTAAATCAAGATTAGCTTGTGTTTAGAGGTAGCCCTTGAAGGTATACATAGTCAACAAGGGGAGTAGCAAGTTCTTTGTTTGGTGAATATGTGTTGGAAAGATTGGACACTTCAGAAGGTGGTTGTATGTTGGAAGAGATAAGTGTCACATTTAAACCATTACTAGACTTGGTTTCATGATGTTGATCCTTCTTGAGAGTATAATCTCTAGTAGATGAGAGCTTAGATTTTCAAATTATGTCATTGTCAAAGAGATCTAGGATCTTGTTTTTCAGCTCCTTACAATGTGAAGTTTTATGTAAAGTATGTCTATGATAGGCACAATAGTTATTCATAAAGGAAACTCCTGCCAAATTGACCTTAGGTAAAATAATGAATTTTTCTTGAAGAAGTTCTTCCAAGGTTAATTTGTAAGATTTTCCCAAAGGTGTGAAATCATGCTTTGGTTTAAATTCCCAAGGTTTGTTTTCAAAGATACCTTCAGATTTCATGGATACACTCCTTTCTAATGGTTTAGTTTCAACATTGTAAGAATTTGATGGCTCATTATCATTAGAGGAACTACAATAACCTTGCAAGGAGCAAGTGTTTGATGATGTTTTTTCCTCTTCTTTTAGTCTTTTAAGTTGAGCACTCATTGTTTCAATTTGTTTCTTCATATTTGTGATTAGAATCCTCTCTTCCTCACTAGGAATGTTAGACTAAATGTATTTATTGCTAGCCATTTTCATGTACTATGTTTCAAGTAGTGACAACCAAGTTTTGGAACATAAGCCCATAATAGATAGAGGAATAGTATTTACAGCCATAGAAAATGATGAAAAGAAAAAGCCTAGACAAGGATCACATAGGAACATAGTCTTAGGGAAACAAGATAAGGGTGTTGTATAATAAGGTATGAGTAGTCTAAGTAAGGGCTAGAACAGCCAAAGATTATGACTATCATGACACTGAGCATGACAAGCACTAAAGTACAAGAACAAGATAATCGAGAGATAAGACTAGCTGAAGTGTAGGTCACAAGTCATTAGCTAAGCAAGAGGTTACTATTTGAGACTGTTAGTAGACAAAAAAGAGGTAATAAGTTGCAGGTAAAAAATAGACTTAGAGCACAGATAGCTCTGACAAAAAAAGTTGACAATTCACAGGCAAGACTCTGTGTGAGAATTCTTAGGGAACCATGCAAAAATACACAGAGAACCAGGTGAAGATTTAGAATAGAAATTTTTGCAAAGATTTCACATGAGGAATTGTACAAAGTTGTGCGAGGATGTGTTATACTAATAGCAATATAGGATTCTAACCATAGGATAAATCTGCAAGATCTCACATGGAGATTCTCATAGGAATGCACAAAAAGCTAGATAGGGCTACAAGAAGAAATGTTGAACAAAAGATTCTTGCGTGAAATTTTGAAAACTAGGCATGAAAATAGGGACCACACTAACAAATAAGACTGCATTTTGAAGACATTTGTGGAAGTTTTAGATAGTTTTGGACATATTGTTGTTTGTTTTGGTAAATTTTAGACAAGTAATAAGACCATTATCAAGTTTTGGACAACATTTTGGTTATTTTGAACAAAATAGTTAGTTTTTGAACAAGCACTGGAAGCAAGTAGTAGTCTCAAACAACCCAACTGAGGACAAAGCAACTCAGAGGGATGGGGGAATCTTGAAATTTAGTTTGTTTTGATAGATTTGGACAAGTTTAAGACTCAATAACAAACATGCTTTTATCCCTAAAATAGAAAAATTGATAGAGAAAGAAAAACCTTTTTCCCACAACTTATGTGCATGCATGCACCTCACATAGGCTGATCCCACAATAACAAGTTCCATTTTTTGGCTAATTTTGACACTGAAATCAATATTTTTGCAACAAACATCATGTTCAAGTGACTATATCTCTAAAACTATAAATAATTTCAAGATGACATAAACTAGTGATTTTTATTACTCTATTCCTTCTTTGTAACTATATTTTTTAATCTAAAAAAAAAATTATTTATGGCAATTATTTCATCTCCTCCGAAAAGTGGTACATAATAAAATTCAATATTTTTAAAGAGTGACAGTCTATTTGACATACATAAATTTTTTTCTAAAAATGATAATTAAGTAATTCTTTTGGCATTATATTTGTAACATCAATATCCAGAGGATGCATTTAGTTTGATTCATTTTGGTTGAATATTGTATAGTTTATGAAGTTTTGAAGTGACACAAATCGTAATTTAGACATACATTTGTTTTGACACAGATAATTTGAAGTCAATTTATCATAAACTTTTTTTTTTAATAGAAAGCTATCTCAATAAGCTATTTCCTACATATTTTTCAAAAAAAAATTGACCTAATTTACTAATTTTCCTGAAGTGTCGAAGTCGGTTGATGTTCAATCGGTAATGAACCTATGATGAGTTAAACTCATATTTGAAAGTCTTAATGATTAAAATAAGTATTACAATTATAGTTGTTGGAAAGCTTTCTCTGAGTAGCACATTTTGAAATTTTTAATTTTACAGTAGGAGATCATTCTTTTGCAATTATGGGTGTCAAAAGAGCAAAAAAAAAAAGGAGGGGGGGGGGCAAAATTTTCTTAGTTTTGGGCATTCGCAGCGAACATGATGTTCATAGCGAACATATTTTATATGTTCGTTGCAAACATATGTTTATTGTGAACATACGGGTTATAATTTCCTAGCCACCAAAAATTTAACAAGATATGTTCGTGCAAACATATCTAATTTATTATGTTTGTGTAAACATGTAAAAAAATAAAATCCTTGACGTCAGCTTCTGACAAGTAGTTTAAAAGTAGTGATAGTGACAAGAAAATTTGTACAGAAATTTTTTTATATGCATTATTGCACAAAATTTATCTTGAGGCAAGGGGTAAATTTTTTTTTTTTTAAATTTTATAATGGGAAAAAAGAAAGGAAGGAAAAGAAAATATGCAAGAAAGAGATCTAATGAATTAGAACAAAGAAATCTTCAGAAGACTATGGCATGTTATCATAGAATTAAACAAGGTGAAGGAAATGTTGAAGAAGGATCAACAGAAGTAGAAGAAGTGCATATGGGAGAGAGGCTAGGAACACTCCCTATGGAATCTCAAATAATGAATGCTGAAGAAGGCTTAAGATCACTCCCTACAGAGGTTCAAATAATAAAAGTCAAAGAAGGGTCAAAATTTTTCCCTGCAAAATCTCAAACAATGGATGTTGGAAAAGCCTCAAGATTGCTCCCTATAGAAATTCTAGTAATAGAAGTCAGAGAAGGGTCAGGATCAAGTGCAGGAACTGGTATGGATGAACTCCTAAATATTTCCCAAATTGTAAAGAATGTTATTTCTCCAAAAAAATTAGATCATTTACTTAAAATGGATGTGGATAAATTGAGAAGACTTGTAGCTATTGCTAAACCATTAAGTTTTTCTAAGAAAAGGTCAATGAATAAGAAGATAAAAGAAATTATGACTCAATTTGATAACACTAAAACACTTGAACAAGCTCAGTTGCTTTCACTTTTGCTTACACAAAAGAAGTTGCAAGAGGCATTGAAATTGTTAGGTGTAGACACAATATCAAAGAAGAGAAGGTTTTATAGCATGCAAACTGATCTGATTGAAAATGATAAACAAGGTTTGAGAAACATAGAAAAATACTCTTGAACTAAAGATAAGTCTGTGGCAAGAAAAGTGATGTTGATGTCTGTTGTAAATAAGAATATGACCTAAAATAGACAAATATCTTCAATTATGTCTAAAATGGGTTTTAGTCAAAAAAAATGAGAAAATATGTTAAGAGAAGATTAATTGTGGATGATAGTACTATGGAGGGCAATTGGGCAATCATGTGTAGAGCACCTCATTCTGATAGGATTGAAGAGTCATTAAAAAATTTAGTCATATCATTTTGGATTGATAACACTCATCCTTCATCAAATAGTAGAGATGTTATCAGGCATAGGATTGCATTTGGTCAATATGAACATCACACAAAACATTGGTTGGACACAACACATCATGAGCTATATGTGTCATTTTGTAGTGATTATCCTAATATAAAAGTTGGGCAAACATTGTTTGAAAAATTGAAGCCATACTTTGTGAGCTCAAACAAAGTGTTTCAAACATGTTGTTGTCGTCATCATATTTAGTTTGATCTCCACTATCACCTGTATTTCAAAAGTTTGTGGAAGACGCATATGGTTTTCATGTTGCTCCTCCTAGTAGGAGAAGTGATTTTATATCATCCATTCTATGTGACAAAATAGATGGTCCAATTGGTCAAATAAATTGCATCAAAGGATTATGTGAAACATGTGGTGAATTGGCTCTATTTTCTTTGAAAATTGAAAATATTGATGCAACAAAAAAATTGAATTGCAAAAGTTATAGGTATGTCAAGAATGAAACAAAGTTGGGAAAAGAGACAAAAAGGTTGGAATCTGTTGAAGAGGAGTTACCTATTTTAACATTTATGAACAAAATTAAGAATTTGATTCAACCTTATATTCATCATGCATTTTTTGCAAAGTGGCAAGCACAATAGTTTCAAACTTTGAGAGATAATTTTCCACTTGGAATGATTATATTAGTTGTTGATTTTGCAAAGAACTATTCCTTTTTTCATTAGAAAGCAATTCAATCAAATTATTACTTTTCTAAGTAGGTCACTATTATGGTACATGTTTGTTATAGACATGCACAGATAGATTTGGATGGTGTTCAAAGTATAGTTCAAGCACGAGTAATTAAAAAGGAATATCATTTCTATATAAGTGATGATAAAGAACATGACATCCACTATGTCAAATATTGTTTCAATGTCTTCTTTTCTTATTTGAAAGAAAGAAACATAAATGTTGATAAACATTATGTTTGGTCTGATGGATGTGTCACATAGTTCAAATTATCTAGACCATTTTATGCATTATGTAGATATCATCGCAATGAGAATATAAAACACATATGGAATTTCTCCGAGAGTGGTCATGGAAAAGGTGAACATGATGGTGTTGGAGCTTGCATCAAACGTGCTCTGCGAAAGTATCAAATGAATTATCAGGGAGTTCGTGTAAATGATGCACATGATGTTGTTGAATGGTGTAAGATACATTTTGCATTAGATGAGGTTGGGACATCATCAGCAATGAGTCGACAGGTACCATATAGAGTCTTTTGGGAGATAAAAGGTATGGATGTGTACATCTACTTAATTTTTATGCAATTAAGCTATAAAATTTTATTGTTAATTTTTATTTTTCAATTCATTGAAGTTTAAATTTAATTTGTCCATATTTTCAATTTAATGAACTTTCAGGTGTTAATAGAAAAAATAGGCATGGTTGCAAGAGGATAGAAAACACATGTTCCTTACATTTAGTCATGAGTACAAATAATTGTAATTGGACATTGAAGACAAGAGAATATTCATATTTTTGTGACAGCTGCATTGATGAAGATTATGAAGAATGAATCAATCAAGTACGGGGATATACAGGTGCATGGATTTTGGTACCACTTGATGTTACTGATACATATGATAAAGATGATGAAAATTTTGATGATATTCCATTGATTTCTAATGATTATGATCATATCTCTGGATTGGTAAAAGTGGGTAAGTATCATAAAAATTAATTTGAACAAGTGCTATTTAATTATCAATTTGAACTCTCTTATATATGTATTGTACACATACACAGGTATACTTTTTATGCAGGAGATATCTTTGTAGTGATTGCTAAGCCTAAAAATTATGAAGGTGTCAGTTATTATTTATTGCAATGTACTGCAGAGAGGACAAAGTTATATGACCCTAAAGGAAGTGATGGAATGTTGTTCCCCATAGGTAATTATATATATATATATATATATATATATATTCATATATATATCTAGGTAACTTTATATTTATCAAATTTTAAAATACTTATATTTGTGGTGCAGGTTTTTTTGTGATAGAGGGAACATATTTGAAGCAAGATAAAATAGTCTAACATGGAATACACCTAGTTGATTATCAACCTAACAACAAGGTTTTACAATGCAGCCACCTGGTCATTGCTATTGGGCTTTGTTTACATCTAGTCAAAGTTAAGTGTGCATGTTGCAAGTGGAGACTAGACAGTGAAGATCATGAGAAGATATTACATGTTATAAGTGTACATCATGGTTGAACTGACATTTGAGATTTATTTTATAATAATTTGAATATCAACTTCTTTTCAAACTATTGAATTTCATCTTGAATTAAATGTGTTTTTAATTGTACGATCATAGTCTTAGTTATCATTAGTTTATTGAAAAACTATATAAATTAATAATATTAGTTGTACCATGGATGAATTAAATAATTTAACAACTTGATATTTAAATAGGCTAAGTTAGTTTGAACTTACACAATCATTATCTATAGATATGTATCAAAAATAATTTAATATGTTACAATTCTTAAATAACTATTGAATTTCATCTTGAATTAAATTTGTTTTTAATTGTACAATCATAAGTTCTTAGTTATCATTAGTTTATTAAAAAACTATATAATTTAATAATAAATTAATTGTACCATGGATGAATTTAATAATTTAACAACTTGATATAAATAGGCTAAGTTAGTTTGAACTTACACAATCATTATCTATAGATATGTATCAAAAATAATATAATATGTTACAATTCTTAAATATCAACTTCTTTTCAAACTATTGAATTTCATCTTGAATTAAATGTGTTTTTAATTGTATGATCATAAGTTCTTAATTATCATTAGTTTATTAAAAAATTATATAATTTAATAATAAACTAATTGTACCAAGGATGAATTTAATAATTTAAATTCATTTATCAACTTTTTTTCAAACTATTGAATTTCATAAGTGAATTAAATGTGTTTTTAAAATTGTAAGATTATAAGTTCATAGTTATCAAATGTTGGTTTATTTAAAAACTATATATTTTAATATTAGAACTTTATTACATCTACGGTCATACTCTTAAAGTTTAAATTAGTTTAAATTAATATGCTTTTAAATATTATATTTTGTAAAAGTTTTCTAAAATAATGTATTGGCTTACCTAATTAACATATTTTTATTCAGATAAAACTAATATTTATCTTTAGCAGGTTAGTAATTGATAATTTAAGAAATATGTATCTTTCTAACTTTCTACTAATTGATATAACAAATTTGCATCTTTATTCAAGGACTAATTAATTTACCAAATTTATGTATCTTTAGTCCTTCTAATTGTTTATTTCATATAATGATTACAATTTTAAAATATAATGTCTTAAATTTATAATCTAAATCATTTCCAAGTCAATTTAGTAGTTTTAAGCACTTATATTAATTCAATTCAATCACCCTATTTAAATTATTATTCTTTTTCAAAATTTTCAATTAGGTTCATAGATCAATTTGGAACTTCTTTGAATATCTAACAATTGAAGTACTTGTATTTAGAGAAGTTAATTTGATTACTTTATAATGATGACAATAAAATGTAAAGTTTAAAAGCTATAATCTTATTGATGAAGAATGTTCTACTATAAGTACTGTAAAAAAAATAACACATGTGTATATATACATTTACATGTCTCAAGATCATGTTCTATAGCTATAATACAAAAAAAATACACATATACACATATACACGTCTCAAGAATAAACATCTACAGATCTAGAATATATCTCTACAACTGAAATGCATACATATGCAAATTGTGAATCTCGAATAAATACATGTACGTAGAAAAATATAAAAAGTCATATATACATGTGACCATCTAACTACTGAAGTACTCAATAATCAAATAAATAGTGAAACATATGTATACATGTATGTCATCAAGGTACTAAAATACACGTGTATGTAAATTGTCTCCAATATATAAATGCATCAAAAAATATATAAAGATCTGCTACTAGAGGGACCCCTCAATACGCATATGAACAGAACAACCCTCTAATTGAGTCTCATGTACATCCTCTCGCTGAGGCGCATAAACTGAGCCCTACAAATATATATACATATACATACATTAGAGTTCTATCTAAACATATATATATACATGTACATGTACATTCAAATTAAATATGAATCTGCATATATATAGTTTGAAACATTTAAATAACTTTAAACAAACTATTTAAAACTCAAGTACTTGAGCATTATCGGGTGCCTCAATAGAATCATCTCTCTCACGTACATGATGCCCTAAACCAACACTACATGTAACCATGTGCTCAATGACTTGTGCCTGCATGATTTATTATAGTTATTTAGATTAAATTATATATATATATATATATATATATATATATATAAACTATATTTTTTAATTAATTCATATTTTTTAATTTCATATATATTTAAAATTAAAAATAAATTATATATGTACTTGGGTCTTTGAAGGTGGAGGATGATTAGCAAACTTCATCATATCATCTACTGATGCACCTAAGCCTAAAACTTTGACACCTACTAAACCACCCTCAGCACCATGTCCAACTACTAGTAAATCTAAGTGAAGTGGACTATGTAACCAGCTAGGTAATGGTGTAGAATCAATGCTACTAGGTCATCCAAACAATAGGTCCATGTACGATCAAATACCCAGAGTCAAACTAGTATCAATCTTAGATACGCCTCGCAACTGCTGACCAAAATCATCAAGACCCTCAGCTGTGATTTGAACATCTCCAACTCATATGCCTAAATCATTTGTAGAGTGTCATGAGCCTAGTGCCAAATGTTGTGAGCGACGCACAGGTGTATCGTCTGTCACTAGTGTGGCAACCTATGTCTGTGGAACTACGCCAGGGCTTTGATGCTATCTAACAACATCCATCACTAAGTGAACTGGAATTCCCTATGTATCGAAAATATATCTAATAATGTGCAACATATCCTCCAAAAAATATAGTGCCAAATCCTCTGTCTGATGTCCTAAAAGACCATGAACATCACCTGGTAGTAGTAGCCCAACAACTCTATATGCATCATCAGAGGTGCCTAAAATGTTACTAGATGCCTCTGAAGATGATCAACTAGGTGGATGAGGACATCAACTATGAATATAATGACCAATAGAATTAGATGTGATACTAGCGGCCATAGATGCAATGTGTCCAATAGTGTCAATTGCTCCCCTTTGGGAAGAAATGACAACTCTATCTGCAGTAGGTGCATGTGCTAGAGTCAGGGGAGGCAGTGTTTGTCCAACAAAATATCTGACATCTAGAGGTGGCAAACAATGTGCACTGTGATATTGATCATGATCTATGATCTAACCATGCCCATGTCCACAATAATCAGGAATATCCAAGTAGTTGGCATTAAGCTGCCTCACGCAGAACTCAACGTACAACTGTTGTGCAAAATAAAGAGGTATATGGTCATTATTAGGATAACGACCATATGAAGCTAAGAAACAAGGATAGATCATGCTAGAAATAACAAGATTTGTGCATCATGTGACTTGGTAGCCTCTCACCCTACACTATGTTCCCTCATATCCTAGAAAGAGCTCTCTTTTGATGATGTCTTTTGGGGCCACCCTCTTGATGTCATCAAAAGATGCATCTCCTAAAATCTTAGCCCTAAGCTCCCTAGATATGGAAGCTAATATGTCAGGAGTAAATGAATGGTGAGTTCTAAATCTAGCTATCAGATCCTGTAAACTCCTACATATCATAGCACATATGTCTCTATAAAGACCATCATTAGAGGATGATATAGATTGTTGTAGTCTAGTAACCTCTTTCTTTGAAAATGCAAATAAAGCATCGATATCAATGCATGGAGGTGGTGTAGCAAGACCTCCAGCAAGAGCTATAAGTGTAGCTTGACCTAGAATAGGAGCCGCACTAGGAGCCATGATAGGACCTACACCACCTAGAGGCACACCAAGAGCTGCACTAGGAGCCAAAACATGAGCTGCACGATGAGCCATACCTCGAGGTACACCATGAGCTGTAGCACGAGCCCCACCATGAGCAACACAATGAGCTACATGAGGCATAGGAACTGCATTAGAACTGCATCAACCTATGTTGGAGCAGGAGCCATAGCAAGAACTGCATCAGGTGTCGCACCAAGAGCCACATCAAGTTGATTGTGTGAAGCCATATAGATGTAGAAATGTATCAAGAGCTAAACTATCTACTATACGCAATTTTTTATTTTTATTAAAAATTATACATGTAATTGAACGTACATCACAGATGTGTCTAGATAATCTATAACATGTACATATATGATCTGATAAAATTTAAATATATATGATTGAATGCATATACATGTACATACATAAGAACTTTAGAATTAGAGACATACATACATACATGTGATAATTCAAGTAAATTCATTTTGTTGAGACATCACGTGTGGTGTCACAAAGGTTGGTCACATGTGAATCCTTCTAAATTTAGTCTTTAAACGTGTAATTTTAATTATAAATTTGAACACATTTGTCCATAAACCATCGATATATATATATATATATATATATATATATATATATATATATATATATATATATATATATATATATATATATATATATATATATATATATATATATATATATATATATATATGTATGTATGTATGTATGTATGTATATGTATGTATATATATGTATATACACACACACACACACACATATATATATATACATATATATATATATATATGTATATGTGTATATATATATGTACATATATGTCTATATATATATATATATATACATACATATATATATACATATATATAGATATATATATACATATATATATATGTACATATATATAGATATATATATATATATATATATATATATATATATATATGTATATATACATACACACACACACACACACACACACACACACACACACACACACACACACACACACACACACACACACATATATATATGTGTGTGTGTGTGTGTATCTATATATATATATAACATGATCTAAGGATAAATTATATCTTATTTTATCTCCTAGATTTGAAATATTTGGAGTAGTTAAATTCTAAAATATATATAATAGTTTTCCTATTTTGTAACTTTTGATTACTAATTATATAAGAAATATAAAGGGTTCATCTTATATTAGATATTTAAGTAATACGTTTTTATAACTTTTAAGAAGTCCAATTCAAAACATTGAAAGTTATATGAGACCTTGATTCAAGTTTTCTAGATTAAAATACATTAATATAAATTATGGTCCATTGTGTTCTTTCTATAAGGAATTAATCATATAGTCTCATGACCCATGTTTCAAGAGTAGTGATTCACATGAATCCATTTCTCACGAGAATGTCTTCTAAGTTTATCTTGATATTATGACATGTTTTGAAAAGATTTTCTATATTTCATTTAACAATTATTTATTCAAAATAAACTTTCAAACATGAAAATGTGTTAAATTAACTATATATATTTACTTATTATTAATTTAAAATTAGCTAAGTCTATTGTACACTTAAAATACATTATTATATATTATGACATTGCACATTATTTCTATAAGGAAAATATAGTTCAAATCTAACTAATTTAACATATTTTTAATTAATAATAAGTAAATAATATAAGTAAATTTAGATTTTCTATATTTCATTTAACAATAATTAAATATCCAAAATAAAATTTCCATCATATAATAAGAAAGTTCAATAATATATTTACTTATTATTAATTTAAAATGTGTTAAATTAATTAGCTAGATTTTCTGTATTTTCCTTAAATAGAAATAACACAATGTCATAATATATAATAATGTATTTTAATGTGTGTTGTTTTCAAATAAGTGAAAATAGTAACATTTGATTAAAGATGTTGTAAATTATTATAATTTAGATTTATGAAATAAAAAATGCATGTGCACTCAATTTTTTATCATACTAATTTTTTAACTATGTATCTCCAAATTTTCATATAGATGTTCAAGTTTAGGTTATCTCAAGGAAAAAAAAGTCAACTTTTGACACCTTTTTTAATCCCTTATTTTCAAGCTTTTATCCAAACTAGTTTTTAAATCATTTACAAGAATCTCAATTGATCTTTTATCACAAGATATGTTGTCCAAGGTCTAATATGATGGCTAAATAATTTTTTATTAATGTTTCTACTAAGGTTCAAACAACCTCTAGGCTTTTATGATTTTGGTCCTTATCATTCAAATTGAGCTTTTGTTAGGATTCAAATTAGGGTATGGTTATCATGAATGTTAGGGTTGGGTTAACTTAGATTATGGTTATATTTTATATTATATTATAGTTAGGGTTAAAATAGGGATATATTAGTTTAATTAATGTTATGATTTAAGAAAAATTAAGGTTAGAGTTAAGGTTAGCAAGTAGGCTAAGGTGCAATTTATTAGAGGGAAAGTCTTTGATTTATAGTTAGGGTTAAAGATAACTTTAAAGTTGAGAGTTTGGTTATGGTTCTAGAGTTAATTTATTGTTAGGATTTTATTATACTTTGGGGTAATTTATTGTTAGGATTTTATTATACTTTGGGGGGTATTATTAGAGTTCAATTAGGGTAATAAATTATTTATATTACTCTTAAAGGATAATGTTGAGGTTTAGGTTTCAAGTTGGGTTACATAGATCATTTAAAACAAGGGTCATACTTCATGTACATGTACATGTGTTTATGTATGCATGTATCTCTTGAATGTAATATTATAGTTTAGGATTAGGGTCAACTTGTTTTAATTTTATGTAAGTTCCAAGCCTCAATTAGGTTTTGAAATAGGGTTTTAGTGTAAGGGTTATAATTAGGCTCAATTTTAGGGTAAGATTTAGGATAGGTTATGACATTGTTAGGGTTTATACAAGTATAATTTAGCATTATTTAGGGGTTAATATCAAGGTCCACATATGGTTAAAAATTTAGGATAAGGGTTTAGCATACATGAAGTTTATGATTTGGTTCAAGATTATGATTTAAGGTAAATTATCATTTATAATATAAGGGTTTAGAAATTTAATTTTAAGATCAAGGTTAGGGTTAGGGTTAGGGTTTGGATAATTATTTTAGTTAAGGTTTAGGGTTAGAGTTATGATTATGGTTAGGGCTATGATTTAGGATTGAGACCATGATTAGGGTTAGGATCATGGTTAGAGGTTAGGAGTACAAATTATAGTCTATCAATTAGGGTAAGCATTAGGCTTTAGCATTTAGGATTTAGGGTTATAGTTATGATTAGGTTTAGGGTATGGGTTTACATTTCTATTAGTATTATTTATAGGGTTAGGATATGGGTTGACATTTCTATTAATATTATTTTTAGGGTTATGGTTTGTACATCAGGGTTTAAATCTATGGATCTAGGATTATGATTAGGGCTTATAATTTAGGATAAGGGTTGGGACTTATCATCTAGTATAATCATTTACCATAATTTATGATTAGGGTTAGAATTATGGTTTAGTACTTAAAATTAGTTTATAGCTTTTAAAATTAGAGTTTAGCATTTAAATTTAACATTTTAGGATCTTAGTGTACATACAAAGATTAGGGTTTAGTATTTAGGGTCATGGTTTAACATTTATCATTTACGATTATAATTATGGTTCTAGGTTATGGGTTTACATCATTGTTAGAAGTATGGTTAGAGGGTTAGGGTATGAGTTTACATCATGTTGTTAGAAGTATGGTTAGAAGGTTAGGATTTGTATTAGGGATAAGATTTTGGATTATGGTTTTAACACACAATTTAAATATTTATAATTAAATTTAAGATCAATTATTAATATGATTTACTATTTAATGTTAGGGTTTATCATTTAGGTCTACGGTTCATGTAGTGCATGCCCTAGTTCGCATTTTGCTATCATTGCCAAACCCTTTTAGGATAGTTTTATGTTGATGATTATTAGTGACATTATTTTGAGATTTAAAATCAATAAATTAATTTTAAAAAAAGAGTCAAGTGAATATTAAATAAAGAAATTTAATTAATTAAGTAATGTGCATTATTTTAATATTTATTCACATAGGAGTATGTGAACTCTTGTGAGTTGTCATGTTGACAACATAGGAGTTTGCACTCTAATTATGCACGTGTTGTCTACACTTAGGAGTTAGCACATTATTTGAGCACATGGTGCCTACAACATTCTAGACACCTCATCATGTTTATCTTCTTATTGTGAAAGATATATGCTTAGTTGTCATGCTTATCTCCTAGTTCTTTCTAGACATATTCTAGATGCATCTTAGAGGCCTTTATATAGAAGCTCTCCTAGTGTTTATGGACAAGCTCATATGCTTCTACATCCTCATATGCTTCTACAAGCACTCCTAGTCACTTGGGGGGTTTCAATTTTTGGAGGAATTGCGAATGTTGGAGAAGGAAGGAATTTTCAGAAAGGAGAAGGTTCTAAGAGGAGGAGCTTCTCTACAATTTTCAGAGGCGTAGCGAATTAGCATCAATGTCCAAGTAGACACTCATGATTATTTCACATATTTTATTATGCTCTTTCTCTTCCTGTCTTCATCGTGTCTATTATGTGCGTCTGAATAATTCTCTATGAATGAATCTTAAATTTTATAATTTTGAATTTGGGCATGCATATTGTTTCATCCAGTTATAGGAATTAAAAATATTATTGCAATCTTCCCTTAGTAGAATCAAGATTTGAAAATTGATTTGGGTTTGCGTTCGAATTAAAATAGAATCTTATTATTATGCATTAGTTTTATATGATTTATTAACTAATCTAATTAAAATTAATATAATTAAGATTAGTTAATAGCAGAAGGAGTCTAATTAATTATTAGTCAATTTTAGTAAATGGATTTTTTAATGAGGGAAAATTAAAAGAAAAGAGATATTAATAAGTGTTTAGTAGAATTAAATAATTGAATTATTAATGAGATTGATTTTACTTAAAATAAATGAAGATTATTTTAAATAAATGTTTGTCCTTGAAGTGTTTTAAGGAAATTGTAAACTAATTATTTGAAAGTTGATAAGTATTATTCTTATGATTTGAATAATGAGAGATGCTCTTGGAATTGAGGGAGTTTCATTTAATTATTAGTAACATTGATTTTAGTAAAATAATGCAATGATTTTATTAAAAGTCAATGGGAATTAGTTTAATGATTTAAATAAGTAAATAATTATCTTCTGATTATTTTAGAAAATAATGGAGGATAATTCTATGTTTTATTCGAAAAGATAAATGGGTTGACTTGGAGATTAAATGAAGAATCTTATACACTTGAAGTATACTTGAAACGAAAACTGAAACCTAATATTTGGCTTCACCATGTGGTTGCGAAAGCAAACTAAAATATGTGTTTGTATCTTGTTTCTTTATGCTATCTGTGTTTTGGGGTTGACTAGATTGTTGACCAGTTAGGACATCTACCAAAGGCTTGGGAGTTATGCGAATGTGATGGCATGTTGATGTTATTTGATCTCGATCTTTCTAAACCCAACCATGGTAATGTGATGGTATGCTCTATGAGATGTTTGTATTTATCGTTCATTGATATTTTTCAGTCTTCTTGTGTGAAGATGAGATTTATGTGTATGAGGTACTTGACTTAACCATTTTTGAGTCATCGATCAGTTATACTTGAGTTACTTTTCAGTCACCTTGATGGGACTGAAGTGTTTGTTTTGATTTTGATGATGTCATGTTGTGACATGTTTTGACTTGACCATTTTGGAGTCTTCGATAAGTATTACTTTGAGAAACTTTTCGGTTGCTTGTTGAGAACCGATGGATATTATGATTATCATTGGATGCTTTTCAGTTGCTCGTGGGGAATTGATGTGATTATTTTGATTATCTTTATGATGCTTTCTAGTCACTTGTATAGGACTGAGGTGATTTTGTGATTTGTGATTTCATGAGCCTAGGGTAGGTTATCTACTTGTAGTGTTGGGAAGTGGCTTGCAATGGGGCTCGGGACCCTAAGTGGCTGCTAGGGTAACTCATTGTAAGTTGTTTTAATAAGTGAAAACATTTACACTAAATGGGGATTAAAATGAACCTAATAAGATAATTGTATGTTCTCACCCATGCCTCAAGTGCTAGAACAGAATAGGATGGGAGTAGAGAGAATGCTTGGTTGGGACCTTGCATTCCATAGGATGCCTCATCGGTACGAGAGGATACTAGTGGCCGCATAAGGATCACTAGGGGGCTAGGGTCTATTGAGAGACTACCAAGGTAACTCTAGTGTGATTCGTGCAATGACACTTTCCCGCTTACATAGTAGGTTTCCTACATGTCTTGTGTGCCTCTGGGTATAGGTGTCGACCCTTTATGATGGAACATTTGAGTTAGTATTGTAATATCCCACAATTGGCTCATTGTTATGATACCAATTCTGGTCTATTTTTTATCAATCCTAAGTCTTATGTCACTAGGAAAATTCTTATTCTGCTACTCGCTACTTGACTTAAATGTCAGATGCAGAAAACCTTAATCTGCATTCATCATGCTTATTATTTAATTCCTATAGTATTTACTCATATTAGTCACATTAAACCTATTGATTAATATTTAATTTAATTATTAAGTATTTATACTTTAATTAAATTAAATTATATCCTAAGGCTAATGTACTATGGAAATAAATTTATTAAATTTAATAAATATTCCTATTTTAATTAATTAAACAAAATTATTTAATTAAAGGGAGAACTTACTTCTAATTAATTAAACAAAGTTATTTAATTAAATGGGAAGTCATTCCTAATTAATTAAATGAAGTTATTTAATTGAAGTGCCTCTAATTAATTAAATAGGATTATTTAATTAAATGAAAAAGGTAATTATGAGAGCATATCTCATTTTATTAAATTAAATATCTCTCCAAAATCTCTCTTTAGTTCAAAAAGGAAATTCTCAGTTCACTGCTGATCAAATTAGAAGTGACCCAGATCACTTGCTTTTACACTGAAGTCTATCTAAGTTAACTGACTCTTACACTCATATCTGAGCCAATTACCTCCCTTTGATTTGGGAATCTTCCTTTATGACTAAACTTCATCTTCAATCCTGACCATTGATTGAAATCAATCTCAATCGTTGATGGATTCCAGGAAAGTCTATTTACGAGACCCTCATTTCCTCATTACAGAGGTTGAATTTTCATGCTATCGAATTGCTGTCAGCATTTTGCACTCACCTTGCTTTAGCATATTCTTACATCTTTTCATTGTTAGATTAATTGTCATTTAGATTTAATCTTGCAAACATTTAGATTAATTTACTTTACATGTTCTTAGATTAGAAGGCATCTTTCATTCTAGAATACTTTGCATGATCATATAGACTAATTGCATTTCATTTAAATCCTTTGTTCTTAGAAGGTCTGGTTGCCTACACCTCAAATCTAAGGACATTAATTAGGCAAATCCTTCTAGATAGAAGGTGACAGGTCACTCTGTCAGACCTCTTGGATAAACAACTCAATGTTTATTCCAGGATGATTCCGCAGGTAATGAATATGTCGAAGTGTCTGTGAGGTTCAGAGGCCCACATTTTACAGGTACATTTCTAGCGCCCACTGTGGGGCTTGAGAAAATCAATTTCTCAGGGCTTCTCTACATTTTTTAAATCAAATTTTAAATTCTTTGTCCATACGATTTCGTATAGATTCGGGAATCTTTGTGTGAGACTGTTTATTTTTGCATGAGGATCTAGAATCTTTGCACGAAAATTCTCTTTGGGTTGCACGAGAAAGTGCTTGAGCACACAAAATTTTGCATGGCACATGTTTCTTTGCGCGGCCCATAAAACAATCTCACATGGGCTGCAAACAATTTCATGCGGCTTGAACAGAGATTTCGCGCGAAATCCTATGACAGCAGTTTCAGTTTTTAATGTTATTTTTCGATCTTCAACTTATCTGATTTTGCTAACATACTTGTCTTAATCTATTCTTTGTTTTCTTGCAGCTTAACTGTTGTTTACAGGATGTATTGTCGAAGATTCCTTTTTAAAACCCACTTGAAAATAGACCGATGCTTTGCTTGCAGGATGCTGTCAAAGATACGCTTGTCAAAGACAATATTTTCAAACCCACAAAATAATGTGTGTCTTTCTTTTATGTTTTCAAAATTAGTCTAATTAGGAGCTTGTGAACTTGTTAGATGGAGGAATAGGGGAATATGCTCTTCACTTCTTGGAGGTCATGACCAAGAGTGAATCAAAAACTTAGACGCTTCCAAAAGATGGCATTTCGAAGAAGGCAAGCAGCTTGGTGGTTCTCCAACACTTATTCTCTTCTATGATGAGACAATGATTTCCTTTAAGGGAATCAAAATATTTAAGGAAGAATGAGTTTGTATTGATTAAGCCAAGTTGATAATTAACTTTTTTGGCATGTTTGGGCGAGGAAATAAGGTAGAGGATTATGCTCTTTCCCCGTGAGGGAAATCAGAAACTTGGACCCTTAGATCTAAACCACCAGTCTGTGTCAATCCTTTAGAGGGTCTGCCAGAGTGATCCAACCTCTGGGAATGAACCAAGTGAGCACACTCCTTTTTTCGGAGATTCCAACTCACTATAATCAAGATGTTTTGTAGAGAAAAAGACTCCAAAGCCAAATTAATTTCTTCCCCTTAATTCTTGATATCGCATATCAAGGGGAAGCTCTGTCTGTGCACTAGTTGGTGCCGGCCCTTGGCTTTCCAAGCAAGTAGTGTGCACTTTTAGATGCTAGTGTGGGTTGCTGGTCTCAACTCCACTTGTGGAGCCACTGAGAATTAATACGAATGGAAGCCAAGTAAAAACCTCCTAGTTAGAAGCTACCCAGGTCACCTCCAAAAGGAGGCATAATCTTTGTGCAAGGAGAGGGAAGAATCTCTCCTATAGAACTCACCATAGGAATGCTACTAGACATTTGAAGGTGGTATACGTGCTCGTCCCCTACCATAAGGGTGCTCATTCAGTGTATACTATTGAGTCCTTTGAATATACCAAAAACACGAGTGCCCTCTAGGGGGTGACACAGTTGTGTGAGGTACACGCATGCACATAAGATGTGGGACAAAGGTTTTTCCTTCTCTACCAATTTTCTTTTCTAGGGATAAAGCGTGTCTATTATTGAATCATCAAAAAAGTCCAAACCATTTTACAAAAAACAAAAGTCAAGACTCCCCTATCCTGTCGAGTTGCCTTGTCCTCGGTAGGATTGTTTTCGACTATTGCTTGCTTCCCATTGTCTTCTTTGAACACTTTGTCCAAACGTCTTGCGAGGTCAATCTTGTTGTCTTTCTAATTGAACTTGTCTTGAAAATCTACCCAATCTGTCCAAAAGTCCAAAAACCTTGTCAAAATCAGTTGTTGTTGTAAAAATGGTCTACCTTCTCGCACGAAATCATATGGTCCTCGCACGAAATCATTTTGTTCTCACACGAAATTAAACTTCTGTCATGAGTCTTCGCATGACCCTGTGAACTTTCTTGCACAAAATTAAAACATTGTCATTGACCCTCGCACAAACTAGGAAATTTCTTCATGTGGCCTGTAAAACTTCTTCACGTGGCCTATAAAAGTTTCTTTTGTGAGATTTGTGTCAACATTACCAATTTGGATTTGTTTTAGCTATCTACGGCCTGCACAATATCTTTTTCTATGTCCTTTTATTGCTCTCTATCTACAAACAGTCCTAAAATAGCGACACTTTGCTTAGCTGAAGACTTGTGTCTTATACTTTGACTGGTCTCGTCTCTTAAGTTACCTTTTGTCTTCATTTCTTAATGCTTGTCACACTTTGTGTCACATTGGTCATAATCTCTATTTGTTCTAGCCTTTAAATTAGATCATTTGTGCCTTAGTGTACAGCATTCTTGCTATTATCTTGTCCTTTTTGAGACTCAGTCTTAGTGTAGTCCTTGTCTAGGTTCTAGCTTCTTGTCTTTGTCTATGACTATCGCAACCAGAAGCGGCAATGTGTTTTATCCTCTTAGACTTAGACGTGGTCATGCTAGGGATCGTAATCATAGCAGAGGTCACTTACCTTTCATTACACAATCTGTATCTAGTTTGGCTAGTGAGGCATCTTCACGATCCCCCTCACCTGCCAGGTCACCTCAAACTCAGCAAACATTTTCCATTAACCTGCAACAAGTTAGGAATCTTTTGTACCAAGAGGATACTGAGACAGGAAGAGGTCCTGCATTACCAAACATGATGTCTAATTTTTTTTTCAGAGGACCTTTTGAAACACAACACACTGAAGCTAAACATGTTCCTATAATGACTAATTATGAACCTGAACATAGTAGTCATAGTCGACACCAAGAACCACCTAGGAATGACAAAGAGAAAGAGAAAGACTATGACACCGATGAGGAACAAGAAGAGGTGGAAATACTCCTTGAACACATAGAAAAATGTTAAAGAGACAAAAACTTCCAAAAGGTCATGGGAATCCTACTCAAAAAAGAGAAAGAAAAGTACTTTCTCAAACTTGCCCAAGAGGGAGCTAAACTGCCTTCTCATTTTAATGTGGAAACCATTATCATGCTTGAAGAAGAAATTGAGACTTCCAAACTCCAAAAACAATTGAAAACTATGCAAGACCAATTCACTCAGATGATGCATGAGAAAGAGAAACCCACAAAGACATACACATTAGATGCTCTTTGTCCATTTCCTTTTGACAAAAGCATAAACATGATGTCTTTCCCACAAGGTGTAGAATTACCCAAATATGACAAGTACTTTAGTACTAATGATCCCCAAGATCACTTGTGAGAATTTGGTGCTTTGTCTATGGAGTTTATACACAATCAAACCTACCTCATGCGTTTATTCCCTAGAAGCCTAGGTGGTCAAGCTTTGGATTGGTTCTCACATTTACCTCCTGGTATCAAGACGTTTGACAAAATTTCCAATCTCTTTATTTAGCAATATTCTCATAACATACAATACCCTGTCAATATTCGAGATCTATGCAACCATAAATAGAAGGTTGGTGAACCTTTTCTCACTTTCCTCCAACGATGGAGACAACTATACACTAAGTATTCTCACAAAATCCCAGAAATGGAGAAGCTTGACATTTTCACTAATAACCTCTTACCTGATTTTGGGTATAGAGTCCAACTATAAGGTCCACGTACCTTTGAAGACATGATTACATAGGCTATCTGTATCGAATAATTTATGATCAAGAAAGGTAAACTCACTCTTCAGAGAGACATAAAATAAGGTTCCACTTCCAACAGGGATAAAACCAAACATGTCAACAAGAAAAGAGAAATTGTACATGATGGAGTTGTTGACAATGTCACACCCAAACCTACCAAAGCAGCATTTAATCTCACAGACAGCCTCAAAGTGGCCAAAATGCTGAGAAACCTCCCCCTAACAATAAGACATCTAGGAACAAACCAAGCAACTCATGGGCAACATGCCCTAAGCGAGAATACATGCCTTTGGGAGAACCACTGGATGTGGTTTACAAAACATTGCTACAACACAAGCTTATTTCACCAATGGATAACCCTCATCCCTATGATCCACAACCACATCCACCATGGTGGAATGAGACCTCATTCTATGAGTATCATCAAAACAAGGGATACAAAACTAGCAACTGTATAAACTTGTGCCATAAATTCTAGGACACGATTGATGCTGGTGATCTTGTGGTAGATGGACATAACAAAAACTTGGATCACAAGGCGTTCAAAGAACCTTTCCCAGCTTATGAAAAAGTAGAGACTTCAAAACCACAACCCTACAATAAGGTCAACTATACATATTTCAATAATGATAATGTCATTCATATGGTTGAACCTGTGGATTCTAAATATTGCAATGTTATTACCATTAAGGGCAAGCAAGATAACGACAAACCCAAGACACCATTTGTCTTGAGGGGCCCTACTTCCAATGCAACAGATAATGCACCTTCACAACACTGTGCTAATGTTGTTACTCGCTCTCGTGCCAAGTTGGTGCTCAAAGGCTCTACACCTCCTACTTCAAATATGAACAACACAAAGACAAAGCCCTTGCTGGTCCATCCGATAAAGGTGCAAAACCCACAAAGAACTTGACCACAACCAGCTATAGTGTTCTCAATCAACTAAAATGAGCTAATGCTCAGATTTCCATCTTTGAGCTACTTAAAATCTCACCTACTCATAGGCAGATTCTGGACAAAGCCCTCACTGAGGCAACTATTCCTCAAGATCTTGATTTTGAGTGATTCCAATCCATGGTAGGTCACCTAACCTCACCTTATCTTATGACCTTCTCTGAGGAGGATGACAACTCGCTGAATCACCCACACAATCAGCCTCTACACATTGAGGTTATCATCCACCAGACACATGTTTGTCGAGTACTCATTGACAACAGTGCTAGCATAAATATTGTCTCTACTACTCTTCTTAGAAAGTTGAATTATTCTAAGGACTCTATCGATCCTTGATGAAAGATCACTATCAAAGTATGTGAAAAAGTAGAAAAAAAGTCTTTAGGCCTTATGGTTTTACCCATTCGTGTCAGTCCTATAGAGAGGGATGTCACTTGTCAAGTGCTTGACATTCCCTTGGCTTACAACATTTTGTTGGGATGGCCATGGATACATGAGATGCGTGTTGTGCCATCCACTTACCACCAATGCATCAAGTTCCCATCTCATGGCTCTGAAGTTACTATCCCAACCACTACTAGCTACACCTACAATATGCTCAAAGTTGCTAAAACTTTCATTCCTGCTAACTGTGAGTCCACTGATTATCACAAAAAATAAGCTGAAACAAATTGAGCAATCATTCAAACTGAAAGAAACTGGCATGGGAGAGTATCACATTGAACCAGTGCTATCATTGACATCTCTACCAAAGTCTCCTCGACATTATGGGAGACCCTCAGAGGCAAAGAAGCCATTCGTGTTGACACCTCAGACCAAGTATAATGGTTCTTTTATCAAGGATACGGCTCCCTTAGAAGATGAAAGCAAAAATAGAGCCATTGTTGCATGGCTTTACAAAGAAGAGGCTCCAATGGACCTAACAGAACAAGCTCGAGAAATTACTCCTAAGAAATATGGGCCTAGTCTTAGGCTTATGAAGTGTTTTGGTTACAAGGGAATTGGCCCTATTGGGTGCAATAACAATGGCCTAATTGATCCTATCAAAGAAAAAGCTCGAAGCAACAGTGATACAACTAGCCTAGGATTTAAGAAGGTTCCTTTCCATATTGGATCAAATAAATTCATCCCCAAACTTGAGAGTTCATCTGAAAATGAGTCACAAGCTGAGTCAGATACTCAAGAGGAAGAATCTGATGATGAGGATTCCTATCCTCATCCTATCCCTTATGATCTCGCTAAATTCTTTGCAGAACCAGATGACTTTGTGCCACGTATTAGCACTGTGGATGATACTAGTGATTCTTCTGAGGACAATACTAAGCAACTCAAATATCATTCAGAAAAGGGAGAATCTAATCAGTCATGTCGTGTTGAGTATTTGTGTAAGAACCTAGAAGATGAAGGCGAGTATGTCCCTATCACTGTTGGGGAATTCTATAATCTCTTGCCATGTAGCATTGATTATCATGAATATGAATTTGACTCTCTTTTAGAAGCTACTACTGATAAAGACATTGATCAAGTGCATGTCTATGAAAACCAAACCAAAGTGGGTGAAATGTCTAGGGTTAGGTCACATGGGTATGATCCAACTAGTGTCCTAGAGTCATCACTTACTGACGTTCATATTTCGAGGTGTTTGAACACACCTGTGGATGAAGTAACTTTAGGTCTCAAATTTTTGGTCCATGCACTTAATGACTATATTGTGAATGCAATTGAACCAGCCACTACTCTCTCACTCACACATCCCGAGCTTATAGACTAGAACCCCAATGCATCTAACGAAGTCCCCACATTCTAGAATGACTATGCTCTCACCTATTACCTAAATGCTATCGAACTTGTAACATCTCTCACCAATGAGCAGAGCATCAACATGATTGAGGTTGACATCAAATATCTCAATCACATAATTAAAAAGAAAAAATGCAAAAGGTCCGATGGTGAAAACCAAATTGTGGAGTGTCAGATCCCAAAAAAGTAAAAACAAAAGATGTATCCAAGGGTGAAAACCTCTCTGAGGTGCCCATGGATGAGATATTTGATGTCCTTCCTAGTCACTTTTAGGAGACATCATCAGTGTTAATAGAGTCGACATAGCCAATTAACCTAGGCATAGAAGAACATCCTCATATGATATATCTGGCACAGTCACTATCACCTGAAGAAAAGGAACAATTCATTGCCTTTTTCAAAGAAAAGAAAATAATTTTTTCTTGGACATACTCTGACATGCCAGGATTGGATCCTGATCTTATCATGCATCATTTGTCCATAGTGCTAGGCATCAAACCAGTTAAACAGAAGCTTCGGAAAATGCACTCTCACGTTGCATTGCTCGTCAAAGTAGAATTGGAGAAACTTCTAAAGGCTAGTTTCATTCGTTCAATTGATTATGCTGAATGGATATCCAATATTGTTCCAATTTCCAAGCATGATAAATCTATCAGAGTTTGTATAGACTTTCGTGATCTTAACTTGGCTTGTCCTAAGGATGACTTTCTGCTCCCTAATATTGATATGATTGTAGACATGACAGTTGGCTATAAGATGTACTCACTTATGGATGATTTTTTTGGATACAATCAAATAAAAATTGCACCATAAGACCAGGAGAAAATGGATTTCACATGTGCATGGCGAACCTTTTATTGGAATGTGATGCCATTTGGTTTAAAGAATGCTGGTGCTACATATCAGTGGGTTATTAGTACAATTTTCCATGACATGATGCATAGAACCATGGAGGACTACATCGATGATACCTTGGTCAAAAGCGCTAAATGCAATACTCATTTGCAATATTTGGGACCTATCCTAGATCGTATGGAAAAATTCAGTCTTCAGTTCAATCCTAAGAAATGTGCATTTGGTGTCACATCAGGGAAATTTTTGGGATACATTGTTTCTGCAAAAGGAATTAAAGTAGATCCAGAGAAAGTACAAGCAATAATGGACATGCCACCACCTCGGAACATCAGTCAGATGAGAGGACTACAAGGAAGGCTTCATTCTATTAATAGGTTTATTTCACAATTGGCAGATAGATCACAACCCTTCACAAAGACCTTACATAAGGGTGTGAAATTCAATTGGAGCTAGGATTGTGAGCAAAGCTTAACATAGATAGAACAATATCTTGTCAATCCTCCAATCCTTATGCCTCCTATTCATGAGAAGCCTTTTCTTTTATACATATCAGCCACTGAAACATCTTTTGGAATCCTATTCGCTCAAGAAGATAAAGATAACAAAGAAAGATCTATTTACTACTTGAGCTGAACACTGGTTTCTTATGAGAAGAACTATAGCATTATTGAGAAAGCTTGCTTGGCAGTTGTCTTTGCTTCCTATAAGTTGAGACACTACATGCTTGCCCACACTACACGGCTTGTGGCTAAAATAGATCCACTAAAGTACTTGCTCAGTAAGGCAGCTCTCACAGGAAGATTGGCTAAATGGGTCATGATACTCAGTGAGTTTGACATCCAATATATTGAACGCAAGGCTATAAAGGGATAGGAAATTGCAGATTAGCTGGCTAAGGCACCCATACAGAGTCTTCTACCAATGAGCATTGATTTTCCAGATGAGTCAATTCTAACACTCATGCACCATACATGGGTTATGTTCTTCGATGGGTCCTTCATGCAATAGGGATTAGGTGTTGGATTACTCTTTATTACACCACAGAGATACTCATTGCCCAAAGCATACAAGATTATGTTTCCTTATACAAATAACATTGTTGAATATGAGGCTTTGATCAATGCCATGAAAATTGCAGCCGAATGGAGAGTGGATCAGTTAGACATCTTTGGTGACTCTCAGCTTGTTATCAACCAAGTAAATGATGTGTATCAAACAAAGGATGAGAATTTAATTCCTTACAAGCACATGGTTGATGACTTGAAGAAGTATTTTGCACACATCACCTTTCAACAAGTTCCATGAGTAGATAATAAAGTGGTTGATGCCATGGCCACTCTTGCCTCCCTGCTACAAATGCCATAAAATGATCTCTGACATGAGTTCTTGGTTGAAGTGTTACACTACCCAACCTATGACACCCCTGATTCCAGGATGATTTGTTTGATTATAGGACAAGAATCATCTCGCTACCATCACATCTATTCCTACCTTCGTAATCAAACCATTCTGGAAGGTCTAACCTAGAATGAGAAATGTTACCTAATTCGTAATGCTTCACATTATGTCATTATTGCTGATAATCTATATAGGAGAGCTCTCGACGAAACACTCCTTAGGTGTTTAAAACCCGAAGAGTCCAAATGCACACTAATTGACATTCACGAAGGCATTTTTGGATCTCATTCCAATGGCCTGACACTAGCTCGCAAACTCCTTCATGCTGGTTACTACTAGCCCAAAATAGAGCAAGAAGCTATCAAGTATGCGAGGTCCTGCAAGCAATGTCAGTTACACGGGAATCTCATTCATGCTTTAGCCAGAGAGCTTATTCCCTCTACTACAACAGGGCCATTTCAATAATGGGCGTTTGACTTGGTGGGATAGATTCACCCAACCTCCTCTAATGGACATAAGTTCATTATCATGGCTACAGATTATTTCATGAAGTGGGTAGAGGCAGTACCTCTCATAGTTGCTAATGGCAAAACTATATCACTTTTCATCACAAACTACATCATCTGCAAATATAGTGTACCATTCTCAATCATTACTGACAATGGAGGACAATTCAAGAATAAAGACCTCAAGGAATTGTGCAAGAAATTCAAGATCACACAACATTGGTCTTCCATTTATTAACCCCCAGGGTAATGGCCAAGCTGAGGCATCTAGTAAGGTGATCCTCAAAATTCTTCATCACACAGTCAGCAAATCAGGGAGAGACTGGCATCTCCAAATCAATCCAGCTCTGTGGGCATATAGGACAAGCATTAGAACTCCAACAAGCACAATTTCCTTTGCGTTGGTGTATGGGGAAGATTTTGTGCTTCCAATAGAGGTCGAGATTCCTACCTTGAGAATCTCTATGAAAGGCCTTATCACTGATGATGACTATAAGATAGCTCAGCTTCAAGAGCTTGTGTTACTGGATGAACGTCGATAAGTGGCATGTGATCATTTGCGATCATATCAACAAAGAATGGCCAAAAGCTACAATCGAAGGGTCAGACCACGTGACTTCTAGCTGGGTGATCTTGTCCTGAGAGAGAACCCCAAGAATCAACAATAGTGAGTACAAAAAGGAAAGTTTGAACCAAACTGGCTCGGTCCATACATCATTACTATAGTATATGGATCTAGTGCCTATCAGCTTTCCACAACTGAAGGAGAAGTGCTTAAAGAGCCTATCAACACTCTCCACCTGAAGTGGTTTTACAGTTGATTTAATCTCAGCAAGCTCTCTATACATATTTATATGTCCTAAAAAAAATCTAAAAAATCAGAAAAAGTCCTAAAAAAATTGTTACGCTAGTAAAAACCTAACAATAGGCACCTTGGTAACACCAAAAAAGAAGTGAAAAATCTCAAAAATTCAAAAAAAAAATCAAAAAAAGAAAAATACAAAAAACTTGAAAAACAAGAAAAGTGCCATTGGTGAAAAATTGGAAACAGGCATCATGGTAGCAAAAAAAGGAAAATCCTACCAAGAAGGTTAAAACCTAGTAAACAGGCGCCTCTTGTTCCCAATGCTCCATCTTGCAGCACACCTTCAGCCTTTCTGTACAGTTGCTTTCATGCTTTTGCTTTCCTGCTTTTCCTACTTTCTACTCATGTATCCATGGATTGAGTCTTGTCACAGCTCGAGGGCATTCCCCCTTAGTGTCACTCTTTTTGAGATTCTCCTCATAGAATCTCCTTCGTGATATTCACCAGTGGTTCTCACTGCATCTGCCTACTATCGCTAGTGTCATTATTTTCAAGATTCTCCTCATAGAATCTCCTTCGCGAAAGTCACCAATGGTCCTCACTACGTTTGCCTACTATCACTAGTGTCACTCTTTTCAAGATTCTTCTCATAGAATCTCCTTCACGACAGTCACCAGTGGTCCTCACTATGTCTACCTACTGTCGCTAGTGTCACTCTTTTCAAGATTCTCCTCATAGAATCTCCTTCGCGATAGTCACCAGTGGTCCTCACTGCATCTGCCTATTGTCACTAGTGTCACTCTTTTCAAGATTCTCCTCATAGAATCTCTTTCGCAATAGTCACCAATTGTTTCAATTGTGTCTACCTATTGTTGCTAAGGTCATGTCTCTAGGTTCCTTTATGGAAGATCTCTCTTGTGTTAGTCACCAGTCATTCTGGCTATGTCCGTCTACTATCACTTAGTCTTCTTTAGGTTCTTCATCTTGAAGATTCCTCTTTGACCTCAGTCACCATTCGTTCTGACTACATCTGCCTATTGTTGTCACCCTACTAAAGAGATTTCTTTCAAACATGTTCTGGACACTAACACTTGACATCAATCCCAAAACATTGAACTCAACAATGACATAATTGTTTCAATATGCTAAGCATTTTCTTTGTTTTCTTTGTTTTGCTTTATCATATCTCCTCAAGAAACTCAATGATGTCATCTTTGACTAGAGAAGTAATGACTGGGGGCATGATCTTTTCTTTTCTTTCTTTTTGCGGTTTAGTTTCAATTAGTTGACATATTCTTATAAGAGGGGTGTCCACTATAAGAGCCTCCATCTCATATTGGATGGCCATGTGTACCTCGACTCCTTTTATATGAATATACCAATAACGTTGGTTCTTCTTTTTGTTTGTTGGAGTGAACTCTTCATGCTACAGTAAATACTGATACTCATCCTACTAAGTGAACATACGAGTCATTGCGAGTATATCTAGCACACTTCTATCTCAGGTTACGAATGCAAGGATCGTTGCAGACAGAATGAATACTGAATACTTAGCATAAGAGGGATCTCCTGTGTGTTTGGTGTGCCTATCATGCAAGCAACATTCAGGTCATCCTAGCATTTATGCTCTGATGCTTATGTTAACTTGCTATATTAAAAGGGACAAATGTCCTGGTCATTCTGGCTTCTTGTGCCTCGAATGCTTACATTCAATCTCGACAAACCAATAATGTCTATTATATTCATATTTCCATGATTGCAATGTCAATGGCAATTATATAGCATGCAAGCTTTGTTCTATATCCAGTGATGATTAAATATTGAGGCTTGGTAACCAAACCTAGGGTTGCATTTCACATAGTCTTGCATTACATTCTTCACTTGCATAACCATGCAATTCGATGGTCATTCTATTCCTACCCCTTTGTGATGAAGGATCGGGGGTATCTCCACATGTATCAAGTTCCTCTATGGTTGCATAAGCATTTGGTTCATCGATTCACACTCCTCAATGGAATACTTGTCACTGTCAAGTAAAAAATATGCAACACTACGTGAGATGTCAGTCCATACATATGCATTTTATCCAAGTACATCATACATCTCATGTACATCAAAGTAAAGCAAAGATAGACAATGACATGTACATAGGTCAAGATCTCGTATATATATATATATATATGAAAAGAATGGGTTAGTACAAAAATGGGCACTACTTGAGTGCAATCGATCAAAAATGATACATGTGGTGCTAGCACACCAATCGATACATAGCTAGAGATCAAAATTGTAGTCAGGCACAGAGCGTCTAACTCTGTCCTGTACCCTCACCTCTAGGAGGAGTAGGAGTAGTAGGTTGCGGAGGTCGTGGTGGCATATCTAGTCTGACATGAGGTTGTGCACCTCTAACTCTTGGGCATACTAAGAAAATCACTGAACTTGAAGTGTCTCATTAGGTACTACACTCATATACGCAGCATAATAGTACACTACCTGAGCTGACTGGAAGAAAACCTCATCCTGTGCCAGCTCTAATCTCCCGCTCCACAGTCTCTATGCGCTCTCTCCATCGATTTATTTCTCACTGTCTCTCCACTAGTTGTGCATCTCGGACTGCCACTAAAATCTGCAGGTCCCCCAACTATCGAGAGGCTTGATGGATTCACTCTCGGTACTATCATACCGTGTCCTACACCCCAGCTGTTAGCTGATCCGGCATATCCTCATCTAGCATCTTCGGTGCCTACTGCTGTGGAGGTGCCTGTAGCTATGGTGGCACCTACTACTATGGAGCCTCCTATTGTGGGGCCTCCTCCTCCATCCTTTGTCTGTGGCATCGACTCTGTCTAGTCCCACTACCCCCGAAACTTGGGTCTAATCCCATTTGATGTAGGGGAATCGACATCTGTTGTACCTGCTGTTGGACTTGTGGCTCCTGTTGTGGCTGACCTGTCAGTTGTGGCTGTGCCTACTATTGCTAGGGCACCTGCCTCTAGCCTTGCCCTACCATCCTTAGTGGATCTGTAAAATGTTGGAACTAATGGTTGATCAAAAATGCCTGATATGCAGGTGTCATCCTGGCATCTACTTCCTCTGGCAGGTAGTCCCACTGAACTGCAACTAGGCTATGAATATCTATCATGGACCACCCTGGATCCATCTGTGGTGGCCATCCCCACTCAACATCCTTTTGCAACCTGGCATAGGCACAGTACTTAGCATAAATCTCTTGGGGTCAGCCATACTATCGCCACACTCGTGATATCACAAATCTCTCGATAACTAATGTAGTCCTGCTCGCCAGAGGTCGAGAACTAAACATCCATGGTAGCTCTCTGGGAGCATCATCCCAGTCCTTTGTCTCTCATCAAGGTCACCATACAATGGAGACCAAGTCATCAAGATGTGTCTGCCAATGCTCAGTCTTACCTAGGTGGACCTGGGTAATGTGCCCTCTATATCTACATATATACGGCTCCATGGGCTCTCTGGCATACTCAAAAATTGGCCTGCATATGAGAAGATGCTCCCAGGCCCAGATCTACAACACATATACTCCCGCTGCCATGGTCTTCTTCTCATGGAAGATGACCTCGTGCATCTCATGAAAAAGGTGAGCCAACATGCACTGACCCCACCCAAAGATCTCAAGTGCCTCCAACATCCTGCAAAGCATGGCACCCCACCCACACTCCAAATCATGCTATCCTCTATTAGGACATAAGAAGTAGCTCAAAAATATAGCCAGCACAGATGCTAGCATGTGTGTTGGTCCATAGGTGTGGATCAACTCATCCCAACTGATAGTCCTGCCTCTCGGTAGCTCTCTCCCAAACACAATAGATAGTGCCTCTATCCCTGCTCGGGGCATTGTATCATAGATGACCCGAGCATCGTGAAATGGGATCCTCAAAATCCTCCATATATCCTTTAGGGTGATCGTCATCTCACCCATTAGCAAATGAAATGTGTTCATCTTTGAATGGAAATGCTCTACCAAAGCAGTTAATAAGTCGTGATTCACCATCACGGCTGGAATCCGGCACAAAGAAGACAAACCCAATTGAGCAATGTATGTCCGATCAGCATCATCGAGACTCTGCAATAGCTCCCCATATGGTGGGTAATGAGACCTAAATGTGACATCACCAAAAACCTCCTGCACGCACAACAATAAAAATGACAAACGAAACAATTAGTATCAAGTTGAAATGGTACATCAAAACAACTTAAAATGGAATTTTTGAGTGCAAAAATAAAAAATTTAAACATGATTGTCACGGGATTTTGCACAAAATTCGTGAAATCTCGTGCAAAGTTCTTCGAGTTTCACATAAAAATATTCTTTCTTCCCGTGAAGAATCACATCATCGCACAAGAAAAGATTTGTCCACGCGAGAAAAGAGTTGTTCACGTGAAAAATAAATTGCCTCACACGAAGAATCTCATTCTTCACGTGAAACCTAATGCTTCCCGCGTGAAGATCCTCCTGCCACACGCGAAGAAACAACGCACCCTATTTCTTTGCATGAAGAAAGAAGATCTTCACGCGAAAAGAGAAAAGTTTCGCACGAAGACCAATTAGCTAATCCTAAAACATGCTAAAACGTGCAATAAATAACATCAAAATGCGTGAAAATGAATCGATGACTCATCGACAGTCCATAGTTTGTTGGCTGTTTGTGTCATCTAGAGTGCTCAAATCAATGATATCTCACATTCACTACCATGTCTCTCTCATAGCTCAAATCAATAGAAGACAAAAGGCACAAATGAATTGAAAATGACCCCTCGAGCCCTTATATAGCTATTGACTAAATTTTTCAAAGTGCTCAAATTTGCGCAAAAATCACACCCCTGGCTAATTTGACCATTCTAAATCAATTTTCAAGATTGAATTCAAAATCTAACACACCTAAGAGCCTCAAAAATGCATTTTAAAATTTTGGGGACTGACGTGATCGAATGCTTGTGCAGCCCAAATCTTTCTGATACTTTGTGATTCTTGAAATTCTTTCAACTCTATATTCTCCATGTTTTCACACCTCATTTTGGAAAAAGTCAACTTAAGTCAACCATGGCTAAATTTGGTCAACTTTTGGTCAAACTTGGTCTTTCAGACCTCGCAATCATTACATAACAACTCTAAATTTTCTTTAGATCATTCTAATATCTTCTCTTTTCTTCAGATCATTCTGATCTCTTCTACATTTTGTTAATTCTTGGATTTCTTCTATATCTCATGATATACTGCTTCATATCATATTTCTGGTGTGTCATCTTTCGATTTCGCTCCCGAGGGGGTAGGATGATTACATCATTGAATACTTATTACTTGGGGCATCTCATCACTCAGGGAACCTTGTTCTCTTCTATCTGGCATCTTTTCCATCTATCTTATCTTTTCATCAATTGATCAACCTTATAAAAGCTCTTTTCAGAGTTCAATAGACAGGTATCGGGATAGTCTAAACCTTGACTCTTGAGGATCAAGCCTCATTCTAGGATGATTCTACAACTCATTATTAGGTCTTGTTGTCTTTTATTAATTTCAGGTCTCTAGGTGTTCTATCTGGATCCTTGAAGGTTAAGTTCCATTCTGGAGATAGTCTTCTAAATGCTTTCAATCTCAAGTATCTAGGTGTTCTATCTGGATCCTTGAAGGTTAAGCTCCATTTTGGAGATAATCTTCTAAATGCTTTCAATCTCAAGTATCTAGGTGCTCTATCTGGATCCTTGAAGGTTAAGCTCCATTTTGGAGATAATCTTCTAAATGCTTTCAATCTCAGGTATCTAGGTGTTCTATCTGGATCCTTGAAGGTTAAGCTCCGTTCTGGAGATAATCTTCTAAATTCTTTCAATCTCAGGTATCTAGGTGTTTTATCTGGATCCTTGAAGGTTATGCTCCATTCTAGAGATAGTCTTCTAAATGCTTTCAATCTCAGGTATCTAGGTGTTCTATCTAGATCCTTAAAGGTTAAACTTCATTCTGAAGAAACCTTTTAAATGCTTATCAATTTCAAGTATCTAGATGTTCTATCTAGATCCTTAAAGATTACGCTTTTTTCTGGAGATAGTCTTTTAAATGCTATCAATCTTAGGTATCTAAGTGCTCTACTTGGATCCCTTAGGATTAAGCTCTATTCTAGAGATGGTCTTTAAAAGCTCATCAATTGGTCTCTGTGTCATCACCTTCAGAACCAATCTCATCTTCGCATCACACTTTCTAACTTTTCTTTAAACTGAACATGTTGCTCGCACATTCATTCAAAGAGGGGAAAAATGTAATACGCCAAAATTGACTCATTGCAATGATACCAATTCTGGTCTATTTTTGATCAATCCTAATTCCTATGTCACTAGGCAAATTCTTATTCTGCTACTCGCTACTTGACTTAAATGTCAGATGCAGAAAACCCTAATCTGCATTCATCATGTTTATTATTTAATTCCTATAGTATTTACTCATATTAGTCACATTAAACCTATTGATTAATATTTAATTAAATTATTAAGTATTTATACTTTAATTAAATTAAATTATATCCTAAGGCTTATGTACTATGGAATTAAATTTAATAAATTTAATAAATATGCCTATTTTAATTAATTAAACAAAATTATTTAATTAAATGGAGAACTTACTTCTAATTAATTAAACAAAGTTATTTAATTAAATGGGAAGTCATTCGTAATTAATTAAATGAAGTTATTTAATTAAAGTGCCTCTAGTTAATTAAATAGGATTATTTAATTAAATGAAAAAGGTAATTATGAGAGCATATCTCATTTTATTAAATTAAATATCTCTCCAAAATCTCTTTTCAGTTCAAAAAGAAAATTCTCAATTCACTACTGATCAAATTAGAAGTGACCCTAATCACTTGCTTTTACACTGAAGTCTATCTGAGTTGACTAATTCCTACACTCAGATCTGAGCCAGTTAACTCCCTTTGATTTGGGAATCTTCCTTTATGATTGAACTTCATCTTCAATCCTAACCATTGATTGAAATTGATCTCAACCATTGATGGATTCCAGGAAAGTCTATTTAAGAGACCCTCATTTCCTCATTACAGAGGTTGAATTTTCATGCTATCGAATTGCTGTCGCATTTTGCACTCACCTTGCTTTAGCATATTCTTACATCTTTTCATTGTTAAATTAATTGTCATTTAGATTTAATCTTGCATACATTTAGATTAATTTACTTTACATGTTCTTAGATTAGAATGCATCTTTCATTCTAGAATACTTTGCACGATCATATAGACTAATTGTATTTCATTTAAATCCTTCATTCTTCGAAGGTCTGATTGCCTACTCCTCAAATCTGATGACATTAATTAGGCAAATCCTTCTAGATAGAAGGCGACGGGTCGCTCTGTCAGACCTCTTGGATAAACAACTCAATGTTTATTCCAGGATGATTCCACAGGTAATGACTATGTCAAAGTGTCTATGAGGTTCAGAGGCCCACATTTCACAAGTACAAGTATACTTTTAGGATTCATATACTTAGAGAGTACTTGTGTTATGTGATTTTTATCTTTTGTTATGTGATTTGATATCTTGTTTGGGACTTGAAACTATCTCCTCAGCACAGTGTGAGTGGACCATTTAGGTTCCATGCGGTTGGGTGGTAGTGCTTTTTCACTCTTACCATTTGAGATTCGTTTGAGACACCGTGGTTGGAGCATACTTGGTTGGTATTTACCTTCTTTCTATTCTTGGATCATTATGATGGATGTATTTACTAGTATGTTTCTTTATATTGATTATTAGCATGTGATAGATGATTTTATCTACTTTGTAGGATCATCTTACACTTTATTCTTGCATGTTAGATTTCTTTATGCATATGTTGTAGCATGTTAGAATTCTTTCTGCATATGTTGTAGTATGTTTTAGGAGTGACATCCCTACTATGATAATATCGATGATCTCTTTGGTGACTTGGGGTGTTATGTGTGGAGGGATGGTTAGGGCCCACAATGGTCTACTGATGCTATTGACAGTTGGGAGGAACTGCACACTTAGATCAGTTGTGTTTTATGATGTATGGATATCTTGTACATCTGGTTGTTATATCTTTATAGATGGATGGATGTATCATGTATGTTAATAGTTTCATTTACTCTATTGTATCTTGTATCATAGATTCAATGAGGATGATGTATCTTTATTTTTACATATGTTTAATCTTTTAAGCTTTTCGTACCCTGTGACATGTATTGTGTATGATTGAGTATTCTGAATTTAACTGCCAAGAGGCATTCGGAACAAATGTATATTATGGACATTGGACTTTTCATTATTCTTTCATGTGGATGTGGTAGTTGTTAGACTTAGTATTAATTAGATTAAATGTGACTCAACATTAAGGGATCCTTAAGGAATGTAATCTAGTTGTATGCTTATAGTTGATTGTATGTTATTTCTTCTGCTACTATGTGTTTGATATGAATGGTTTATCTTTCATGATTAAAAAAAAATTGGTTGGCAAACTTAGTAAAAATATAGGTTAATTCTTTTGGATCCCTTGGCGAGGCGTTACAATTCAAATTGAGATTTAGGAGTTATGGTTTCAAGTGCATCTAAGATTAGGGGTTACAATTTATGATTAGGGTTTTGTAGTTAAGATTATGACCAGGTTTAGTATTTAGGACTATTGTTTAGCATTAAGGTTTAAGAGTTAAAATTTAAGTTAAATATATAAACTTTACATGTTAGATTATATGATGTACATTCTTTATGTTTGTATATAATCAAGTTATGTTCTTATAATTAACTTTTATTAATTAAATGTTGTAACATGTATTATTTAGGTCATACACATTCTAAGTTATATGTTCTTATGTATGTATGTATGTTATATTCTTACTTATGCAAATTAATTTACATTCTTATATATGTATAATTTAGGATCTCCCCTTAAGACATGTCATTGAATTATATAGTTAATTATATACTTAGATTAAGGCATTAAAAATAATAACATATATATATATATATATATATAAACATGAATATTGAAAACATACATGTGTCTATATTTAACATGAACATATTTACATGTACATTTATGAAATAAAATATACATTAATCTACATTCTTATGTATAATTTAGGATCTCCCCTTAAGACATGCCATTAAATATAGTTAAGTATACTTCGTTATAAGACAAATTAAGATCAATAGTTAACATATGTGCATATAAAAATGTCAATTTATTGAAAACATGCACATGGACCTACTTTTAACCATGAACAAATATACATATATCTATGTTCAAAATAAAAAATACATTTTAATCTACATTCTTACATGTATAATTTAGGATCTAGACCCTTAAGACATGTCATTTAATTACACTTCTAAGATTAAGACATTAAGATGAATTTGACATATACATAAACATGAATATTGAAAACATACATGTCTACATTTAGCATTAACATATATACATATATCTATCAAATAAAATATGTATATTTTAATCTCCATTCTTATGCATAATTTAGGATCTCCCATTAAGATGTATGCCATTAAATATAGTTAATTACACAGTTTTAATTAAGGTGCATAAAGATGAATAACATACACATAAACATGAATAAGGCATTAAGATGAATAACATATACAGAAACATGAATAAAACATATATGTAAACATAAAAGATTAAGATGTATTAAAAAATCAATAACATGTACATTAACATTAATAAATTTATATGAATATTGAAAATATTTTTCTAAATTTTATTTTCTACACTATTTTTAAAAATATTTTTCTAATGTTTTCTAATTTTCAAGACTAATGTTTTTCAAAATATTTTCTAATTTTTTTTAATGTTTAAATCCTAATTTATTTTCTCATAGTTTTCTAATATAAGATTCTAAATTATTATTTTTAAAATATATTTTCTAATATTTAAATGTAATTTTTTTTCTAATGTTTTTCTAAATTTGTTTTCTAATACATTATATTATTATAAATTTTCTAATGTTTTTAAAATGTTTTTCTAATTTTTTTCTAAATTTGTTTTCTAAATTTTATATTATTATAAATTTTCTAATGTTTTTTCTAATATTTTTTCTAATGTTTTTCTAAATTTTTTTTCTAAAATTTATATTATTATAAATTTTCTAATATTTTTCTAATATTTTTTCTAATGTTTTCTAATTTTGTTTTAAATTAATGTTTTTTATAATGTTTTCTAAATTTGTTTTCTAATATTTTTATAAAATATTTTTCTAATGTGTTCTAAATTAATATAATTAAGTTTAATACAAATAAACAATAAAAATATTAAATTAACATTAAAATATGCTTTGAAAACATTAAAAACATAAAGAACATTAAAATATGCTTTGAAAACATTAAAAAATGCTTTAAACACATTAGAAATGTTAAAAACATTAAAATAACTAGCTATATATACCTCTATATATATTACGCTGAGAGTAATCATTCTCGAGGCGCCTATTTTTATTTAATCCCAAAGTTATTTTAATCGAAGTTGGGATTAATGAAAATAAAAATAGGCACCTCGAGAACGATTACTCTCGGCGTAATATATATAGAGGTATATATAGCTAGTGGTAGTCGCAGCGCAATAGGAAAAATATTTACTTTTTATTTTTTATTTTGATAAGGTTACTATAAAATTGTTAATTAATTTTTAATTAGAGTTGTATGAAGTTACTATAAAATTATGCTTCAAAATATTTTTAAAAATTTAATATAAGGAGTTTAATATAGATTAAAAATATATTTTTTATTTTTGGGATATTGTAATGTAAAATGTTATAGTCATACATAGATATATGGTTAGGGACAAAGTTACCATTATAGTTAATGTTAACCTTAGGGATAGAATTAGGGTTAGGGTTAGCATTAGAGTTAGGGTTGGAGTTAGGGTTAGGGTTTGAGCTATGGTTAAGGTTAGGGATAGAGTTATGGTTATGGTTATTGTTAGAGTTATGGTTATGGTTTAGATTAGAGTTATGTTTATGGTTAAGGTTAGCGTTAATGTTATGGTCATGGTTAAGGTTAGGGTTAGAGTTATGGTTATAGTTATGATTAGGGTTAGTGTTAGGGTTATAGTAAGGCTAACATTAGGGTTAGGGTTAAGGTTTGAGTCAAGGTTAAGGTTAGAGTTTAAAGGGTTAGGGTTTGAGTTAGGATCAAAATTAAGGTTAGGGTTAAGGTTAGAGTCCAATTATGGTAGAGTCAAATCCAAAGTTAGAGTTATGCTCATGGTTAAGGCTAGGGTTAGACTTATGCTTATAGTTAGGGTTAGGGATAGGGTTAGAATCCAATTATGGTAGAGTTAGAATTAGGGTTAGAGTTAGGGGTAGAGTTATGCTTATGGTTAATGTTAGGTTTAGAGTAATGCTCATGGTTAAGGTTAGGGTTAGAGTCATCATTATGGTTATGGTTAGGGTTATAGTGGGGATAGGGTAAGGGTTAGGGTTTGAGTCAAATATATCTGTTAATTTAATATAAATAATTTAATTTAGATAAATAAAATAAAAAAATTTGGGATATTGTAATGTAAAATGTTATAGTCATACGTAGATATATGGTTAGGGACAAAGTTAACATTACAGTTAATGTTAACCTTAGGGATAGAATTAGGGCTAGGGTTAGCATTAGGGTTAGGGTTGGAGTTAGGGTTAGGGTTTGAGCTATGGTTAAGGTCAAGGATAGAATTATGGTTATGGTTATCATTAGAGTTATGGTTAAGGTTCAGATTAGAGTTATGTTTATGGTTAAGGTTAGGGTTAGAGTGATGGTCATGGTTAAGGTTAGAATTAGACTTATGGTTATGGCTATGATTAGGGTTAGGGTTATAGTAAGGCTAGGGTTAGGGTTAGGGTTAAGGTTTGAATCAAGGTTAAGGTTAGAGTTAGGGTTAGGGTTTGAGTTAGGATCAAAATTAAGGTTAGGGTTAGGGTTAGTGTCCAATTATGGTAGAGTCAGATCTAGAGTTAGAGTTATGCTCATGGTTAAGGCTAGGGTTAGAGTTATGCTTATAGTTAGGGTTAGGGATAGGATTAGAGTCCAATTATGGTAGAGTTAGAATTAGGGTTAGAGTTAGGTGTAGAGTTATGTTTATGGTTAAGGTTAGGGTTAGAGTAATGCTCATGGTTAAGGTTAGGGTTACGGTTAAGGTTTGAGTCAAATATTATTTTAAATTTAATATAAGGAGTTTAATTTAGATAAAAATATATATTTTATTTTTGGGATATTGTAATGTAAAATGTTATAGTCATACATAGATATATGGTTAGGGACAAAGTTAAGGTAAGGGTTTGAGCTATGGTTAAGGTTAGGGTTAGGGTTAGATTCTAATTATGGTAGAGTTAGATTTATGGTTAGAGTTAGGGGTAGGGTTAAGGTTAGTGTTAGGATTAGAATTAGGGTTAAGATTAGGATTAGAGTTAGGGTTAGGATTAGGGTTATAGATAGGGTTAGGGTTAGGGTTAGGGTAAGGTTCTGGGTTAGGGTTAGGGCTAGGGTCAGGTTTAGGGTTAGAGTATGGGTTAGGGTTAGAGTTTGAGTTAGGGTTAGGGTTATAGTTTGAGTTAGGGGTAGACAGAGCATTATAATTTGGGTTAGGATTAGGGTTAGGTTTAGGGTTTGAGTTTGAGTTATGGTTAGAGTTAGGGTTAGAGCTAGAGCTAGAGTTAGAGTTAGGGTTAGAATTAGGGTTAGGTTTAGGGTTTGAGTTACCAATAGAGTTAATTTTACAGTTGGGCTAATGTTAGAGTTAGGGTTAGGGTTAGAGTTTTGATTCAAGGTTAGGGTTAGAGTTAGGGTTAGGGTTAAAATTAAAATCCAATTATGGTAGAGTTAGATTTACAGTTAGAGTTATGGGTAGGGGTAGGGTTACACTTACAGTTAGGGTTAGAGTTAGATTTAGGGTTAGGGTTAGGGTTAGGGTTAGGTTTATATTTAGAGTTAGGGTTATATATAGAGAGAGTTATATCAATGTTAAGGTTAGGGTAAGGGGATTGAGTCAGGGTTAAGGTTAGAGTTAGGGTTAGGGTTAGGGTTTCAGTCAGGATTAAATTTAGGGTTAGGGTTAGAGTCTAATTATGGTAGAGTTATATTTACAGAAAGAGTTAGATTTAGGGTTAGAGTTAGGGGTAGGGTTAGCGTTAGGGTTAGGGTTAGAGATAGGGGTAGACAAAGGGTTAGGCTTAGGCTTAGGGTTAGGGTTAGGGTCAAGGTTAGGGTTAGGTTTAGGGTTAGAATATGAGTTAGGGTTAGAGTTTGAGTTATAGATAGGGCTATAGTTTGAGTTAGGGGTAGACAGAGTATTAGAATCCTAGCTACGATTAGGGTTAGGTTTTGGGTTACGGTTAAGGTTAGAGTTAGGTTTAGGGTTACAGTTATAGTTTGGGTTAAAGTCCAATTATGGTAGAGTTAGATTCAGGGTTATAGTTAGTGGTAGGGATAGGGTTACAATTATAGTTAGGGTTAGGGTTAGGGTTAGAGTTAGAGGAAGGGTTATATTTAGAAGTTTTCTTATGGTCACAGTTATAGTTAGGAGGGGAGTAAGGGTTGGGATTTTAGATTATATTTATTATTATATAAGGTGCCCTATATAATAATATGTATATTCCCACGCTCATGGATAATGATGCAGGAGCATCCAGAGGTATAAGGGCAATCTTGTGTCACCCAAAAAAAATGTACTTAGACTTAGTTTCTGTTTCATGTCTTTACATTTTTGGATACCCATTTGGCTCAAATAAAGGTTCCAACTCTCATAGTTCAACTATCAGTGCATTTGAAAATCTCAAAAAAATAGGAGCATGTATTTGGGCCATCATTTCGGTAAACTAGAAGGTGTAAATTGGCCAGATGAATGTAATCATGATTTAGAGCATTCCAAAAAAAGAATTAGGTCAATAGGCCCCACGATTTGAAAGTTATTGCAATTTTTCGAGTTTTGGAGACCTCCTAAGAATGCTTCAAAGTCAGGTTTGGGGCATTAAATGACCTTGAAAAGGGTCAAAAAATGGGGGACGAGTGAAGCTGGTCCATAGGGCTATAGAGCGCTTCGATAGCTTTCCGAAAATGTAAACAGTTCATCAATCGGAGCTACGGTTCAAAATTTATGCCTCCCGGAAGTTCGGCTACCATTTCTAGATTCTTCTAGATTTGCACCGACTTCTAATGCAGCTTCTGGAACCTTCTATTTTGTCGGTGGATGCCTACTAGCACTTTCTAGAATGTACTCCTAGTCCTTAACCCTTCGGGGTCTATTTAAGGAGATTTCTGGCATTGTAAAAGGTAGTTCGGAGTGGAGTTTGAGAAGAGGTGCTAAAAGGAGAAATATTCTCCAGATTTATGCTATTGTAAGCCCTTAGGGCATGTTTTGAAGTTTATTTTCTCTGCACTATTTGTACTAGCTTATTTTCTTAGTTAATATAATTTTCCCTTTCTGTTGGTTCCATTCTGTTCTTGGGTTGTGTCCCCATCAGATAAGGTTAGAGAAAGAAGTAGGACCATGGTTATTAGTGTTACATTTAGAATTTCATTTAGGAGGGCATTGTGTGCTATTTTTTCTCCCTATTCAACCCATCACTAATGTCTGATCTGAGAGACCTTAAATGGGATAGGTTCTTTGCAGAGGGTTAACATCGCTAAAGTTGGCAGCTAACATTTTGTGTTGGCTCAGTTTCTTCATTGACCACGCTGGATCATTTTTTCTTGGCGAGGTTGATTCATGCTACGAGATTCGATAACTCTTATTTCTTCGCGAGCTGTCTTCCCATCTTCCCAAAAGTGCAAGATGTTGTCATGCATTCCCATTCTAACGTTTCTTTATACGCTAGTGTCTTCGAAACACTCTAAAGCCTAGAATTGCGCAAGATGCTTCCATGCATCTCCATTCTGATGCATCGTCATGCTACATTGTTTCTTCAATTCTCGGAAGCCCAAAATTGCATCATGCTACCACGCATTGCCTTTCCAACATTTCCTCACTCCACAATGCTTTCATGAGTCTTTGAGACCCAAAATTGTGCCACATGGAGGGGGTTCACACCTTTTGTGCTATCTGCTTCGTTTGTTGGGAGGAATCTCTTCACTACATCTTAGTCATCCATTGGAAATAAAACCAATCTTGATCGACGAATGTGACTTAATCCTTCATTGGGAGGAGTTTCCTCATTGCATCTCAGTCATCCTTTTTGAGGGGAGAATCTACATCAACGGTTGCAACTTAATCCTTCATTGGTGAGGATTCACGATGCATCTATGCCGTCTATTTCAAGAGGAAGACCTTCATCGATGACCATCATTCATTTTTTGGGAAACCAAATTCCCCCTTGGGATCAACCTTGCATTTTTTGTGGGAGGTTAAGACATCATGTTATCTCTTTTCATAGTTTTTTGCCAACGACATGAATGTCTTTCCTCTTCTTTCCATGAGTCTCCATTCTAGCGCCTCCTTACGCTGCATTGTTTCTGTAATGCTCTAAAGCCAAAAATTGCATCATGCTACTACATGTCACTTTTCTGACATTTCCTCACTCTGTAGTGCTTTCGCGAGGCTCCAAGACCCAGAATTGTGCCATGTAGCGGGGGTCCCCACCTTTCGTGCTATGGTTACAATTTAGATTTTAGGGTTATGGTTAGAATCAAGGTCAATTCTAGAGTTTATAGAATATTTAGAGTTAAGATTAGGGATTAAATATACATGAGGGTTAGCATTGGGTTGTATGATAATTACAGTTAGGATTATAGTTAGATATATCATTTAGATTAGGTTTTAGTCAGGGTTTAATTAGACTTAAGATTAGGGTGAGGATCAAGGTGAAGTCTATATTAGGGTTCATATCATGGTAGGATTGAAACTAATGTTAGGGTTAACATTGAAATTATGATTAGGGGTAAGGTGAAGATTTATATTTGGTCATGATTGTGGTTTGTGCTAGGATTAGGGTCTAAGCTATGATTAATTTTATGATTGTACCTTTAGGGTTAGGGTTTTGTTTAAGTTTATGATTATGGTTACAACTATGGTTTATGGTTCAAGTTTAAAGTTGAGAATGTGATTAGGATCAGGGATTAGTAAATTTTTTAAGAGTTCGGTTATAGGTTTACACCATGGTTAGGACCTTGGGACTGGATTTAGAGTTTAATATCATGGTTATCCCTATAGTTAGGTTTAGGATTTTGATCAATATTTTGGAGTTTTTTTTTACATTATGGTTAAGGGTTAGATTTTAGGGTTAAGACTATAACCAATATTAGTGTGTAGGTTTTTGGTTTAGATTATGGTTTGGGCTGAGATTTTCGTTATGATTAGAGTTTAGAATATCAATAGGGATATGTTTTAGTGCTATAATTATAGTTTAATGTTGGATTATAGTTAGATTGTACATCATTGTTGGGGCTAGGGCTAAGGTACGGGTTGTTGTTAGGGTTAACTAAGGATGACAATTAGGATGGTTTATCTTTTCAAGTAGAAAAAAAAACTCATATTGATTCAAAAACAAAGAAATTATACTTCGAAAATATTTTTCTATGTCATAATAGATTCATTTATTTTAATTATTGTATTAGTTAATTAGTTGTTTGATGTTTCAAAGTAAACATGGCTTATTTTATTTAAATTTAAATAATATTATTGTTTTGAATTGAATTTAGCTTAATTGTTAATGATCATATTTATATTTCTAATATTAACTCCAATTTGATCAAAGACCAAATATATTTTTGGTATTTTTGTAAACGAACTTGCTTAACACTTCCCTATTTCAAAGTTAATAAAATATCATTTCTATTGTCTTAGATTTGAGAGTAAGTATATTAAATAAGTAATAATAAATGAACATTATGATTAATATATTTCTAAAATAAAAATATATTACTTAAAAACTTGTTTACTTTAAATGAATAAAGTACTCATTTACTTGTAAATTTTTAAAATAGAAATTAATCTACATATATATAAAATATTTATTCTTTTTCCTATTTGCATACAAATTAATTAAAATCTAAACTTTAAACTTCATAAATATTTTTAAAATATATATATCCATCAATAATTAGTTTAGAATAAAGTAAAATCTAAAAATTAGACACATATAGAATCTTTTTAATTTCTAGATACATGTTTTTCTAATTTATTTCTACAAACATGCAACTGATATTTCTATTATCCATTTTTTTCCATTCTAAAAAAATCTAGATGTAAATAGAATTTTTTTAGATGCATGCAATCTTTCTAATTTTTTCTACATACATATATTAACATTTCTATTTTATATTTTGTTTTTACATTATGGTTATTTCAATCAAAATATCTAGATGTAAATAGAATTCTTTTCAAAAAATCTAGATGTATATAGAATTCTTTTAATTTTTTACATACATAAAATCTTTCTAATTTTTTTCTACATACATAAAAGAATAATTTCTATTTTCTATTTTTTATATTCTATTTTTAAAAAACAGCTATCATAAAGATTGATAAAAAATTGATTGCATATGCATTCTTTATTTTGTGCACTAAATGCATTAATTTTTTTCATTTATCTAATGGTTTTGAATGAACTTTGTGTCATCTTGGCATTGCATCTTCCAAACAAGTTTAACCCTAAACCTAACCCTAAATATGCTTATAGTTAGGGTAATATTAAGAGAACTAATATTTAAGACTTCTAGATTAGCTTTTATTTTTAAGTAAGTAAATAAGATTAGCTTTTTATCAGCTTAACCATTGAGGCTTCACCTGATGTAAGTACTACCATATTAAATACTAACAATAGAAAGAAAGCCACTCTAGTAAAAGAATAAGAAATGAATACAGTGACAGCTTTAATCGATGTTTTGTGTATAACCACACCAAATTCATCGTAGTTCTTGCGTGCAATACAAACCAACCAAAAAGCCACTGGCACCCTTTCAAAATAGGGGAAAATTTCCAGAGTAATTGGTACATCTCAGAAGGGAAAATCATAACAATCGTAACGAAAATCAGACATTTCTAGAAAACCAAACCTTCTCCTACCGTTTTTGCCATTTGCAAATCTCAGCATGTCAAAATTGGGTGGTTTGTGATAATTGAGCCCATGTCTGCTTCTGTTGCACGCGAGAGTGAAATGGTCCCTATCTCTATCTCTATCTCTATCTCTATCAGACGCATAACTCCTTCGATCATTCGCCTCTTGAGTAAATTCTTCTTCTTCCTCCTCCTCCTCTGTCAGTGACTCCGAATGTGGCATGGGTGCTTCCCCATTGCAATCAAAACAATCACTTGACATCCTCACCGCAAAATCCTCTCTACCCTGGACCAAGGGTTTAGGTTGGGTCCCCATTTTATCTAAGGAACCGAGTAATGTCACCAGTTCCTTTCTCAATGACCTCCGAGCCTCCCTTACCAATAGCTCCGAACCCTGCATCCCAAAAATAGCTCATCATTAGAAACTCTTGAATCACAATTAATTGAAAACCAATCTATCAATCGATCAAACCCACAATTATTTAGTTTTGCCCCGCTAAGGCAGGCACCAGTTTTCACAATTTGAACAAAAAAATTCAAATTTTTTGGTTCTCCACCCGACCAATTTGGGTTGAACTGGTCTAAGGAAAGAAAAAGGCTTAGTAGCCTCTCCTAAGCTGATGGATAGCTAGAAAGAACTAAGAATAACATGATTCTGGATATTTTCGTGCCAATAAGCAGTAGCTTCAGAGGGTGCTGGTTCTATTTAGTGGGCTATTTGCTTAACAGAATCATCTATCAGCAACATTGTTTATTTAAAACTTCATTGACAAAAGAAACCTTCGGCCTCTCTATAGAGTTGATATAAAATGGCAACTTAAAGAAATTGGAAAATGGAAAAGAGGATTCAAAGAACAAGACACAACAATATCAGATTTATACCATTTCTCAAATAGATGTCTCTTCACATTCCATGAATTTGTTTCAAATTCCCCCACTCTCCGCAAAAAATAAGCATAAATGTGCATGCAAAATTATATTTAACAAAAAAAAAAAAATCATATTGAAATTATTTCGCCCCTATTTTTTCGGGCCCTATTTTTTCGGGTCCTACTTTTTCGGGCCCTACTTTTTCGGGCCTATTATTTAGGCCTCCATTTGGCTCCCTATTATTTCAGCCAGCTATTATTTCGGGAATTCTTTTTTAATATTTAATTTGGAAGTTTGTAACTGCTCCCAATTCTTTTTTATTGACAAGAATCTTGGCATATTCCCGTGCTGGGCATTTGTGTTGCCATTGTATAGAACGCCTCTCGACGTAATAATATATAGACATACCTGAAGAGGAGAATCTAAAGGAAAATGACAAGATAACGCTGACAGAGAGCACACATTCACTCCAACCCTTGAGTGAACAATGAACACCATAAAAATGACAAAAAAGGGTTAAAACGACATTTTTAAATGCCAAAAATTGATGTTTTGGATGTTCGCTACAAACATATTAATTGCGTATGTTCACAGCGAACATATGTTATTATATAATAATATGTTTGCAATAAACATTGTTTAAATATATGTTCGTAGCAAACATAGTTAGTATGTTCTTTGTGAAGATATGTTAAACCCGATTTCATTTTTGCAATTTTTTTTGCATCTCTTCATCCCACTAAAGTGGAACCCATTATTGTGGGTTAACCCCACAGCTGTGTCACCCCCTAGAGGGCACCCGTGTTTTTGGTGTATTCAAAGGGCTTAATAATATATAAACTGAATGAACACCCTTGTGGTGGGGGTCAAATGTGTACACCATCTTCCAATACCCAGTTGCATGCCTATGGTGAGTTCTACAGGAGAGATTCTTCCCCCTCCTTGCACAAAGATTATGCCTTCTTTTAGAGGTTAATTGGGTAGCAACTAACTAAGAACTTCTTACTTGGATTCCTTTCATACTAATCCCCAATGGCTTCGCAAGTGAAGTTGAGGCCAGCAGCCTACACCAGCATCTATAAGTGCGCACACTTGACTAGCAAGCCTGGGGCTAGCATCGACCAGTATAGTTTACAGAGCCTCTTCTTGATATGTGATATCAGAATGAAGAAGAGGAAATTAATATGGATTTGGAGTCTTTTTCTCAACAAAGCTTCTTTATTAGAGTGAGGTAGAATCTCTGGTAAAAGGAGTGTGCTCACTTTGGTTGTTCCTGGAGGTTGGATCACTTTGGCAGGCCCTCTAAAGGTTGACTCAGACTAGTGGTCTAGATCTAAGGGTCCAAGTTTCTTATTTCCCTCAAGGGGAAAGAGCATACTCCTCTACCTCATTTCCTCACCCAAACATGCATGACATGTTAATCATCGAGTTAGCTTAATCAATCCTACCTTGGCCTATTCCAAGACTTTGATCCCCTAAAAGGAAATCATCATCTCTTCATTAAACACTTCATTTGGGAGAACCACTAACTTGCTTTCCTCCCTCGGGTGTCATCTTTCAGAGGCTTCTAGGTTTCTGATTTACCCTTGGTCATGACCTCCAAGTGGTAAAGAGCATACTCCCCTATTCCCCTATCTTGCACCCTATGAAGTTCACAAGCCCTATTTATACTATGTATGGAAAGTAATAAAAGAAGACTCAACATTTTTATGGGTTTGAAATAAGTCTTTGTCATGCATATCTTTGGCAAGTGTCATGCTTTCACATAGTCAGTACACATTTGAAATGTTGGGATAAAAGGTGTCTTTGTCAAGCATCTTGCAAACCACTGTTATGTTGCAGAAAAACCAGAAGTCCAAAAGAAAATGCTTCAAAAAAAATTGTTAGTCAAATAGAAGCTTAACTATGGGAAAATAAAATTTAACTTTTTTTGTTCTTTTTTATACCCATAGAATAGCTTAGAAAATGTCAAAACTTAGGAAAACATCAAAAGTCAAAAAAAAATTTATACTCTCTCTTTTTTTAAGTCCTACAAAACCACTATTAAACTGTTGAAAATCAGAAATTGAAAGTGAAAATTGCTTCAGAATATTTTTTGAAATCCTACACAAGTCCACACAAGAAAATGGTGTGTACTGTGTGAGAAACTATGCAATTATACACTTTTGTGTGAAATCTTGCACAAGCCCACGTGAGAAAATAGTGTGTACTGCACGAGAAAACACACCTTTATACACTTCTTCAGGTGGAAAAGTGTAGAGAAAGAAGTGAAATCTTTAGGTTTTTGTGAGAGAATTAGATTTCCCACACGAAAAATGTAGAAAATTGTATGGACTGATGTGATAGAATAAAAAAATGCAGAAAATATAGAAAACAAGGGCAGAAAAAATGATTTTTCTACCCTATAATGGGCATCAGAGATGTGTACGTGAAATACAAGCCTCAAATCCTCACACACACTTCAACATGGTCATTACATGCGAGACCATCCTAGAATGAACATTGAATTGTTCATTTGAAATAGCCTAAAAAATCAACTTGTTGCCTTCTAACTAGAAGGATTATCCCTTTGCTCTTAGAATGAGAAGCGGGCAACGAGACCTCTAAAATGAAGGATTTTAGCTAAATGAGAATGCAAATTACACTAGATGGAATGCAATTAAGCTAAGAAATAAAAGAGCATAGTACGCTAAATGGATGCATATTTAAAATCTAAATAATATTACAAGACAAGAAATAAAGCTATGCCAATGTGAGCAAGATGAGCAAGAATTCCAGCATAAGTTCGATGCAAATTCCAAAATTCTCCTCCCATAATGAGGAATGGAGAGCATCTTTTATAGAATCCAAGAGATGATCGATGGTCAAGATTAATTGAAATGGACGATCAAGATTGAAGAGGAGAGATAGTCATAAAGAAAACTTCCTCATAAAAAGGGAGTTAACTAGTTGCCTTTGAGTGATAAAAGGAGTTGACTGAATACCTTTTGAGTGATAAAAGGAGTTAATCCCTTTTGAGAATATTTAACTTAATAAAATAGAATATGTCCTCATAAATGAATTACTTTAATTAATTGAATAATTAAATCCAATAATTAAGAAGAGGAGATATCTTATTAAATTTTTGTATTTAATTAATTTATACATTAGCTTAAGAGGTAATTTTAATTTAATTAAAGTAGAACACTTATAATTAAACTAAATTAAATCAATAGGTTTTGTACATTTAGCTTAAAGAAATAATTTTAATTTAGTTAAAGTAGAACACTTATAATTAAATTAAATTAAATCAATAAGTTAATGTAGCTAATTTGAGTCGATACTTAGGAATTAAATAAGTAATGAGATTAATACAGATTAGGGTTTTTTTTCATTTGACACCTAGGTCAAGTAGCGATTATCAAAATTAGAATTGCCTAGTGAAATAAGACTTAGGAATAGTTGAATAAACCAAAGTTGGTTGATATGGCAATGTGCCACTTTTGGGGTATTACAATACCAAAGTTTTTGGCATGCCCGCTAGGACAAACATTAAAAGATTCAAATTAGTTTCCAAAACCTTGACTGGTCTTTCAATAGTTTTTGGCATGCCCGATTAGACATAGATTTAGCTACATAAGTCTATTGGTCAGCCAGTTGATCTTTACCCATTGAGAAATTGGGTGTTTTTCTCAATGTCATCAACCTTTGGATGCATTCAATCAAAAACCATGGTGACTCTAGTGCAAATCTACTAGTTTCAAGCAAACCTAGTGTTGGTATGTAAAGATCACCTTTGATCTTTTTTGATTTCCAAGTTTTCTATAAAATTACGGCTTTTATGAAGCTCAAACCATGGACCAATTTCATATAAATAGATACTATTCCCCCCCATATCATGAAAAATCTATTCCTCATCCCTCATATTGCTAGTTCCAATATCAAGCTCAAGTTGTTTATTGCCAGTATACTTAAATGTTGGAATGCTTTAGAATAACTGAGAGAGGGGTGAATCTATTATCCAAGGTCCAAATATATAGATAAATCTTTTTAGTACTTCAACTTATGCATGCATTGATCATTCAATATCTTAAACTTTTGCATATTATTGTCTTAGGTCAAAATAATTTTACAAAAATGTAAACATGAAATACCACAAAATCAATCACACATTTTGACACAAGGAATTAATATGGAAACCTAATTTGAGAAAAACCACCAGTAGCATGCTACCAATTTTCACTCTTCTAAAGTAAGCCTATGAGGAGCCTACCTTATTAAAGGTTACAATGCACATTGTTAAATGTGACCTTGATTAAAGGATTTCATTCACCTTGTTAGGAATGAGCCTTGTTAGAGGACTTTAGAACATTCCATTAGAATGTCACCCTATTAAAGAATTTACTCATGATTATTAGGTCAACCTTGATCCAAAGGATGTATCCAAATTGATGCAATTGTTTGAAAGTAACAACAGGACTTGATATGATAATAAAACAACTCACTTGTAGATTATAGATCTCTTATTCAATCCTTCTCTATACTATTTGGCATTCATCCTCTTCATCTATAATAGCTTGTTCACCCTTCAAGCCTTCATCTCCTTAAGCCTTCTTGCTTAGTATGCCAACTATAGACTCTTTCGTTCAGCTACCATATGAAGCAGCACTCTAGACTTCTTGTCTTTCTCAGGTTTACACACTTTACTTTTTTTCTAGTCTATTATGTCTTTATATAGATAATTTAGATCTTTTGTTGCTTAACCACAATCATCTATTTTAGGTTTAGGTTAAATTAATTGAATCTTCCCATCTTTCCAATTTGTTCCTTCTAGAAACTTCATTACAATCCTCTTTGAATTTGTCTCAAAATGATTTATCTTGAATTCTGTCCCACCAGATCATCATACTTATCTTTTGCACACTTCACACAATTCAAGAAATTAACTTTGTTAGCTTAGATTCATCAAATATTTAATCAAAATCATTTTACTGGCACTCAAATTAATGTGTTGTTTGCTTGGCAAACACTGTCTTATAATGCTTGGTCAACACTAGGGTGTTTGGCATATACTAAATTTCACTTAGTTACTACTACCATCTTCTGATGCTCAAAACATAATAAAATTTTGTCACTTGACACCTAGTAGATTTTACTTTACTTGGTACATACTGCACTTACTTTGCTTGACTTCAACTAACTTTCAACTCGGCCTACACTAACTTTCCACTCAGCTTCCACTAACTTGCTCAGCTTCCTCTATTTTCTCAGTAAAGCTTGGTAGACACATTTTTTTGGTTAGCCTTATTCTAATCTTTGCTCAAGTATTCTTTCATTATACCCTCAAGTAGATTAAAAAATATACTATATCATCAAAGTCTTGTTTGGTCTTAGTGCTCCTTTTATACACCATATGACTCAACCTTTATCTAGGTTCTCTTGTTATCCTTTCTTTTCAAATCCTCTTCATCAGTCAATCACATGATAGCATTCAAACCAAAGTAAGCAATTGTCTCACCAACAAGTTTGACATTAGTGATAAAAATAATGATTTTTCCATGATAGATTCCATCAATTTTCTACATTTCAACAATCTTCTTTCAACAATCTCCCTCTTTGACATTGATGGAAAACCAATACCAACAACAATACTAAAAATAAACTTAATACCTTTTATTGAAATCTCTCCCTTTATCAATATGTGTGCCTTCCTCAATATACTCTGATCTTTTCCTCAAATTTCTCCCTTATCTAGTCTTTTCCCTCTTTGACAATCTTTCTCCTTCCTTCTCTGATCTCTTTGATATCTCCCTAATTTCTTTGATATCTCCCTCTTTGACAACAATGCCAAAGAGTTGTCATCTATACATGCAGATATAATCAATTCAAGTTCTCCCTCTGTCACCTTGCATGTAACTGTAAATCATCTATTTTCATCTGCTTCTTTATTTTAGGCATCTCCTAAAGTAAGATCAATTGCATCAAATTGTAACATATGTCATTCAACTCAGTTGATACAAGGCACTATTACTTCTTATGTAGCTTTGGATAGGGGTATCACCCTTAGTTTATGTTTGAGATATTCATGTGCATCCTTAGGTAGATCCTTTTTGAATATATCATCTATCTATTTTTTTGTATTCATATATTCCATTCTCACTTCTTTGTCATGAACCAATTCTCTCAAGTAATTATACTTGATTGCAATGTGATTTTTCTTTTTGTGCATCATAGGATTCCTAGATATGTTTATAGCACTTGTATTGTCATAGTAGAGTACAATAAGTTCTATCATTTCTTCCTTTATTCCTTTGAGTAACTATTTAATCCATACCACATTGGTGCAATTGATAGCAACAGCCACATATTCAGCTTCAATGGTAGATTGTGAAATACAATTCTGTTTCTTGCTGGTCCAAGTAACCATTCTTTTTCCTAAGAAAAATGCTCCTCCACTTGTATTTTTTTTTCATCAATGTTTCTAGCCTAATCAACATCTATATAGGATCTCAATTCAAACATGTCATTTTTCTTGTAGTATAGACCATAATCTTTTGTTCCTTTCAATTATCTCGTTATCCTTTTAACAGCCATTAATTGATTCTCCTAAGAATTTGAAAAAAATCTTGCAACAATGCCAACATCTAGTGTAATGTCAAGTCTTCTATGAACTACATATTGCAATTTGTGAATCATAGACCTTTACAATGTTTGATTTACTTTAGTTGAATAATCAATTTTGGATAGTTTGTGTCCTGTCACCACAAGAGTGCTAACTAGTTTTGAATATTCCATACCAAAAGTTTCCAATATTTCCTTCACATACTAGGATTGAGTGATGTAAATACCATATTTCATCTAATATACTTGCAATCCAACAAAGAATTTTATTTCTCCAAAAATAGACATCTCAAACTCTTTCATCATTTCATTTGTAAATGTCTTACACAATGCATATTTTCCTCCAAATATGATATCATCAACACATATTTCAGCTAGTAAGATTCATTTACCTCCTTTTGTCTTCAAGTATAGATTATTTTTGTCATTAGTCTTCTCAAAACCAATCTTCACAAGATAGTTGTGTAGTCTTTCATACCATGCTCTAGGAGCTTGTTTCAAACCATATAAAGCTTTGTACAGTCTACACACCATGTTCATATTACTTGGATCAACAAATTCTTTAGGTTGTTCAATATAAACCTACTCTTCTAGTATACCATTTATAAATGTTGACTTAACATACATTTGATAAACTTTAAATCCTTTGTAAGTAGAGTAAGAAAGTAGAGTTCTTACTCCTTCTAGTCTTGCAACTAGGGTAGATGTTTCTCCATGGTCAATTCCCTCTTCTTTTGCATATACTATGCAAACTAATCTTGCCTTATCCCTCACAACTTCACCATTCTCATCCAATTTGTTTATGTACACCCACTTGGTTCCAATAACATTCTCATTCTCAAGTCTGGGTACTAGTGTTCATTTTTTTTTCTTCTCAATCTAATCAATTTATTCTTTCATGGCTTGATTCTAGTCTTCATTTTCTAATGCATCCCTTATAGATTTAGGTTCATTCATTCTTAACAAACATGTCTCATTTATCAACCTATTCCTTATCATTGGTCTATCTTCTTTTTCTCTAATGATTTGTTCAGTAGGGTGATGTCTTTTGATATACTTTGACAAGCTTGGCTCTATTCTCCTTTCTATAATGAGTCTTTCATGAAGCTCAATTTTAGATTCATTGTGCACTTCTCTATAAGGTAAGTTAAGATTCCTTTCATGTAAATTGATCTTAGTATTAGAATGTACCTTGGCTTCTGATTGTAACTTGACTCCTAAACATAACTTAGCATCCATTGTATGTGACTTGACAATCACTAATTATTGTTGATTAACAACTTGGTTTGCAAAATTATCACCATTATCAAACATGTCTTCATAGTAGTATAGAAAGGTTCTATAATTTTCAAGTTCTTTCTTTGGTTCATCTTCATGTACTTTTGTATATTTATCAAACTTTCTATTTGCACTTTCCACAACTTTTTTAGTGTTAGTATTTAAACACTTATAAGCTTTACTTCTTGTGGAATATCCTAGGAATATACATACTTCACTTTTTGGATCAATTTTACCATTTCTATTGTACTTAAGAATATAATACTTTCTTCCAAATACCTTAAAATATTTGAAATTGGGTGAGTATCCATACCATAATTCAAAAGGTGTGGAATTTGTATATTTCTTGACTTGTACCTAGTTCAAGGTTTAGATAGTTGTACTAATAGCTTCTCTCTATTATTTCAAAGAAGCATTATTCTCCACCATCAATGTTCTAGCACAAACCATTATAGATTTATTCCTCCTTTAAGAAATCCCATTTTGTGGAGGGGTCCTAGGTGCAAAAATTTGTCTTTTGATTCCTCTATAATTGTAGATTTTTTTGAACTCATTTGATGTAAACTCTCCACCTCTGTCAAATCTTAGACAATTCAAGATTTTACTAATTTCCTTTTCAACTCTTGCTAGATATCACTTAAACATTTGAAAAGCAACATTTTTTCTCTTAAAAAAGTTATTGTCATCTTCTAGATTAATCATCAACAAATAGGATAATGTACTTGTCACCTTTTTAGCTTTGCACATCAAGTGGTCCAGATAAATTAGTATGGACTAATTCTAGAATTTCTTTTGAAGTATGAGTCTTACTTTTAAAACTAGACTTTGTCATATTTCCTAACTAACATTGTTTGCAAATCACATTATCAAGTTTATTCAATTTTGGAAAACCAATGACTCTTTTCATCTTATTGATACTGACCAAATTGTCAAAATTTACATGACATAACCTTTTGTGCCATAGCCACACATCATCAAATTTTTACAACAATACAAGTAGCATCATTCATGTCAATATAGAATAGATTATCTCTAGTTTGATCTCCACTTCCAATTAGTTTTCCATTAGTGCCACAGATCTTAGCCTTCCTATTATCAAATTCAACTTTACATCCTAAACTATTCAATTATGACACACTCAACAGATTATAGTTAAGTCCTTCCACATAGTAAGCATTGTCACACAAGATCTTGTCTATCAATCTTATTTATCCTTTTCCTTTTATTAGACATGGTGCATCATTACCAAATCTAACATTATTTTCATTATAATACTCAAGGGTAATGAACTTACTTTTGTCTCCAATCATGTGATGTGAACATCCACTATCAATGATCCATCTATCACTTTTTTTCACATAAGATATCAATGCAATTGCCTCATCTTCATTAGAATCATCTTTCATAGAAACATCAACAACTTCATCATCATGATCATTAGATTCATCATTGGATTCTTCTTCAAAAATGTAACAAGCCTTCTTTCCCTTATCCTTATAGCCTTTGTTACTATCATCTTTTTTACCTCTGTATTTTTCTTCATTCTTGTTATTTGACTTTTCAAGACATATTGCTGTAATATGACCAATCTCATTACAATTACAACATATGATGGGTAACTTACCTTTGTATTTTCCTTTGCCTCTATGAACTTTCCTAGTCAACAATGCTTCTAGTTCTTCTGTCTCTTTATCATCTATATCACTATCACTAGCAGCATATTTGACCTTTTCCTTTTTCTTATCTTTCAGTTCTTTTAATATTAGCTTAGCTTTAAAAGAAGATTCAACATTCTCATATTTGAAATTATTAAAATTTGAAAGTTCAAAAATAGTGAGTCTGCCAACTAGTCCTTCAAGGGTCAAATTACTACAAGGAGTAAACTTTAGTTCTTGTATAGTAGAGACTCTAATAGCATAGATAGGTAGTAGGGTTCTCAACACTTTTTTGATCATAGTCTCATCTTCAATATGTCCATTAGATCCTTGAAATGCATTAAGAAAATTTTTAATTCTTTCATAATATTGGACTATAGTCTCACCTTCTTGTATTCTCATTTCATCAAATTTTCCTCTAAGACTTTCAACTTTGGCTCTTAGCACATTCTTGTCTCCTACATAGATCTTTTGTAGGGCATCCCACATCTTCTTAGTAGAATCACATACTTTTATGCCATCAAACTCTGAATAGATTAGGGAAGATGCAATCTCCAACATTGTCTGATTGTGTTCCTTCTTCTATTTTAATTATTCAGTAGTTGGGGCTCCAGCTGCATCAACATGTTTAGTGGAGATAGTTGATTGTACATAATATCCAAGTCCTCCTAGATGTAGCTTCATCAAGCTTTTCCATTTAGGAATTTTTTCCTTGTTTAACTTTGTACCTCCTTTCTATACATCTTGATCTTTAGCTTTAAGTACCTTCAAACTTTTTCTTCACAAGAACTTGATTCTCTAATACCAATTTTTGGAATGCTTTAGAATAATTGAGAGCAACTATCCAAGATCCAAATGTATAGATAAAAAATTTCAGTACTTCAACATATACGTATCCATGCATTGATCATTCAATATCTTAAACTATTACATATTATTTTGCTAAGTCAAAATAATTTTGTAGAAATGTAAACAGTAAATACCACAAAATCAATCACACATGTTGACACAAGGAGTTAACATGGAAACCTAATTTGGGAAAAAAACATCAGTAACATGCTACCAATTTTAAGTCTTCTAAAGTGAGCCTATGAGGAGCCAACCTTGTTAAAGGTTACAATGCACATTGTTAAATGTGACCTTGATTAAAGGATTGCAATCACTCTATTAGGAGTGAGGCTTGTTAGAGGACTTTAGAACATCCATTAGAATGTCACCCTGATAAAGGATTTAATCATTACTATTAGGTCAACCTAAATCCAAATGATTTATCTAGACTAATATAGTATTTAGAATTAACATCAGGACTTAATCTGATAATAAAATAGCTCACTTTTAGATTATAGATCTCTTATTCAGTCCTCCATACTACTTAGCATTCATCCTCTTCATCTCTAATAGATATTTTTTCAAGCCTTTATCTCCCTAAGCCTTCTTGCTTAGTATTCTAATTGCAAACTCTTTCATTTAGCCACCATATGAAGAAACACCCTAGACTTCTTGTCTTTTTGAGGTTCACACACTTGACAAATTGTGTGTGGATTGTTATCTCTTTATATAAATAATTTAGATATTTTTATCGCTTAACCATGATCATCCATTTTAGGGTTAGGTTGGATTCATTAAATTTTTTCATCTTTCAATTTTATTCCTTCTAGAAACTTCCTTTGCAATCCTCTTTGAATTCATCTCAAAATAGTTTATCTTAAATTTTGTGCCAACGGCTCATCACCACACACTTCCCACAATTCAAGAAATCAAATTTGTTGGCTTAGGTTCATCAAATATTCAATCAAACTCATTTTAATAACACTTAGAAATAACATGTTGTTTTCTTGGAAAACATTATCTTCTGATGCTCAGTTAACACTAGGTTGCTCAACATATACTAAGTTTTTCTTAGTTACTATTGCCATCTTTTGACACTCGATGCATACTAAAATTTCTTCACTCAACACCTACTAGATTTCACTTTGCTTGACACATACTAAACTTACTTTGCTCGAATTCAACTAACTTTTTTCTTGACCTGCACTGACTTGCTTGACTTCCACTATTTGCTTAGTCAGGCTTGGTAGACATATTTCTTTTCTTAGCCTTATTCTAGTCTTCGCTCAAGTATCCTTTCATAATAGCCTTAAGTAGATAAACAATACACTATATCATCAAAGTCTTGCTTGGTCGTAGCACTCCTTTTATACACCATATAACTCAACCTTTCTCTAGGTTATCTTGTTATCCCTTCTTTTCAAATCCTCTTCATCAATCAATCAAATGATAGAATTCATACCAAAGTAAAAAATTGTCTCACCAAAAAGTTTGACATTAGTGAAAAAGTAATGATTATTCCATGATAGGTTTCATCAATCTTCTTCATTTCAACAATCTTCTTTTAGCACAAAATACTTACTACCCTCCTACCCTTGCCCTATTAAGCCCAACACCTTCAAATGATGAAATGGAGACCCTTGAAACTATAATGGCTAAGATGGGTGAGAATTTATTGGGACTCCAAGTACAAATAATGAAATAGAGTATGAGAATTGCCTCAGGGTATCATAAGAAAAATGAGCAATTTATGGCCTATGATAAGCAGCTTGATGATGTTGCAAGGAGGCAAGAGATAGAGAGACAATAGAAGGAGATGGCATACCAAGTCTATCTCCAACAACAACAACAAGAGAGGGAGAAACATAGAAACATTAAGGAGAGACTTGTTATGCAAGTTTTTTGTAGCAAGAGAGGAGGAAATGAGGCTCTAGTCAACTCATTTTCAGACCAAAGAAGAAGAGGTAGCCCCTTCTCCATAGTATGTCATCCCAAGCTTCAAGAACCCCCTCCATCATAAGAGCCTATTGCTATAACTTCTCCACTCCATGTATGAAAAAGATGGCCCCATGAGCCTTCCATGCCTATTACCATTTCACTCTTTAAGGGTGGACTAGTTGTATGGACTCCTGATGGTCCAAATATGGAATTTTGGGAGAGTGTAGTAGAGCTCACAAAGATACCATTGGAGGAGATTCAACATGCTAAGAAGGAAAAGGAGGTCAAGATGGAACAAGAGGAAGAGGATCCAATCCTCTTATTTGAAGAGCTTCCCTCCTTTGTTGAGGAGGAAGAAGAAGACAACAATGGTGTTCCTTCTCTTAAGGAAAAAATTATGACTTTTGAGCCTTTACAAGAAAATGAGGATCTACTGCTAGAGAAGGAGGAAAATAATTTTTTGCAACAGACAATTCTCCATGATGCCAAGTATGAGAAAGAAGACCTCAAGTATAGTTATGTCAATGAGGAGGAACATGTTGATATGTATGAGGTTGCCCCTCAACCTATGCATATTATTGCAGCTATGATGGAGGAGATTGATGATGAGGATGACCTTTTGGATGAATTTGATGCTATCTGATCTTTAAAAGATATTGAGCCATCATCTCCCATATATGAATAGCATGTTCTACAATAGTATTAAGTGGAGATTCACACCATACAAGTAGCTCCCGAGGAGGTACCTCATGAGCATCATGAGAAAGAGGTGGAGATTATTTTTTCATAAGAGGAAGAGACACTTCCAAACCAACTAGACACCAAGGTTGTAGAGCACAACAGCATGGTGAAGGCTAATTTTTATAGACCATGTGCCATCAAGAGGATTCCCCATAAGGCATCTAGCTCTGTAACTATGCAAATTTTTCCTAGTCATGCTTACTTTTGAGCATGAGGGTGAGTTTGAAATGAAAGAGAAAGTATACCTTGCTCAATTTGAAAATGTCCTAGTGCTGGAAAGGTTCATTGTTTTTAGCATTGGGAAGAATGCATTCCATATAGCAGTGAGTTTGGTATGCTTGTTATTATTTTAATATGCCCACATGCATGAAAGAAAGAATCAACTCATTAGAAAGGGTAGCTTTTTCAACAATCCGGTTAATGACTTGGTTTGATTTTTAGTGTTGTAAATACTTGTACATATTAGGGTAGGTGTTTTTTCACTTTCCAAGAAGTGCACAAGCACAACTATTAATTCTTGGATATAGAAAACAAAATTCTAATTTTGTTGGTTGTAGAGGCAAATTTTTTGTAAAGTTGTAGGTGGGACAACACATTATTCTTTTGGTGACTCTATGCCTAATGGCTTGCTTCGGGCCATTGATCTATGCTTATGAGAAAGCATCCCCTCTAAGTCACCAAGAATGTTGACTATTTTTGCCCCCATTTAGCCAAACATTGATAACCAATTTGAGAGATTTTTAGTGGGATGGATTATTTTCAAGGAGATAACACAACTATCTCAAGTTAACATCATATTTTTGTTGGCTAACATTTCATGTTAGCCTATTTCTTCTTCTCCCAAGCTAATTGGCTTGTATAGATCAATGACCCTTGCACTTTCATGTCAAAGCTTAACATCCTCATGAAAATGTGAGATGTTGCTACATGTCCTTAGGTGGTCGGTCCTTTCTATTACATGGACATTGAGTTGGCTCAATTTTTTTGCTAATCGAGATGTAGTTTCTTCTTTTTTCAAGTTAACTTAGTTGTCTCTTGCTCGAGTTGGCTCATGTTGTGTTGATCTGACCGCTCTTGTGTTTTTGTGATAAATCTTCCCATTCTCACAAAAAAATGAGATGTTTCCATGTGTATGATCTTAGATTGGTCATTCTATGTTGTCTATGTGGGCGGTTGCCTCGATATGTTTTCCTATGTCATGTTGACATGTTTCCCCATTCTAATGTTTCCTCATACTACATTGCTTCCTCAAGACTCTGAAGCCCATAATTACGTCATGTTGTCACGCATCTTCATCCTGACATTTCTTCATGTTGTAGTACTTCCTTGATACTCTGGAACCTAGAATTATGTCAGTATCTTTGGGTGGTCATGTACCATCTCTAATGTTTAAGTTACCCAATATGTACATGCCTAGATTGATGACAAAGATTGAATGAAAGATTAAAAGATCATCATTTGTTCCATCAAACAAAAAAATACATCAACCACTCCCATATTTTCATGGATTATCAACTCAAGCTTGCAAAAATATGAGATGCCATGGCATGTCTCCATTTTGACATTTCTTTATATGGCAATGCCTTCGCAAGGCTCCAAAACTCAAAATTGTGTCATGTGGTGGAGGGTCCCATTTCTAGTGACATCTTAGCCGCATGTTTCAAAGGAAGGATCTTGATTGATGATTGTGACTTTATCCTTCATTGGAAGGATTTTCCTCACTACATCTCAGATGTTCATAGCAAGGGAAAGATCTACACCAATGGTCGTGACTTAACCTCTTTTTGGGGAGATTCTCGCAGTATCTAGGCCATCTATTTTGAACAAAAGATCTTCATTGACAACTAGCAATCATTTTTGAGAAAAATAGATTCCCCCTGGTCAACCCTGCATTTTGTGGGTTCATAACATGTCGTGCTATCCCTCCCTAGAGTTTTTTCATTCCATCAGGGCATGTTCTTCAATGATGAGAAACTTCTTCAACCTTATTTATATGACACCATTTCACTTTGTGCCTCTTTAATGCATGAAATGATCAAATCTTGGGGATTTGACCTCTCATAGTTGGATGCATCATTTTTTCTCTTCCTATCACTTCGACAAGAAAGTGCACTTCATGATCATATTTTATTCTTATATTTAGTTATTGCTCTCCTCTACAACTCAACTCCACTTGGTGGGGGTTTGAAGTCCATAGTTAAATCAAAGTTATGTTTGAACTCTTTAAAAGGCAATTGTAAATATTTTCTAAGGGTTCTCCTTAGCTTGCACTTTGCAATAGCATTATGCTCTACAAATTTTTCCTTCCATTAATGAAATAACTCTATTTCTTGCCTCTTCTTTTCATTCATTATTCATACATGTCTATTTCCTTGAAGTGAATGTTTCTTTTCTAGTTTCTAAGGTTTGCATGTTGTAATCAATTTTATGGTGAAGTGTTTTGTCATAAAGTTTCTCCTTCCTTTTAGCACCCAATTAGTTGCCAACATGCATGTGATTTCTTTAAAGGTAGATCAGAGTTTAAATCTATGTATTGGAGTATTTAATTGATATTTTGTGAAGTTGTGGGAAAAGGTGTAATTTAAGTTCTATCTTGGTGCATCACCCTCCTTTCCCTTTTTGCATTTAGTTTATGTTCTCTCAATCCCTTTTCCTCTCTAGTAGTAGTTTAAGTGCACCCTGATAGTAAGGAAGTCAACCTTCTCTAGAGATTCAACCTCAAAGCACAAGTCCCACAGTTGCAGGTTGTTTCCATGTTACACAAGGTCACTTGAGGATCATACATCAATCAAGGGTGTAGACTTTTGTGTCAATGGTTACCTCTTCTCTACTTCTTTAGATCATCTAATCTAATTTCATGCAAGAACATAAAGAAATAAAGAAATCAACACCATAACACTTTGACACAAGATCTGGTTGTAAGAATTTGGTATAGCTTTGATACCATGTAAGAATTTTCCTTAGGGAAAAATCACCCAAGACCAAGAAGCACAATAACTAGCACAAAATAGACCAACAGAGTATGATTAGAATAACAATATAATATTTAATTGATGTTAATTGATATAATAGTACACTAGGAGTGCCTATATATTAAGGCCTCTAGAATGCTTCTAGAATGACAAGGAGTTAGCAATATGATAAGCCTCACAACTAAGCACATGTCCACTAGGAGTGGGTTATCCTACATTAAGCATAGGAGTTAATGTGATGATGAGAGGATAAGCCTACAAAGGTGTGTCATGTAAAATTATGTTGTAGACACCATGTGCTTAATTAAGAGTGTGAACAACTATGTTGTTAACATGACAACTTAGTTGATTATGCAAACTCTAGTGTTGTAGACACCATGTGCTAAAATAGAGTTGCTTACTCCTATTTTTTCAACAAGACAACTCATATGAGTACACAAACTCCTAGGTGTAACCTAATAAATAATAAAATAATGCATTTATCCTAAGTAAACTTAAGTAAAGTGTAAATAATAATTATTTACACTAACACCCCCTTAAGTGCAACTTAGGGGAATGCACTTAAGCTCACAAAAGCTATAGTGAAATGCATAATGCATCTAGGTTACTAGGCCATTTTAGGTACCCAAGTACAAATGCAATGCTAAAATGCAATAAAATAAAATCTCACTAAAAATGGAGAAAGAGGGAAAACCTCATGGGAAAAACCCTCCCCCAAAAAGAGAGATAAGTACAATAAAGAAAGATGCATGCATGGATGGAGTAATCAAGACCCCCCCATCATGACATACATCATGCCTATATAATAGAGAATCCCTCAATGAAATCCCCCCCTTAGTGAAGGATCTCTTGATGATGAGTGCTTGAAGACAAAAGAGAATCCAATGTCCACAAACAACATTTCTCCCTTTAGGAAGAAGATACACCAAGTATTTGTGTAAGTATGCTTCCCATTGTGGATAGGAAGATGGAAGAGGGATCCATATGTAGTATTTCGTGGATGCTACCTTTGAAGTCTACTCTTATGTCGACAAGTCCTTGATGAATGTAGATGCCATGAACCAATGTGGTGGATGCCAAAAATAAGGTGGCGAATAAAGTAACATGTCCATGTATGAAGCTAAATCAACCTCCAAAGATGATGAAGCATCCTGATAGGAAGATATGGGAAGAGAAGCAATGTCACCTCCCCTCAATGAATGCACACCCATGAAAGAGGCTCCTTGATGACTAAAGAAGTTACACAATGAAAGCTAAATAATATTCCTCCTTGTAGGAAGAAGTGGTGTCATAGGTGTAGTAGAGAATGCTCCCCAACTGGTAGGAAGAATCCTTAGAAGATAGGATGTCTGAGGAAACTAGAAGACAATCTCCAAAGATTGATATGACTCCTCATAAGTGAAAGAGTCCTTCTCCATCTACTGTAAAGAAATGTCCACAATCAAGTTAGTCTCAAAAAAAAGCTAAAGTGGTTGAGGGTTAGAGTGTACCCTCACAATAAGTGAAGAAGTCTCCTCAATAAAGAGAAGATTGATGTCATTGATGATGTATCCCACATCTTCAATGTGAAACTCCGAGAACAACCCTTCAATGTCTAGAAGGAAGTCATCCCATAAAGCTGAAGTAGGAAGACATGGTAATTCCTATTACACTAAATCAAGAGCATCTGTGGCTGGAACTAGATTAGTAGAATAAATGGGAGAATTAGATGTGTGATCTCATATAGAGTAGAAGGTACCATAATTGGAGTGACTGAAGATAGAATGTCTTCTAGAAGTGGAGGAATTTTGGGATCTCCATATGCTTTCCAAAGACCTATCCAAATTTCATAAGGATACTTGTACTTATCAATGACTTCAACGCAAGAATGAGTGGCACTCAAGTAAATAACATCTAAAATTATTTTAACAAGTGGAACATCAATGGAAGAGAGTATCTCGTTGGAACATAGATAAGGAAATACTTCCTTATGCTCTCTTCTTAGATGATCAATTATCAAGGCACTCCATTTCAAGTAGTTCCTCTTTGTCAACCTTGGTCTAACACTAAACTAACATGTGAAACAAAACTCCATGAGATCAATGTATGTATGCACCCCCCAAAATGAAAAAATAATCAATCAACCCACCTAATGTATAATTTGGTAGCTTATAGGTAGTGTGTTTACAATAAGCACTTGCCAATTTTGGCCTTAGTAGTCTTTTGATTTACTATTTACAACCTCCTTTTTGAGTCCAAATCTAGAACTTTACAATTTATCTCAGATATACAATAATTCTAAAGTTTTATCAAACCATTACAATGTAAAAAATGACCTATTTTAAAAGTGGTCTTTTTTTTCCACACAAGCCTATAATCTAATTGCAGATCTAGAAAGTAGACAAAAAATTATTCACTTTCAAAAAAAATAAAACTTGATTTAGAGTCCAGATGAATTGGTACAGAGCAATTGAAGTTGAAAAATGTAGGATTCGACAAGTATAGTCACAAAAAATTGCAATTTCTAACAAATCCATGCATTAAAACTAGAAAATAATGTTACCACTAAAATTTTTAGGAAATTCTAGCCAAAATTAGAAAAAATTGCACATGATTTGGAGTCTAGATGACTGAGATATGGCCCCAAAGTTGGACTATCAAATCAAAACTGAATTTTGAGAGGGGTCTAAACAACAAATTATAAGGTTAAATTTGACATCCAAATGGCCATCACAATAGTGTAATTGGGCCTATGAATGATGGTCAAAAGACCATCAAATGTAGGCTCATAAAAATGATGACATCAACAAAAATGACCTCCCTAGCTAATGTGGTTGTGACCAATATAGATTTGTTGAGTTGTCTAGGTATGACTACTTATGTGGCATCATCTACGTGGTAGGTGTACTTAGTGCTAACATGTCTATCCACTGGATGTCATGAGGCAACTGTGAAGTGGTGCCTTCTACAGTCTGCATGGCAGATTGAGTGTTGATGTATCAGGGTGAGAAGGATGTCGTGTGGCATTAACTGCACTAACAATAGGGGTTTGTGTTTTCCAATGTGGATGGGGCTACAAAAAATCTAACATCAAAGAGTTGAAGATGGTGCTAGGAAAGGAGCAGTCAAAAATTTGACTTTGGATGGTGGGAGTCTTTGGCAATCGTTAGGTTTCCTTCTCCAGAAAGGGCTTTAAAGCCATTGGTGCTAGGAATTTATAAAGGCTAGTGAGGGATTATCCCACATGCAAAGTGGGAACATCCTTTGGGAGTTTAAAACACTTCAGCTATGAAATGTAAAACAAAACAAGCCGCCTGTGTTGGGTGAAGGTTGCCAAAAGTGTTGGCCTACCAGTTAAATGTGATTTGTGAGAAATAGTAGATGTGGCCACCCCAATTGGTTGATGGAATATTTGTTGGTTGAAAAAGCAATATTCTATTGAATATCCTACAAGGGCCAAGATTTCACCACTTGGTTCCTGCAAAAAAATTTGTCTCAAATTTGACTATGGCCCAACATAGGTGAATTTATAATCAATTTTCACTGAATCGATGCTCCAGAAACAATAGTGAGGTCCACTTTGGCTCTAGATGCTCCCAATAGGTACGGATACTTAGATCTAAATCGAGGTAACTTCAGAGAGGTGAAGCAAGATCGGACTCCAATGGCTATGAAATGATAGTTCTATGGCTCTGATACCATGTAAGAATTTGCCTTAGGAAAAAATCACCAAGACCAAGAAGCACAATAACTAGCAAAAAATAGACCAAAAGAGTATGATCAGAATAACAATATGATATTCAATTGATGTTAATTGATATAATAGTACACTAGGAGTGCTTGTATATAAAGGCCTCTAGAATGCTTCTAGAATGACTAGGAGTTAGCAATATGATAAGCCTCACAACTAAGCACGTGTCCACTAGGAGTGGGTTATCCTCGATTAAGCACAGGAGTTAGTGTGATGATGAGAGGATAAGCCTACAAAGGTGTGTCACATAAAATTATGTTGTAAACACCATGTGCTTAATTAAGAGTGTGAACAACTGTGTTGTCAACATGACAACTCAGTTGATTATGCAAACTCTAGTGTTGTAGACACCATGTGCTAAAATAGAGTTGCTTACTCCTATGTTGTCAACAAGAAAACTCATATGAGTATGCAAACTCCTAAGTGTCTAACCTGATAAATAATAAAATAATGCATTTATCCTAAGTAAACTTAAGTAAAGTGTAAATAATAATTATTTACACTAACACTGGTAACCCAAAAACCCTCCAAGAAGAAGGTAAAATTGGGGTGAGGATGATAGCCACAATGCTTCACTACTACATTAATAAAGTTGGCCTATTAGGGATTACAATAGATCATTTCTAGTGATCTACATAGTTAAGAGTATAAAGGGTTGTTGGGTCCACCTTGTGAAAGGATAAGTCTTTATTTTTCCCTTATACTACTTTGTATCCTACGTACTTAATTAGACCCATATTCACGTTGTGTCTTCAAATTGCATCTTATTTCACCTTAGGAAAATGATTTTTTGTTACTTATATATCCCTCAAACAATAGATTCATGCCAAGTTGGCTCACACAAAAGATATCTTCATAATTACCAAAATATACCTTTAAATTGGCCAAATGTTGATGCTCGAGAAATGCAATGAGCTCGGGTGATACGCACTAGATGCTCAAGAAACACCTTAGAACTCAGGTGACATTGGAGCATACTAACTTGAAATTGGTAGCCCAATTTACATAGAAAGATTGACTAATATTGTTAACTAGGTTTACACTAGGAACTTGGTTTCCACTAATAACTCAGATAACTTGGTTTATACTGCAAGCTCAGTTAATAAAGTATACATTCATTTCCTCAAGCCACACTAAAATCTACATACTGATGGAAAGCTTAGTTGTTGTATTAATTGACCTTCCTAGTTAACTTTAGTGGTGTATCACTAATTGACAATATGTCTTGCCATAGGGTCAATAGATGATACAAAAGGTGACATCAAGGTTCCCTTGAGGTACAAACATATTTAGAAAGAATGGTTATCGAAGGAATTACCTCCAATTAGCATTAATTGTTGTGTTAAAGAGATGATATATTGCATAGCTCCATCGTTATTACATGGTTTGGGCCTATTTTCATGGATGGTATAAAGGTTAGTTATAAGAAATTTGTTGAAATGATGGAGTATGTAGGACCTTGTTATAATTACAATAATTGGATGTTGATAGTTCAATATAATGAAAGTATGTGTAGGTATGCATTGTCAGCAAATTATCTACAATGGAAAGAAAATGATCAAAGTAAAAGACTTTCTATGTACATTGATGGAAGGCCAAAAGCAACAGGGAACATTGCAAGTTGTATGTAGTACGTATCCTAGATCAACTAACAAGTGAACCAATTACATTTTCAAGGCACATAAGGAAAATCATGTTTTGTATGTGCAATAAAATCAATAATGTAGGGGAAGAGTTGGTAATAGATTACAATTTGAATCGCATACAAACAAAGAAATATACTATCATAGGACTAGTAAGTACTACATATGTATAACATTTAAATTTTTTACCACCAATTAATAACTCCAATATAAAATATATCATTTTATTCATAAGTTTTATGCTAAGTTGTTTATTGCTTTCTTTATGCTAATGTTTTTATATTTAATATTTGTCACAAGGCAATATGGATCCATCAGATGAAAGAGGTAGGGATGATCCTCCGACCTCTTCTTTGGCGAAGGTAAAAATTTTGTGTAAAAGTTAATTTAATTGTAATTGTACAAAATTTAATATTATTATGTTATTTTCAATAGGGTTTTAGACTTATTATTATTGTTTTATTGATATTTTTGTCGTAAATTGACCCTTAGGGAAAGGGAAAAGTACCAATAACAAAAGAGAAATTAACTAATAATATGCAGGTGATAATATTATGTGATAATGACATTGCATATACTATTAACCCCATAAGCATGTCTAGAAAGAGTCTAAAATCAATCTATTCACAAATTATTGCCATTTTGATGGATCCAAATCCAAGTGAGGAGATAGAGGTGATGAAAAATGAATTTTTATGGAGAGAACATTGTCTAGAAATAAGTGACAATGAATGTTTAGCTTTAACAATAGTTTAATAAAGGTTTATGTTTTATAGTAATTTATGGATCATGAACTAAAATATGCACATGTTCTTATAGGATTTTTGGAGACCTCATCAAGTTATGGGACATGATGAGGGTACTAGTGTAGTTCCTTCAAGTATGTGATTTCCATTTTCAACCATCACAAGAGACATCATCAAAATCACCATATAGCATGCTTCTCTATTGTAGTCCATTAATAGTAGAAATTGCACAATTATTTTCTTCATGATTATTATTGAGAATTTTATAAGAAAGGTGAAGTATATTACTATTGTTTGAGTAATGTTTTTGCCTCTACCAAGTTCTTCATGTTTTTGCAATCTATATTTTAAAAAGATAAGACATTATATATATGATTGTTTTTTAGGTCATGATGAAATGCATAGGATTCCTTCGACAAGGCCAACCACCACTGTGAGATTGTTGACTATAGGATTGACAACAAGAAGAATGCAAACATCTAAGTCTCTCCAACTAGAGTTGGTAAATCCTTGTTTTGTTATATTTTTTAATGTGTTAATTATGATTTGATTTATACTTTCTTGGGATCATTTGATGATAATCATTGATTATTTTTGTGTAGTGAAAAATACAACTTCTCATGATAGAACAAAGACCACTGCTAGTGTTAATTTACCATCATTTCTTGGATCATCCTATGTTACTAGTATTGGATCATTTTAGGTGTCATTATTGTTGGTCGAGAAAGATATGACTCCCTTAAAAGTGCCTATGCTTCCAAGTTATTTAAAATTGTTATTATTTAGAGTATAGTTATAGTTTACTAATGATCCCATGATGTTTTTGTAGGAAATAATGTTTTTTGATTAAAGGCTTTATGAAATAACATTCAAGCTATTCAAGCCCACATTGTGTAAAAGGTGAATAGCTTCATATAATTGTTAGAATATTTTTCCTTTCATCCATTTATTTTACTATATTCAAGATATGTAGCTTAAGTTCATTTTTTAATCAAAAAATTTTGTTTTTTGTTAAAAGGTGGAATGACCAAGCTCTAGAATTAAAAGATCAGCTCATAAAATCTTTAGAGGGTCTCTTTGGTCAATTTTTTTATGACAAAGCCAAAATTCTTCAAAAAGCTTGCAAACATCTAAAGACTATGAGGGACCAATAGAGAAGAGCTCTAAGGGACAAACCAAAGCATGAGCATCCTCATATGGTTCTACAGATGGAGTGGAATGAAATAATTGAAGATGAGATTAACTTATATATCATTCATAGGTCAAAGAGATATAGTCATGCAAAATTGTAGATATCCACAAAACATTGAAGAGAGGTAAATAGATCTTGCATAGTCATCAATGGATGAAGGAGATAAGGGATAATTTCATTAGGTCTAGAGGCAAAGGGGATTTATAGTGAACTTGTAGAAAAATATTAGAGAAATAGAGAAAAGTTGACCTTAATAAAGAATCACAACCTTGGTTTTATAGTTCAAACATAACTGAGATATCTCTAACTGAAATTGCTCTACAACCATTGTCATTAAGTGCCCATAGAACAATAAAGATGATCCCCATAATAGATTTGATTTAGTACACTTGTAGAGGCATGAAAATCATGGAAACCTTAACTGGAGAAAACCCTAAGGTGATGGAAACAATGTAAATCAATGCATAGTTGGGCAAATGGATAACTAGGTGATGAGTACATGTTCTTTTTTACATTTACTAAGCATGGGGGTGCTAAAAGTAATTTGCAAATGATCAAAAATTTGAGCCACTATTAAAGAGTTGTTTCTTCTTTATTATTAGAATTCCAAGTCAAATGTATAATCAGGTCAATAATATTCAATGTTCATTCTATACTTTTCTTGCAATTCAATTGGTTGAGAACCTTTTCTTTTCTAGCTTGGAAGAGTGAATCACCTTTATTCTGGTCAACCCAAGGTTCTATGGTCTTATGATCGTCAACTTATCTTAACATTGGGTGCCATTTGAGGTTCTTTTATCATCTTACGATCACCATCATGCTATGACAAATCCTTTATCTTCATGCCTTTGGAAAACCTCTTCATTCACATCTACAATCTTATTACAATTGCATATCGAAAGATCATAACCCCTCTTAACATCTCTTGTGACCATATGCCTCTACAATATTATGACAACTACATATTGTAACTTTGATGGCCTTGGAAATTATGTTCACGATCTTACATTGGATTGTAAGACTATAACCAAAACTTTCACCCTTTATGGTTTGGAGAAATGGGGGGCCCATCAAGGACATGCATCAAGACCTCACTACATTGCTATAGGTATCTTTCATACAACTACTAATCACAACAAAATGATAGCCAATTGATCATAATTCATCCAATGACCTAGAAACATGCAACCAATTCACTAACCCTACCAAGATCTAGACCAATTAGAACCCATCCATATGTCAACTTGTCTGACAAACTTCCCACCTTGTTTGTGTCCCACAAGAAAGATAGGACCCACATGCCACATGTCTACCTCCTACTATGTCACATAAATTTAAAATACTCATAGCTTTCCATAACAGCATAGCAAGAACTATTGATCTCCCTCCATCTGATGGTGGAAATAGAAACTAAGAATAGGCAGCCCACCAAACTTGACTTGTTAAAGACTCAACCAATAAAATGCTTATCATATTCCAGCTCAATCTAACTCATCACCTTGTCACATTGCAACCCACCAAACTTAACTTGAACCCATGCATACACGTGTCACAATGTTGCTTTGTTGCATGAAATAAAGGATGAGAATTTCTACAAGGTGACAAAGTGATGGGCATGGATCACAAAAGATCTAACGATGGGGGAGATGTAGACCTATGGAAAGATTAAAGCATGCAATTACTTAGGATTTGGGATATAACCTAAGGTCTTAGTTATAAAGTATTTGTTCCCCACTTATTTGAATTTTCAAATATGTGGATGTTACTATGTTTGAATTCAAATAAGGTAATTTTGGTGGGAAGGAAAAAATGACTAACAATTATGGTGAGTTAGGAGGGGTGCAAGCCAGCTATGCATAGACTAGTAGCCTGTGCATCCTTTGGGTAGCAGAGTCATAGAAATCATAAAGACCCACCCAAAAAAAACCTTAAAATTGCAAAAAAATGCCCAAAAACTTCAAAATTGCCTCTCTGAAATTGAAACCAGGAACCAAAATCCTTTGCAACCTCTACAAAAATTCAAAACTTGTCCATCCCATAGAGAGACAACCAATGCTCATGCACTTCTTAGAAAATAGGAAAAGACAAGAAGGAAACTAATCTAACTATATACATGAAACATCATTCTTCCTCAGAGATAGGGTTTGAGATATATCCCATTAACTAGAATGGGCAAAATTTCACCATCAAGCCTACTCAACTGGAAAGCATTGGCCTACTTGCAACTAATAACCACATAGGTACCACTCCATAATGTATCAAATCTTGAGTGCCTCCCTAGTTTCACCCTGTCTACATCCCATTTTAATACAAGATCACCCTCTCTGAAGATTTTGACCCTAACCTTCCTATCAAAGGACTTTTTGACTTGTTGTTGATGTCCTCCTAGGATCTACATGGCCTGTTTCCTTTTCTCTTCTGAATCCATTAGTTTTTTCATTCTTATAGACATAGCATCATTTTCAATTAGCTCCAACTGATGAGCCAACTCAAGAGCAAGAAATTCTAGTGAAATAGGAAGTCTAGCTTCCCTGCCATATACCAACATGAAAGGAGAATTTCCTATGGCTCTTTTAGGTGTTATCTTGCTAGCCCACAGTGTTGTTTTCAACTTTTTATGCCAACACCTCTAGTTATCCTCTATAATCCTTTTCATAATCTTGATAAGGTTCTTTTCAGATGGCTTAGCTAATCCATTTCCCTGAGGATAGTAGTTTGAGGATTTTCTCAAGTAGATATTATGATCAATTATCCGTGCATAAATTTGAGCTCCTATAAAAGATTTTGCATTATTTGAAATAATGGTTGAAGGGGCACCAAACTTGGTAATAATTCCATCAAAGAATTCAACAAAAAAATAATTTTTTGCATCCTTCAATGCTATTGCCTTTGTCCATCTAGTAAAGTAATGTATAGCAACTAGAATCCATTTGTGACCAAAACTAGAAGGTGGATTGATAGGACCTATGAAATCCAATCCCCATTGAGCAAAAGGCTGATCTACCTAAATGGGATGAAGTGGAAGAGCTGCAAGCCTCTTCTTACTAGAGAAGAAAGCACATTTTTCACATTTTCTTACATACCTTGTATAATCATGGAATAGGGATGGCGAGTAGTAACTAGCTCTCATAATCTTCATTGTAGTTGTCCTTGCCAAAAAGTGGCCACCATCAGGACCATCATGAAGCTCTTTGATCATTCTTTCAGCTTGGTTTATATCAATGCATATCAATAGGGCTCCATTGAAATCTCTCCTAAATAGGATACCATCAACTATAGCATAGGGAATTAACTACAATCTATATTGTCTTCTTTTAGTTCTATCCAACCCTTGAGGATATCCATTGCCTGACAAGAAGGTTGTCATGTTATCCATCCAATTCCTTGGATTATCATTTCTTGCTTCTTGCTGCTCTATTAATACCATAGCAACTTCTTCATCTGAAGCCTGAGATGAGATCATATGTTTGCAAAATCCCTTTCCCCTTATCAACTTAGTAATTTGGATGTCAACATCATACTCCATTACCTTTGTGATCCATCCAAATCTCTTCTCACTAATGTCCTTGCTTAAGAGAAAGTCCTTCACACTTGCATGGGGTACTAACAAATGTATCTTGTTATGAGATAGAAGGTGTCTAAATTTCTTCAAGGATCTTATGACTACAAGGGTTTTCTTTTCTACATAATTATATTTTTCTTCAAATTCCTTAAGCCCTTCACTAAAAAAGGCAATAGGTTGCTCCTCATTCTTACCATTTCTTTGAGTCAAGATAGCAAAAATGCTTGATTCACCACCTAAGCTATAAAGAATGAAATTCTTTTCAAAATTTAGACTGATGAGTTTAGGGGCTAAAGCTATGGCTATTTTGATCTCTTCAAAAATAACCTTCCCTTCCTTGGTCCATGAAAAGACCATATTATTTTTAAGCATGGTTGTAAGAGGTTTGACCATGGTAGCTAAATTAGGGATGAATCTCCTCACAAAATTTATTCTTCCAAGAAAACTTTGTAGACCCTTCTTATGACTAGGGAGGGAGAGAGCAAGTATTGCCTTTTTTCTTTCTAGATCAATGGTTAAACCATCCTTAGATACAATGTGTCCTAATAATTTTCCTTGATTGGTGGAAAAGACACACTTACTTGGGTTAAGGGATACCCCAAACTCTCTACACCTTATGAACACTTGTCTGAGATGACCAAAATGATCTACTATATTCTTTGAATGTACTGTGATATCATCAAGGTAAGCCAATACACATTTTTCAATTATATTCTTGAAGGCCATCTCCATTGCCTTTTGGAATGTGGAACCTACATTTGTTAGCCCAAAAGGCATTTTACTATAAGCATAGGTGCCCCACTTCATTGTGAATGTAGTCTTGTATCTATTAGACTCTTTGACTAGCACTTGATTGTAACCAGAGAATCCATCAAGAAACGAGAACCTCTCTAAACCACTGACCTTTCACAATATCTACTCCATGAAAGGAAGGGGATGATGATCTTTAAGGGAAGCTTGGTTAAGGTCCCTAAAGTCTACACATGATCTGATTTCTCCATTATTCTTCCTAAAAAGTACAAGGTTTGCTACCCATGATGAGTTCTTGATAGGGAAAATTATATTAGCCTCAATCAACTTGGATAGCTCTTTTCTCATTAGTGGTTCAATCTTAGGATTCACTGGCCTCTGCTTTTGTCTTACTACATTGAAATTTTCTACTAGATCTATGGTATGCTGAAATAGGCTTGGGTCAAAATATTTTAGATCATCATATATGCAAGAAAATACATCATTAAACTCTTGACATAGATGAATGAAATTCTCTTGCTCAATTTCAGAGCATACCTTTCCCATGTTTAAAGTCTTCCCATCACCAACCACAACTGGCATGTAGTCATCTTTGTCAATAGCTAGGTTCATGCTTCTATTTCTTGCTTGGTCATCAGGGTTGAAAACACTTTCTAAAGTAATGAGACCCTTAGGTAACTTATTAGAACTAAGATTGATGATCTAATCACCATACTGGCCATGCAACCTAGATTGGTTTCTCTCTAAGATTTTTGCATCATTCTACGAGAATCTTACAATTTTTGCATCAAATTCAAAGACTTTCCAATTAGTGTTGTTGTTAGGAATAGCAAGCCTAACTATCACTTTAATCTGCTACTTCTTTTCAGCCTCAAGATCCTTTGGGATATCATAAGATGCACCTACTATTGCAAGTCTATCAGCATGTCTATTCTTTGTTCTAAGGATGCTTTGGATGTTAAATGCACTAAAACTTTCAAGCAAATCCCATACTCTATGTTCGTAAGACTTGAGAAAAACATTCTTAGTGATATTCCAATTTTTCACTTAATTGACCATGAACTTGCTATCTCCATATGCACTTAATGCTTGGACTCCTCTTTTTTGAGCAAGTAGAAGACCTTGAATCAAGGATTCATACTTGGCCATATTATTGGTACAACTAAATTGGAGCCTAAAGGAGAAGTAGTACCTTACTTGTACAGGAGATATCAACATCACACCAGCCCTTGATTCATTCTTATTTCTTGATCCATCAAAATACATACTCCATATCCCACTTATATCTTCTTTGGTCTTCATAAGGTTGGGGACAACAGCATCCTTTTTTGATATACAATAGGTACCAAGGCCTATCTCAAGGGTTTCTAATATGGGATCAAATTGATATATGTTAGCACATTCATCTAAGAGAAAATCAAGTATCTCTATTAGAGAAGTAACCTGCTCATTTACTATATCATTTTCATCTATCTCAAAGATGGTACAATTCATATTGAAGAGATTAGGAGTGCAGGGCTCAATATGATGGAGGGCTAGAGGCTCTAGTCTGATTGAAGCCTTGGTTCCATATCTTGTTCTAAAAAACATATATGACCAATCGAAAGATATGTAACCACCTATTTGGGTAGTGAAGTCTCTTGAGAGGCAAATGGAAAAGTGTGGCTTGACCTTAGCAACTAATATATCTTGAATTATAATACAACTAGGGCATGCATGTAGGGCCATTTCCACATTCCTAAGGATCACTATAGTCTTGATAGTACTACCATCCAACTGCAACACATCATTAACAATGGGCTCATATTTCATTTCTAAAGCATCAGCAACACACTTAGGCATCACCAAACTACTAGCCCCTGAATCAATCATGCAATTGTGGACTACCTTATCCCCTACAATCACATAACCATAAAATGGAGGAGGTCTAACCCTTTTACTTGCTTCTACATCCCTTGATGGTTGTATTAGGATTGTGTCACTTTCCATGCTATGTGGTTGATCCTTTGGTTTAATATTTTCTAATTCTTGTTGCAGTAGCCTCTTTTGCATGGGTATAGTAGCACCAATATCCCACATAGAAATATTCACATTTTTCTTCTTCATCTACTCCATCAACCTGAATGAGGCATTAGGTGCTTTGGTAGAGGCTTTGGGAGTTGTATGTATGGGAGATTGAGATGGAATAACTTGGGGACTATTCACATCTACTCTTTTACTATTTTGACTTTGTTGTTGAGGAGCATTGGGTTGATGATTTACTACTTGTACATGAGGCACTACATTTGATGTTGAAGTTTGATTAGGAAGAGGAAGAGTAGCATCTTCAACAGCTCTTATTTTTCTCCTAGTATTGTGAGAAATGGAATCCTAGTTTATATTACAATATTCCTCCACCTAATGATTCATGAAGGAGCAATTTTTTAGTTTATGGCAATTGATCAAGAAATTATTGTACATACTTCATAAATTCTTTGGAGCTCAGGGCATTGCCTTGAAAAAAAAATTTGGGCCTTATTTTATTGGGATCTTGGGCCAACATGTAATTATTAATTATAACCCTAAAGTGATAAAATACTTGTATAAAAGGGCTTAGGGTTAGGGATTGTTTCATAAGGTGATGTAAAAATTGGTTCTTGCAACAGTATTGAGCTATAAGGGATTACAGATTGTAATCAGGTTGTTATCACTGGATTGTAATAATATTAGACTTGCTATTTGGTGAACATAGCCTAGGGATTGGGTGAACCACATTAAATCTCAGTATCTTATGTGCTTTTATGTATAATCTATTATTTTTTGATATTGGTTATATTTGCATGTAACTATAATTTATATCTGTGTTTTATTCCTAACAAGTGGTATAAGAGCGAGGTTATTTTTTAGTTATCTTTTGTAGGAAATTCCCATAGTTGAGTGGGAGTCTCACGGTTGAGTGGGAGAGATGGAAAATGAGGGTAAGCTAAGGGTTGACAAGTTTAATGGGTAGAACTTCTAGCTATGGAAGATGCAAATGGAAGACTATCTATATCAAAAGGATTTATGGAAGCCATTAGAAGGCAAAGCCAAGAATTAGGGATCTATGTCAAATGATGAATAGGATCTTTTGGACAAAAAGGCACTTGGAAGCATTCGATTATGCCTAGCACCATCGATGGTATTTAATATTACAAAAGTGAAGACAACAAAAGAGTTGATGAAAACCCTAGCAATACTGTATGAAAAGCCCTCTGCTTCAAACAAGGTATTTCTCATCAAGCATTTATTTAATATGAAAATGGTAGAAGGTGGATCTATTGCAGATCATTTAAATAAGTTTAATACTATTACTAGTTAGTTATCTTCTATGGGTATCAATTCTATTGAAGAAATTAGGGCTCTCTTGATTTTGTGTTCTTTGCCTGAAAGCTAGAATGGCTTGGTAATTGTTGTGAGTAATTTTATTCTTGGATCTAGTACCCTAAAATATGATGATGTGATCAGTGTTGTTTTGAGTGAGGAAACTCATAGGAAAACCTTAGGTGGATCTACATTAGGAAGTTCTTTGAATGCACAAAGCAGGGGTAGAACAACTAAGAGAAGAAGTAATTCCAAAAATTGTGAGAAATCAAGAGGAAAGTCAAAGGGAAGGATGTCTCAATCGAGAGGACTGAATGACTACTAGTACTGTGGAAAACTAGGGCACAAAAAGAAAGATTGTTGGAATCAAAAGAAAAATGAAAGAGATAAACTAGATGGAGACAAGGAGGCAAATGTGGTAAGTAAGAAATTTGAAGAGGATTATTTTCTTCTATCTTTAGAAAGTGTTGATGATTCATGGGTTTTAGATTCTGGTGCTTCATTTCATGCTACACCTCATAAAGGTCATTTCATTGATTATGTCTAAGGGGATTTTTGATTTGTTTATTTGGGGGATAATGAACCCTGTCAAATTGTTGGAAAGGGAAAAATTAAGATTAAATTGTAGAATGGGAATCATTGACTACTGCATGTAGTAAGACATGCTCCAAGGCTGAGTAGGAATTTAATTTCAGCAGGGCAACTCAATGATGAGGGTTGTGTACTTACTTTTAATGATAAAAATTGGAAGGTTTCAAAAGGTTTCCTTGTAGTAGAAAAAGGTGTGAAAGTAGGCACCTTATATCTTTGTATAGGTCATATTTTTCCTTATACTTTAATTGTTTTAGAGAAAAATGAATGTTCAGGAATAGTTGTTGCAGTTGAACAAGGAGAACAAATAGCTATTGTAAATTTTGATACAGTAGTATGGCACAACAGACTTGAACACATGAGTGAGAAAGGTATAAAATTACTTCATTCAAAGAATGTTTTACCAGGTCTAAAATATGTTAATATAGATTTTTGTGAAAGTTGCATGTATGGAAAACAAAAGAGAGTGAATTTTGTGAAGACTGGGAAGGAAAACAAAAAGGAGAAATTAGAGCTTGTGCATACTGATGTATGGGTGGCTCTCATTATTATGTTATATTTATTGATGATGCAACTAGAAAAGTATGGGTTTATTTTCTTAGAGAGAAATTTGACATATTTCAAACTTTTAAGAAATGGAAATGCTTGGTTCAAAATGAGACTGGTAAGAAATTAAAATGTCTCAGATCTGATAATGGTGGTGAGTATTGTAGTCATGAATTTGAAGATTATTTCTCCACTAATGGTATTCGTAGATAGAAAATTGTTCCAACAACTCCATAGGAAAATGGAGTGGTTGAACACATGAATAGGACTATAATGGAGCATGCAAGGAGCATGAGGTTGCATGTTGGGTTGCCCTTACACATGTGGGTGGAGGATATTAACACTATTGTATATTTGATTAATAGAGGTCCCTCTACTCCTTTGGGTTGTGGTATTCTAGAGGAAGCATGGAGTGGTAAGAAGGTGAGTTATTCTTTTCTTAAGACCTTCAGTTGTGAAGCATTTGCTCACATAGATTCTGAAAATAGAACCAAGCTAGAAGCTAACTCAAAGAAATGTGTATTTTTTGGATATGGAATTAATGAATTTGGTTATAGGCTTTGGGATTTTGAAAATCATAAAATTATAAGAAGCAAGGATGTCATATTCAATGATAAAGTGTTGTACAAAGATCTGTTGCGGCAACATGAGAAGAAAGAAGATGATTATGTAGTGCTAGATGATACTCCAAAATATGATGTTCCAGCCATTCCTCATGATGTGCAACAACCACAACAACAAATACCACACACACTAGTGAATGTTAGATGGTCAACAAGGCAAATTAGGCCTCCAAAAAGATTTTCTCCCTCTTTGTATTCAATTTTACTTACTGATGTTGGTGAACCTGAATCTTATGATGAAGTTGTACAAGTGGATACTAAGATTCAGTGGGAGTCTGCAATAAAAGATGAAATGGACTCTTTGCTGAAGAATAAGATATGGGATTTATGCAAGTTGCTTGCAGGTAAAAGAGCTTTATAGAATAAGTGGGTGTACAAGTTAAAAGAAGAAGATGGAGGTAAGAAAAGATTTAAAGCCAGGTTAGTTGTAAGGCATTGATTTTGATGAAATATTTTCTCTTGTTATTAAGATAACTTCTATCCATACTATTTTAAGTCTTGTGGCTATTGAAAATTTGCATTTAGAGTAGCTTGATGTTAAAAAAACCTTCCTTCATGGTGATTTGGATGAAGAGATATATATGGCTCAGCCATAGGGATTTGAGGTCAAAGGTAAGGAGAACTTAGTGTACAAATTGAAGATAAGTTTATATTGCTTGAAGCAAGCACCTCGGAAATGATATCTAAAATTTGATAGTTTTATGCATGAGCATGGATATTGTAGGTGTCATTCAGATCATTGTGTTTATTTTAAGGGGTTGGATGATGATAGCTACATTATTTTATGTTTATATGTTGATGATATGCTTGTAGCTGGGTCTAACATGGATCATATTAAGGGGCTAAAATGCCAGTTAGCACATGCATTTTTTATGAAAGATTTGGGGGTAGCAGAACAAATCCTTGGTATGAAAATTTGCAGAGATAGGTAAAACAAAACATTGACACTATCTCAGGCTAATTATGTGGAGAAGGTGTTGCAATGTTTCTCTATGGAGAATGCTAAAGCTGTTAGCACACCTTGACTTAGTCATTTGTAGTTGACTAAGGAGATGTGTCCCTCGACACAAGAAGAGGGGCATAAGATGTCCAAGGTACCCTATGCTTTAGATTTAGGAAGCTTGATGTATGTTATGGTATGTACTAGGCCAGATATTGCACATGTAGTGGGAGTTTTTAGTAGGTATATGAGTCATCCAGGAATTGAGCATTGGAATACAATCAAATGGATTCTCAAATATTTGAGAGGAACATCCAATAAGTGTTTACACTTTGGGTGCTCTACTACTAATTAACGGGGCTATGTTGACTCAAATTTGGCAAGGAATATTGATACCGGGCATAGTACTACAAGTTATGTCTTTACTATTGGTGGGGCAACCTTGAGCTAGGTTTCTAGGTTATAGAAGGTTAATGCATTATCCACTACAGAGATAGAGTATGTTGCTTCTATAAAGGTAACCAAGGAGATGATATGGCTTCAATTCTTCTTGGAAGAATTGGGATATCCTCAAAAGGATAATTATTTGTTTACAAATAGTCAGAGTGACATTCATCTTGCGAAGAATTTAACTCTACATTCCAAGACTAAACAGATACAATTGTGGTACCATTTCATTCAGTCAATTTTGGAGGATGGACAATTAAAGATGGAAAAGATACATACAGATGAAAATCTAGTGGATATGTTTACCAAGGTAGTGACAAGGGATAAGCTAAACTCCTCTTCAACTTTGGTTGGTCTTTTAGATTGAACATGAATAAAAGAATAGTAGAGTCCAGGGTGGTTTGATCTAGCGAGAGCCTAATGGAGTAGGGGCATAGCTACAAGATCAATCTCCAAGTGGGAGATTGTTGTTTAGTGTGAAGCCTGATTAGTCCCCAAGTGGGAGATTGTTAGTGTGTGGTGACTAATTAGGAAAGTACTATACATACTTCATAAATTCTTTGGGGCTTGGGGCATCGGCCCAAAAAAAATTTGGGCTCTACTTTATTGAGATTTTGGGATGACATGTAATTATTAATTATAACCCTAAAGCAGTAAGATACTTGTATAAAAGGTCTTAGGGTTAGGGATTGTTTCATAAGGTGATGTGAAACTTGGTTCTTACAGTGGTATTGAGCTTTAAGGGATTATGGATTGTAATCAGGTTGTTATCACTAGATTGTAATAATATCGAACTTGGTATTTGGTGGACGTAGCCCAGGGATTGGAACCATGTTAAATCTTGGTGTCTTGTGTGCTTTTATGTATGATCTATTATTTTTTGATATTGGTTATATTTGCATGTAATTTTTATTTCTATCTGTGGTTTATTCCTAACACAATCACCCCATCTTTGCATATGTAAAGCATCTTTGGATTGGTTCTCATTATATGACTATCCTACTACAGGCTCTTGAGTGGTAAGATCTAAATAGGATTTAGCCTTTTGATACATGCAATAGGCATAGGAGTAGTTGCGAGAGGGACAAAAATCTTGATCTTGAGCCATATTGTTTTGAGGGACTATGGCCCTACTTTGATTTGCATTTGAGGTAGAAGCATGACTATTCTACTTACTCTAATCAAAAGAATTATTCCCATAACCATGATTAAGAGGTCTCCCATTGTTTGGAGTTTGATATTGCAGTTGAGGAGCCTTATTACCTTAAGCTTGTTGTCTCTCCAAAGTCACCACTTTGTTGCTCACTTTTTGCATCACAGAGTAGCTATCTTCCAACTTCTTCTCTTGGCCTTGAAATATTTTATCTATGTTTAACATCATATACTACATCATCTCCTCGATTTTATCCTTTCAATTTGAAGATGTGGAAACTCAAGGGGTTGTGATGTGGAAGTTGTGGGAATAGGAGCCATTATTGGTTGATAATTTGGGATATTAGGGAAGAAAGGAATGGGAGGCCTTGGAGCTGACTTTCCTCCTTCTATCAATATGTTTTCTACCTTTATTGCTATTTCATAGGCACCAAGTAAGGTATCTCCTCCCATAGTCTAGATTGTAGTAGCAATATCACTATTAAAAGCTTTGAGGTAATGCAAGAAGGCATTACCAAGGGTAGGCTTCACTAAAGTAGGTATTCTATCCCATGTCTTCTAAAATCTATAGTTGAAATTAGTCATAAATTCATGGGGGGGCTCTCTTTATGGCGGTTAACTATTCTAAAAGTGACAAGTAGTAACTTTTGTCCTCAAAATCTTTACATAATCTTGCTCCTAACCCATCCCAATTCATTATAGAACTATGTGATAGACCCCCATACCATTGTAGGTCTTTCCCTTTCAAAGATGAAGTTAGGAGTCTAATGGCCACATAATCCTTAGTAATACCATGGATATTGTAGACATTTTCAACCTCTTGAATGTGTTCTATGGGAGAGAGAGAAGTTTCACCAATAAATTTAGGTATACTTTTAAGTGCAGCTACTGGTATGTCATATCTTTGGGCTAATAAAAGAGGACTTCCACCATTAAAGGTGGATAAGACATGAGCTCTAACCATATAAGCAAGTAGTCTAGTAATATGAGCTAATGGTACTCTAGGTTGATATCTAACAATAGAAGTAGTGGAGATTGATCTTGAAGGGGTATGGATTTCTTCTATACTCCTAGCTATTGGAAATATAGATGGAGTAACTAAGAGGGGTTTGAGTCGGTTACCATAATATAATTTTATAGATCCTTTAGATGTCTAACAAAACTAATTACTACTATCACTCGGTAATCATACTGAAAATGATGTAACTCAGTAAATATAGAGTATGTTTTACTTTAGTAGATCTAACATCAATAGTAATAATTTGAAAACATGAGAGAAAAGAAATGAATACAAGAGACACCAGATTTAACGTGGAAACCCAATATGGGAAAAACCACCAATGTAACTAGTTACTATTGTTCACTCTTTTGAAGTGAACCCTATTAGGAGCCAATCTAATTAAAGGTTACAAAACACACTGTTAGGTGTGACCTTGTTAGAGGATTTAATCACCCTATAAGGAGTGGCCTTGTAAGACAAATAATTCAACGGAACTATCACCTTGTTAGAGGATTTTCAATTGGCTATTAAACCAACTCTATTAAGAGATTTAGATCACTACTAAAATGGTAAAAAAGTAACAATGAAATGACCTACTTGAGATGCAACTGAATTATTGAATCCAAATCTCTATTCTATTCACAAAAGCTTGATCTTTCCTGATCAAATATTACTTTGCTACTCCATAAGGATATTTGACCATCCTTCAAGTTTTATCACAAACTTTCCTTTTTAATCAATCAATACACTTGCATTCTACTAAAAATCACAACTTGACCTTATATTTATATCATTCAAACTATCAAGTTAGCTCAATACAAATTACAATGACCAATAATCATTACCATAGTTGGCTAGAACCAATAATTAAATTTCATATCCCAAATCAATGAAATCCTTTGATAGTTGACCTAGCTCAGTAAATACTAGTCCTAAAATGATTCCCTATGTTAACCAAAAAAAGCTCGGTTAATACTACAAACTTTGCACAAATCCATTGGCAACCAAGTGAACTCAGTTAATACTAATTTTGACCAACTTTCCTTCATTAACCATGAGAACTCAGTTAACACTACTTCTTGCTAGAATTCTTTCAATGCCTGAGTGAGCTTGGTAAACACTATCTTCATAGAGTAATTTCTAGGAATGCTCGGTAGACAAGGAAAATTGTCTTACTGACCAAGTGAGCTCGGTAAGCACTGACTAACAACTACTACGAGATTTGTGTAAAATCAAAGACAACACACAATTAGTCAATTGTATCCAACAATCTCCCTCTTTGGCATTGATGGTAACACAACATGTCATGGCACAATGAAATTTGAGAACAATACTTTCTTTGATAGAAAGTTTCTCCCTCTTAGAATTTATACCACAAGCTTCTTTTTTATGTAGTAATCTCCCTCTGTGAAGGAATTGCATAGCTTCTTTCTCAAAAAAAAATTCAAAAAGATATGATAGTAAACTTCTCCCTCTTTGACAACACATGCCAAAGACAACATATACCAAATGAGTATCAATGTACCTTGATTACTAATTCATATGCAATGTTCTCTTGATTATGCTACATCAACTAATTGATCTTCAACTTGGTTCCTATTGATACATCACTAAAACTTTATTTAGTGAGCTTTAGATAGGGGAATGACCCCTAACCTACCTCTTAGATATAGGAATGCATCCTTAGGTAATGGCTTGGTGAATATGTCAACAATCTATTCTTTTGTATGGACATATTCGAATCTGATTTCTTTGTCTTGCATCAGTTCTCTGACAAAATGATATTTTATACCAATATGCTTGGTTTTGGAATGCATCACTAGATTCTTTGATATGTTAATTGCACTTGTATTATCACAAAACATGACAAATGGTTCCTTGATTTCAATCTTCATACCTTGTAACAATTGTTTAAATCAAACAATGTTAGAACAATTTACTATTGCTGCAACATATTCTACTTCTATCGTGGATTGGGATGTGTAGTTTTGCTTCTTGCTTGTCCAAGATACCAACCTTTTACAAAGAAAGAATGCACCACCACTTGTGCTTTTTCTATCATCAATATTTCCTTCCCAATCAGCATCACTAAACACTTTTTGGTCCAAATTTCCTCCAAGTTTATACCATAAACCATAGTCTTCAGTGCCTTTCAGATATCTCAAAATTCTTTTGATTGACATCATATGATTTTCTCTAGGTTTTGCCAAGAATCTTGCCACTATAGCAATTGCAAGAGCAATATCAGGTCTTGTATGATCTACATACTATAATTTTTCAATCATTGATCTATACAAGGTCTAATCTACCTCTTTTGAGTCATCATCTTGGGTATGCTTTAATCTAGTACACATGGAGGTTCCAATTGGTTTTGAATCTTCCATACCAAACTTTTTGAGTATCTCCTTGATATACTTAGACTAAGTGATGTAGATACCATTCTTTCTCTATTGTATCTACAATCCAACAAAGAACTTAATCTCACCAAACATAGAAATTTCAAACTCTTTGTTCATTTTCTCTATAAAAAAATTGCATAGATATCATTCCCGTAAATAGAGTATCATCCACAAATATTTCTGCCAATACAATCTTATTATCTAGTCCCTCCTTGATGTACAAACTACTATTATCATTAGTTCTCTAGAAACCAATCTGTATAAGGTAGTTGTGCAACCTCTCATACCATGCTCTAGGAGCTTGTTTTAGACCATACAAAGCTTTGTGCAACTTGCAAACCATGTCCCTTTTATCTGGATCAAAAAAACCTTCTAGTTGTTCAATGTAGACTTCTTCATCAAGAATACCATTGAGGAATGCAGATTTAACATCCATCTGATATACTTTGAATCCTTTATGTTCTACGTATGCAAGTAAGGTCCTGACACCTTCCAATCTTGCAACAGGAGCAAAAGTTTCACCATAATCAATGCCTTCTTCTTGAAAGTAGCCTTTACATACCAATATAACTTTATTTCTTGATACCTTACCATCTTCATTCAACTTATTCCTGAATACCCATTTTGTGCCAATCACATTTTTGTCTTTGGGCCTAGGTACAAGAGTCTAGGCTTTGTTCTTCTCTATTTATTCAATTTCTTCATTCATAGCCTCAATCCAACTTTCATTTTCCAATGCACCTTTAACACTTTTGGGGTCAAATTCAACAAGTAAACATGTACCTTTTAGCTTACTTCTTGTCATAGTACTTTTTGTTTTATCTCCAATAATCTAATTAGGTGTATGATGCCTTTTTACATACTTGCCTAATATAGGTTCCTTGCCTTTTGAATGAATTGCATTGTCTTCCTCTTGAATTTCAACTTGAGACTCAGGTTGTTCTGTTTGTAGCTCAGGTCCTTTAGACTTAGTAGGTATTGGCTCGGTAGCTTTAGATTGTAACTTGGATTCATGTGAATTGGTCTAAACTATTTTCAACTCGGTAACTATATTGGGCTTAGTAGATGTAATCTTCTTATTATCAAATATACCTGGCAAAGTGTTAGATTCATAGTAGACAAACCTTTTGTAGTCTTCTGGTTCTTTCGTGCTTTCTTCTTCAGCCTTTTCTGCAAACTCATCAATTCTCACATGTGCACTTTCTATGATTTTGTGAGTAGACAAATTTGAACATTTATATGCCTTGCTTTTGCTGGAGTATCCTAGAAATATGTCTTCATCACTTTTTACATTAAACTTTCCTTTTCTAGAATCTTTCAAGATATAATATTTACTTCCAAATACTTTTAGGTAACTTATATTTTCTTTGTAGTCATACCACAGTTCATAGGGAGTCTTGTCTGAATCATTTTCATGTCCCCTTTTCAAATAATTAAAAATAATAATCTTTGCTAAGGCAAGCAGGCCCAAAAAGGTGAAGTTTAGGAAAAAGGGGATAATCTTTGGAAGCTAATGGACTAATAAATGAAGATTATTATTAAAATATGTTTTATTAACCCCTCTTGGACGTGATTTAGGGTTATGCCCTCTTTTAAGGGGTTTGGAGGCATTTTGGGTTGATTTCAGAACTTGATTTTTGCTCATTTCTTTGTTATTCTTTAGAGGCTGCCAAACCTGTGGAGAAGGAGACCCAAGAACGGGAGTTTGTAGGTTTCCAGGGAGACCCAAGAATGGGAGTTTGTAGGTTTCCAAGAAGGCTAAGGATGGTATTTTGAAGCCATTCCATGTGCATGCTCATGCAGAGTTTGCCTTTGTGCTGAACAGTGCAGATTTGTGAGTTTTCGGGTGTATTTTTTGTAAGAGTTTGGTGTTTCCGGTTGAGTATTTCATATCAGTTTGGATTGCTGCTGTATATCAGACTTTTAAATTTTAAAATAGAGCTGAAAATATGTATTTGGATATGATTATACTTCCGTGATAGATTATTAAGTTTTTGTGGTGATTCCGAGCTATTTTGTGCTATTTTCGGGAGCCTGATGAGCATTGTTTTTGTCCTCCATTTGGGAGTTATTGTGTGCATGTTATATAGATTTGGAAATTTCATTCTATAGACTTTTATGCTGCTCAAATTTCTGTAAAAATGTCCACTTTCAGACTTATTAATAATAGGTGAAGCTGTGAAGCTTTTGGCATTATTTCTGGCATACCCGATTTGGGGTTTCTTGAGAAATTTGGTGGATCTTTGTGATATTAGTTGTTTGATCTTAAAAATATGATTAGAGGCATGAAATATCATATAAAACCAGTAAAGGGACATTTCAGTGGTATCAGAGCCATGATCTTGCCAACCTGAGGGTTTGTAGAAGTTTGCATGTCAGTTTTGACAACTACCCAGATCTTGCATGTCAGTTTTGACAACTACCCAGATCTTGCATGTCAGTTTTGACAACTACTCAGATCTTGCATGTCATAATTTATGGTTTCATGTTGCTTCTAATCAGTTGCATGTCAAAATCTATGGTTGCATGCTACTTCTAATCATTTGCATGTTAGTTCTTGGTGAATTTGGTGGTTGCATGTTGCTTCTAATCAGCTGCATGTCAAAATCTATGGTTGCATGCTACTTCTAATCAATTGCATGTTAGTTCTTGGTGTTTGAAGAAGTTATAGCCTATTGGGGTTACACTCTACTTTATCCAAAATGGATAGGTATAGTACAGAGTCTCAGAGGACATGATCTTGGACAATTGATATCCAGAGTCAGAACAGTAGAAAGGATGGTTATTTAGACATTCGAGATAAACTTAAGAAAATAAGCCATGACATGTCTGAATAGTTGGTTGAGCACCACCGTATAATGAATGACATGTTGTCTAACCCAGCTAAGGTGGATAAGTTGACTGGATTTCTATTTGGCAGATTTTCTCACAGGGAAGATGACACAATTACCAAGAATTTGCATGAAGAGTTTGAAAAACTAGCTTATAGCTAGGTTGAGGTCTCAGATTCTACTCCACCACAGGAGGTAGTGAGAAAGGATATTATGTAGATTGATAGTAATGGTCAACTTGATACTCAAATCGAGACAATTGTATACAGGTCATCAAAGGGTGATGTCACAGGTATTCAGGATGGTATAGTTACAACAGGTAGTGACTACAGTGTAGTGGGTTCAGATGATGATTATGAGGATGTTGTTGTGCATGATGGTGAGACACCTGGTAGAGATGAGTAGACATTGAGCATTCATGACTTTGATGAGAAAGAGTACCAGGCATAGTTAGATGCTTCGACACATGAGGTTGAGGCTAGTAGTACTTCACATGATTTGTCCAGCTAGCTGAAAGTGAACAAAGACAGTATTGTGACTTCATTATCTCATCATGACAGGTATGTGGAGTTAGTTGGTATTAGTCATATTACTCAAGTGAGGATTTTTCTTGAGTTACCAGCTGATTCTAGTTTACAGATATGGACTCGAGATTGTTATATTGGCATTTGGGATTCAGTTGACTGGAGATCTTTAACACTTTTTGGTAGCAATGTTTATTTGGGTGCTATCATGGATTTGATTAGCAGATTGCACGATGTTGTCTTTTCTTGTGCTAGCAGCTTGTCTGATGTTGGTATTAGTTTTTATACACCAATGTTGGGCTTTGTTCATATATCCAGTTGACCATACTTGCTGGAATGTGTTGATGATCTTTCATATTTGGCAGTGTGTATAGATGAGTCCCAAGATCATATTGGCATTGATGACATCTAGGAGGATGAAGTGGGTAGTTTTGAAGATTTAGTTTCTTTGGGTACAAAGGAGTTGGACAGTAGTGCTACAATTTTTGATACTCTGTTTGTTGATATGAGCTTTAGAGTTGATTCACAGAATATGGATGGTAATAATCTAGAGACTAGTAACTTTGAGGATACTCCTTTAGATAGTGCATCAGAGGAGGTTTGTAGGAGACAGTCAAGCCAGTGTCATCATGTGTCTAATCAGTTGAGAGTTAGTGAGTGAGACATTGCTATCACTTGCCAACATTTTGATGCTGCTCGTCAATTGTTAGCAGTTTATGGATGGGGTTCTTCTACTAGTGATGAGCAAGGAGGCAGTTATCTTTCCTTGATAGAGTTCCACTCTTTATGGGAGGCTATCCAGATTCTGAGACAAGATTATATGCAGTTGGTAGCTAACAGAGATTATCTTATGGAGTGGGGCAATACAACATATGATGCATTGTTGGCCAAGGAAGATGAGGTGAGTGAGCTTATTGAGCAACTTGAGGTGACTTCTGAGATTCTTGAGAGTACACAGTTGGCTTTCAAGGAGTCACAGTTTCATTTGGCTAAGGTGACCATGGAGTTAGAGCAACTACAGTCTTTACTAGATTCTGTACAGTCACAAGTTGTGGTGTCTGATGATCCGAGGATGTCCATGGTTGAGATTGTCAAAGATAGTGGAGATGGGGATGCATCCATCCTTGATACTAACATTGGCATATCGGGTTCATCCCCACTAGAGTCAGGTTTAGTTGAGTTGGGTGCTGCAGTAGATTGTTGTGGTATGCCTGACATGGTGGTGACCTCTAGCACTAATGGTATGAAGACTAGAAATTATGTATCAAAGACCATGTGTGATGTTGGTGAGTCGATAGTTGGCATGGTTCCTAGTAGTAATACTAGTCCCTTGGCGATGTCTTTAGAGGTAGTAGTCAGTTCCAACTTGATTAGTGATCGATTGTAGTTAGTTACATCTAGATTGCAGTCTGAGCTACTGACTGAGATTGGCACATTCTATCAGCATTACATTGTAAGGTATGCTCATCAATTTACCTTTGATGACCATGTTGATGAGATGATGATACAGAGATGTACTTTGGTTCCTAGTGCTTATCATCAGTTATGGGATAGTTTAACACCTCAGGATGAGAGTTGTGATGGGCATGACATGGCGATAGGTTCTACAGTTGACAGCTTGATAATACATGACTTAGAGTAGGAGTTTCAGAGTGATGCTTCAACGGGTGTTGTTATTGATTCTACTCCTTTGGCTATGACATCTCTTGACTTAGCTAGTGATTAGTCACAGTGGGTTGTATCACTTGTTCATGGTGAGCTGTTGACTGAGGCTGGTTTTTTTTATCAACATTATATTGCAAGGTATGTACATCAGTTAGCATTTGATCCTTGTGTTGAGGAGTTGATGACAAGAAAATTTGGTTTGGGTTCCAATTCTTGCTGTTTATCTTGTGATGGCTTTTCACCATCAGGGGTGCATGGTAGTTATGGTTATGAGATAGTGGTCGGTGATCTACAGAGTTGTGTTGACTGTAGGCATTGTATAGTGTGTGGATTCTCCATACTTGGTATAGTTTCATTCGGGAGCATTCACCATTGTTGTAGAGATGGATTGTACATTTCGTATAGGCTAGTGGAATGCATTGATGGTATTTACTGTGTTGGTAGTCCACTTTACTTGGGTTTTGATGTTCTAAGAGTTTGTGTCTCATGGGTTTTTGACTGTGGAAGTTGTGATTTTGGAGTTTGGTTGAGCTATAATTGTCAATTTGATTATGGATTCCTCTTGGTCATATTGCAGAGGATATTGCAGGAGCCTATGTTAATTGGTAGTAGTATAGTTCATGACTACATTTGGGATCTAGGTGGATTGATTGGTTTATTGTTCAGCCATTGCTTGAGGACAAGAAATGTTTGGGAGGGGAGGACTTGTCATGTCCCCTTTTCAAATAATTAAAAATAATAATCTTTGCTAAGGCAGGCAGGCCCAAAAAGGTGAAGTTTTGGAAAAAGGGGATAATCTTTAGAAGCTAATGGACTAATAAATGAAGATTATTATTAAAATATGTTTTATTAACCCCTCTTGGACGTGAGTTAGGGCTATTCCCTCTTTTAAGGGGTTTGGAGGCATTTTGGGCTGATTCCAGAACTTGATTTTTGCTCATTTCTTTGTTATTCTTCAGAGGCTGCCAAACCTGTGGAGAAGGAGACCCAAGAACGGGAGTTTGTAAGTTTTCAGGGAGATCCAAGAATGAGAGTTTGTAGTTTTTCAAGAAGGCTAAGGATGGGAGTTTGAAGCCATTCCATGTGCATGCTCATGCAGAGTTTTCCTTTGTGCTGAACAGTGCAGATTTGTGAGTTTTCGGGTGTATTTTTTGGAAAAGTTTGGTGTTTCCAGTTGAGTATTTCATATCAGTTTGGGTTGCTTCTGTATATCAAACTTTTAAATGTTAAAATAGAGCTGAAAATATTTATTTGGATATGATTATACTTCTGTGATAGATTATTAAGTTTTTGTGGTGATTCCAGGCTATTTTGTGCTATTTTCGAGAGCCCGATGAGCATTGTTTTTGTCCTCCGTTTGGGAGCTATTGTGTGTATGTTATACAAATCTGGAAATGTCATTTTATAGGCTATTATTCTGCTCAAATTTTTGTAAAAATTTTCACTTTCAGACTTATTAATAATAGGTGAAGCTGTGAAGCTTTTGGCACTATTTTTGGCATGCCCGATTTGGGGTTTCTTGAGAAATTTGGTGGATCTTTGTGATATTAGTTGTTTGATCTTAAAAATATGATTAGAGGCATGAAATATCATATAAAACCAATAAAGGGACATTTCAATCATTCTTCAACTGAATTTGGTTCAAAGAATGGACTGCAATGCTGATAGCTTCCTTCTAGTATTTGATAGTAACGTTCTTTTCAATCATCAAAGTCCTTGCACAATCCATGATGGATCTATTTCTCCTTTCAGCTATTCCATTATACTCGGGAGTTCCAGGGGCTGATACCTATCTTTTGATTCCTCTTTCAATGCAAAATTTGTTGAATTCATTGGAGATGAATTCACCACCTCTATTTGATCTTAAGCATTTCATTCTTTTCCCTGATTCTTTCTCTACTCTTGCCAAATACCATTTATATTTCTCAATTGCTTCTGACTTCTCTCTTAAATACATAATAATCATCATTCTAGAGTAGTCATCAACAAAAAGAATAAATAATTTTTCTCCACTATAGCATTCTACTACAATAGGTCCACACAAATCAGTATGCATAATTTCCAAGATATCTTTAGATTGATAGTTTTTTCTTTTAAAACTAGTCTTTCCCATTTTGCCAATTTGACAGTTCTTGCATAAACCAACATCTGGTTTCTTCAAACTAGGAATACCTCTTACTTTCCTAAATTTCCTTATTTTCACCATGTTATCAAAATTTACATGACATAACCTTTTGTGCCATAACCAACTTTCTTCAACTTGAGCAATAAAACATGAGCAATCACCAAGATCAAGATAAAATAAGTTACCTTTTGTTTGTTTGCCTAATCCAATCAATTTTCCTTTGTCATCCAATAGTCTTGCCTTTCCATGCATGAATTCCACCTTGAATCCAATGTTGATAAGTTGTGCCACACTCAATAAATTATGTTTTAGTCATTCAACCCAATAGGCATTTTCACATACAAGTTCCTTAGTTAATGAAATTCAGACTTTCCCTTTTATACAACAAGGTTCATTGTTTCCAAATCTTACACTTCCTCCATCATAATGTTCAAAATGTTCAACCTTTGTTTTATCTCCAGTCATATGATGTGAACATCCACTATCTATGGTCCATGTATCATTTTTGCTAACATGAGAGATAAGTGCCATCTTATCTCCTTCATCATCAGATTCATCTTTTACAACAATTTAACTATTTTATCTTCACTTTTATCATAATCTTTAGCCATAAAACAAGTTTTCTTACCTTTGTCCTTGTATGATTTATGACCTTTTAAATCATTTTTGTCTTTGCACTTCTTTTCATCCTTATCTTTGTTTGGGCACCTGGAAACAATATGACCAACTTCTTCACATGAAAAATAGATTAAGTGAATTTTACCTTTGTATTTTCCTCTGCTTCTAGAATATTTCCTTGCAAGTAAGGCTTCAACAACTTCAAGATCACTATCAGAACTTTCTTCTAATTCTTCTTCACTTTTTGAATAAATGTCCTTTATTTTCTTGCCTCTCTCCTTAAGTGAAAGCTTGGCCTCAAATGTAGATTCAATATTCTTGAAAGCAAGAACATAATTGTCAAAGTTGTCTAGCTCAAAAGTTGTCAATTCTCCTACTAAGGTATCCAAAGTTATCTTAAGATTTGTCTCACACCTCCTTTCTTGAATAGAAAATACTCTAATTGCATATATAGGAAGCAATGTTATGAGAACTTTACTTACAATAGTTTCTTCCTTGATTTCTCCTCTAGATGCTCTAATTGCACTAACACTTTCTTTGATTCTTTCAGCATACTTGGCAACATTTTTATCCTCTCTCATTCTCATCTGATCAAACTATCCTCTAAGACTTTTTGCTTTGACTCTCTTCACATTGTCATCATTGCCATAGATGTCCTTTAGCTTATTCCACATTTGAAAAGTGGTTTTGCAGTCCTTGATCTCATCAAATTCATCATAGCTAAGAGCAGATGCAATATCTATCATCATGGTGTTATGGTTCTTTTTCTCAACAATATCTCCAACAGATAATATACCAATAGGAGTTGTGTATTCTTCATCAAGATATTTCAATCCCAAATCACCAATGGTAGCCAGATGAAGTCTCATAATTCCCTGCCATGCTAAAAAGTTTTCTCTATTAAGCTTTGGAATTTCTCTCTTGTAAGACATCCTAATCTTTAGCTTAGGTCCTTAAAACCTTTCCTGCAAGAACCAAAAGCTCTGATACCAATTGTTGGAAATATAGATGGAGTAACTGAGAGGGGAGGTGAATCAGTTACCACAAAATAATTTTACATATCCTTTAGATGTCTGACAAAACTAATTACTACTGTCACTCGGTAATCATACTGAAAATGCTATAACTCGGTAAATGCAAAGTATGTTTTACTTTAGTAGATCTAACATCAATAGTAATAATTTGCAAACATGAGAGAAAAGAAATGAACACAAGAGACACTAGATTGAACGTGGAAACCCAATATGGGAAAAACCACCAATGTAACTAGTTATTGTTGTTCAATCTTCTGAAGTAAACTCTATTAGGAGCCAACCTGGTTAAAGGTTAAAAAACACACTGTTAGGTGTAACCTTGTTAGAGGATTTAATCACCCTATAAGGAGTGGCCTTGTAAGAGGTCTTTAAAAAAATTTAATGGAACTGTCACCTTGTTAGAGGATTTCAACTAGCTATTAAACCAACTCTGTTAAGAGATTTAGATCACTGCTACAATGGTAAGAAAATAACAATGAAATGACCTGCTTGAGATGTAACTGAATTACTGAATCCAAATCTCTATTCTATTCACAAAAGCTTGATCCTTCCTAGTTGAATATTACTTTACTGCTCCACAAGGATATCTAACCATCCTTCAAGTTCGCTCACACACTTTCCTTCTCAATCAATCAATACACTTGCATTTTACTAAAAATCACAACTTGACCTTATATTTATATCATTCAGATTGTCAAGTCGGCTCAATACAAATTACAATGACCAATAATCATTACCATGGTTAGCTAGAATCAATAATTAAATTTCATATCCCAGATCAACAAAATCTTTCGATAGCCAACCCAGCTCAGTAAATACTGGTCCTAAAATGATTCCCTATGTTAACCAATAGAAGCTTAGTTAACACTGCAAACTTTGCACAAATCCATTGGCAACCGAGTGAACTCGGTTAATACTAACTTTGACCAACTTTCCTTTGTTATCCATGAGAACTCAATTAACACCGCTTCCTACCAAAATTCTTTAAATGCTCGAGTGATCTCGGTAGACACTTTCTTTGCAAAGTAATCTCCAAGAATGCTTGATAGACAAGGAAAACTATCTTGCTAACCAAGTGAGCTCAATAAGCACTGACTGAAAACTGATATGACATTTGTGTAACATTAAAGACAACGCACAATTAGTCAATTATATCCAACACTAACTGGTGATAGAGAAAATCTAGTCTTCTTTCTTCTAGGATTGGAAAATGAAAGCTCTTGATATTGGAAATTACCTCTAGAAGATGCCCTTATTTTAGCTTTGGGCATGAATCACAACAACTATGGTCTGAAACCATATATGAAGGCATAGAGTCCCCAATTTCTTTGTTGAAATGAGCCTCTTAAAGGCCTAAAATATTGACAAAAACAATATCTTCTTGGTATCAACTTTAAATTGTTCTCTTTTGACACTAGTAGACTTAAAATCTTCTTGTTATAGTGGTCCCATCAGGCATGCAAAAAAAAAAAAAAAATTCACAAAAGTTTGCACCCTTGTCCAAAGTTTTTACCTAAGGAAAACCTTGTGAAACATGGAAACAACCTTCAAGCTGTGGGACTTGAACTATGAGGTTGAGTCTCTGGAGAAGGCTAGCTTCCTTTATTATCAGGGTGCACCTAACTACACTTGGAGAGGAAAAGGGAGAAGGAGATGTGAGAAATAAAATCTACCTATTCTAATCTAAGGGGTGATGCACCAAAATAAATTGTTCAAACCAATCTCTTCCCATACGTGCACACTTGAACCATCATGACACCAAAAGATATGCACATCCAAACTTTTTTTAATCTAACAATCACATGCAGATCAAAAAACCCAAATAAATGACACAAGGAAGATGAGATTCATTTATATATCATTCATAGGTCAAAGAGATATAGTCATGCAAAATTGTAGATATCCACAAAACATTGAAGAGAGGTAAATAGATCTTGCATAATCATTAATGGTTGAAGGAGATAAGGGAGAATTTCATTAGGTCTAGAAGCAAAGGGGATTTATAGTGAACCTATAGAGCAATATTAGAGAAATAGAGAAAATTTGACCTTAAGAAAGAATTAAAACCTTGCTTTTATAGTTCAAGCATAACTAAGATATCTATAACTGAAGTTACTCTATAATCACTATCATTAAGTGCCCAGAGAACAATCAAGATGATCCCCATAATAGATTTGATTTAGTACACCTATAGAAGCATAAAAACCATAGAAACCTTGACTGGAGAAAACCTTGAGGTGATGGAAATTACACCAATCAATGCATAGTTGGATAGATGGATAACCAAGTGATGAGTACACATTCTTTTTTACATCTACTAAGCATGGGGATGCTGAAAGCAATCTGCAAATGATTAGAAATCCAAGCCACCATTAAAGAGTTGTTTCTTCTTCATTATCAGCATGCCAAGCTAGATGTATTAGCCAATGAATAATATTCAATGTTCATTATGTACTTTTAATACAATTTAATTGGTCAAAAACACTTTTCTTTTCCAGCTTGGATGAGAGAAACACCTTTATTTTGGTCAACCCAAGGTTTTACGATTGTACAATCATCAACCTATTTAACAACAGATGCCCTTTGAGGTTCCTTTATGATCACCATGCTGCTACAAAAAATCCTTTATCTTCATGCCTTTGTAAAGCCTCTACATCCACATCTATGATCTTATGATAACTACATATCAAAAGATCATAACCCCTCTTAACATCTCTCACGACCATATGCCTCTACAATATTACAAAAATTACATATCCTAACTTTGGTGGCCTTAGAAATTACCTTCACAATCTTACATTGGATCATAAGATCATAACCTTACTTTCACCCTTTGTGATCTGGAGAAAAGGTGGCCCACTAGGGACACACGTCAAGACCTCGCTATGTTGCTATAGGTATCTTTTGTGAAACTTTTGTTGGCAACAAAGTGACAACCACTTGATCATAATTCATCCAACATCCTAGAAAGTGTTGAGCTGTCATTTTACATGATGCTAAACAGTAGGAATTCTTGCGAACTCCTCTCTTGAAAAGCTAATTTTGTGAATTGACTCCAAGGTTTCGAGTGATCTTGCGACCTACTAGAACTCACTTAGTTGAAGATAAATGTGAATGTTCATGAGGAGGTCTTTGCTAGTTCATTCTGATTTTGGATGGAATGAAGAATCTATACACTGTTTCAAAAATAACACTAAAAAAGAACTATATTTTTGTATTTTTATGTTTTTTTATGAATGCAATCTAACTGTCCATCTAGTATGAAATCCTATTCTAACAAGGGGGTTAATAAAGCAAATAACAAGAACTTGTAAAGCAAATAACATGAAATTCAAAGAAAATAATGTGAAATTGAAATGCTAACGGACATAAGCTACAGAAAACAACACGTCTATGAGTTAAGCTTTTGAAGAGATCGGTAGGTAACCAATGAAAGTAGGAGCAGTGCTTCCTCAATTCCACTGATGCAATCATCGATGAGAAACTTTAATGATCGTATGATATTTCACTCTTCATCAAATAACAAGCCACAAAAAGTGTGCTCATGCGAGATAGAGAGTTATATAGGCACAATTTGATGATTTCTTCTCAAGTTTGTTATGTCAACAAAATTTGTAATACTATAGCAAACACTATAACTAAAAGATCACACAACTAGAAACAAAGCAATAAACCTTTGGCTCAATCACAATTTCATGAACAAAATTCACAAAAAATATGACACATTTAGGCAAGAATCACTACAATCTAAATGCAAGAATCAAAAGCATAATTTTATTGCATAATGACGGCAACCTTGATTGCATATTACAATGGGGTATTTATAAGAAATCATCTCCTCAATTTGTGTTGTGAGTGAGAGATATCTTCATGCAATAAAATGCTTTTTAAACAATAAAACAAACTAATTATATACAAACTAACTATCTAACTGGTGCTTAGTAGGACTCCATCCATTTTATATTCATTAATTAGATACATGAGCCTTTACATGTCAAAAACAAAAAAATTATGAGACAAGAAAGAATGAGAAAGCTTTGAGTCAAAGTGCAAGTGTCTGGAAGTGCCAAAAATACGAGCTGATCCTTCACAAGGCATTTGTAGGAGTTAAACTGCCATCAAAATGCATTTCCAATGCATGAAAAGCTCTATTTTTGAAACTGGAAGTTAACTATCAGCAAAAAAATTCCAAACATGTGCACCTATGGAGCTATAGACCTATAGACCTGTGCACCTCAAAATGGTCCAAAATCTCAAAATTTTACTAAGTGTCAAAATTGAAATTTTGGCATCTGAGTTTTGTTCTTCTTCATCCCAAAGATATGTTTGGATGTTTTCCCTTTAATTTCTCTATAATCTTAGTAATCTTAGTCACATCCGATAAATCCAAAGCTTCATATTTTTCCTTGACCTTTTGTCTATAATTGTCTACCTCAATTTGGGTGTCAACAAAATCCCTAAGTTTGGTATCTAATTCTAACAATGCTTCTTCAGTTCTGAAGGCTTGTCGAATGTCCTCATCTTTAGCAACTTCCACAAAAATCTTTCTGAAATTCTCTACCACTATCTCTACAGGTAACAACTTTTCTCATTCCTCATCTTCAAAAATATCCAAGCATGCATCGCTATAGTGTCTCTCTACTTCCAAAATTTTCTCTTGGGCTTGGTCCTTGAGCCGATGAATCTCCTCATGTAATGTTTCCATTACTTTATTGCTATCTACTATTTTCTCTATCCAATTATCAATCATATCTAACTCTTCTCCTATATATACATCAATCAAGATCCAATACCTTTGCCCCTTTATGGCTTGTAGAGTTTATAAATCCTTACTCCAAGCTCATACTTCATCCATAATACTGAAGTCCTGCTTCAAAATTGCTATGATTTTATTCATGTTCTCCTATGTAGCATGCAGTAACTTCAAATTTCCTATGATAATCAAAATACCTTTCTCCTCAAAACTTTCCTGCCACTGTTGACAAGCTTTCAAAAATGGATCCATATGCACCACTCCCCCTTCTCTAAGAATAGTATTCAAAGTGTCCTTGGGGTGCTCAGGATCAAGAGGACCAACCACTTCAGCCAAATATCCCTTTAGGATCTTGATATTCCTTCAAAGTGTTTGGAGTTCGACCTCATCCTGTCTCATGCTCTTTAAGACTTCTTTCATCCCCATGGTCACCATTAATTGGGTTGTATCCCATGTAGGTTTCCCAAGCATGGTCTCTTTGAGGTGATAATCCTTGGGACTAAGGCTTTCTACATTCATGTCTTCAGGAGGAATGGCCACTTGCGTAAACAACTCCTGGTTCCATATACTGGTGAAAAATGCCAATGGTATTGCCTCATGTGACAGGGACTCAGGTTTATTCAAAATCTCCACAATCTCAAAAATGTCTTCCTCTAAAGCACAGAATTTAGTTTTGGTACTCCTTATTACTTCCTTTTGGAGCAATCTTGGGATGCGCTCATCTGACAACCTTCTTCTCAAGGTTGAAGGGGTGTGTTCTACTAACTCCTTCCCCTTATCGCTCCTCTTGGGTGTTGTTTCCATTTGCAAGGGTTCTTCTTTTGCAACCTCCATTTGAGTAGACCTTGTATCTTGCTCCTCAGTGTCTTGGGAAGCTGGTTGAGAATATTTCACCATTTTCCCCTCCTTTGAAACTTCATTAGTGGCCCTTTGTTCTATCTCCTCTCCTTGTGATGGTTCCTCCTAAACCTATTCCTCTTCTAAACTTTGAGGTGAAGGAGTAATGAAGCCCTTATCTACCATCGTGACTTGTGGTGGAGATGGGAGAGTACGATCAGGACCCTATGAATCTGGCAACAACTACGTCTAGTCTTCTTGTTGAGGTTCACCTATAGGGGTATCCCTGATCTTATCCCCAAATAGTTCTATACCAATGGGCATAAAATCAAAATTTGACATTTTGAAAATGTCATCACCCTCTTCAGTTTTCTCACCCACCCATTGTTCTACTTCATTTTCGAAGAAGAGACTTTTAGGGGTTCTGCTGGGGTGGAAGTCAATGTACCTATGATACTTCTTCTCCTTTCTTGCTTAGTGGCTCTAGCTAGCTAGCTTCTCTTTTGCAAGGATCGCTACTCTTCTTCATCTATCTCCTCTTCTTCCTCCTCTTCCCCTTTCAGAATGGTCTTAGGAATAGACAAAAAAGGCACCATTCTCCTAGTCACCCTTTTCATTTTCTTCATTTAGATCTTGATCCTCTTTAGTTTTGTGGAGGTAGAAGGGGATGCTAGCTCTTCTTGCGAAGGAGGAATGGGAACTTGCTGACTCTCTCCCTCTTCTAATTGGCTAGGCACAAAGGGAGGTAGTTGGGGGTCATCCTAGACTTGGGAAGCTCTAGTATCCTTAGATCCTTGTATACTCTCTTCCTATTGTTGGGGAGATACTTGTGCTTCACCTTGTTCTATCTAAATCCTTTAAGGGGAGGTCCTCTTCATTTTATTATTTCCTTTCCTCTTTAGAGGATGGTAGTATCCAATCGGGCAGTCAAGTTGGTATACTATCTCTGGCTTGATGGGAGACTAGGCCACAAAGGTAGGAATTGTGACTTTCCTCCCTCTAACTTTCTTAGGGCAAGCTTGAGCATGGAAGATAACCATGTCAGGTATTGCATCAAGTTGAAAAGGCTTCTTGATCCAATCCTTGGTAATTCTAACTACATGCCTTGCCCGATGATTTCAACCTTGGCGTTCATGATGGGTCTCTCTCCTATTTTGTCTGAGTTGAACAAGGGGTGCAACAACTCCCATGAATCATGTTGCCTTACTTCCTCTAGAATGTTGATCTTGAGAGCCTTTTCTACTAAATACAAATTCATCCTATAATAACCCCTTATGCAGACATCGTAGTCACTTGTGGCGTTCATTCAATGATCTTCTATGGCATCTTCATGATGAAACTCCTTGCCAGCCAAACTCTCCACTCTCCTGATATTATCAAAATAGAGCCTAGGGGAATTATACTCCTCAAGGGGATAATTCTCCCATTCCCACTCGAAAGATGGAATATCTTGCTTCCGTTTGACCTGATATGGTCCAATGACTAGGGGCCATGCCCAATAGGGTCTCCTTTGTCTCTTCATCCTCTCATATGTAGATTCAATCTACCGAGAAATCTCCAATAGCACCATTTTGTTACTAGGATATCTGGGAAGCTTCATGGGGTTGATAGTGGCACTATCTACCTACAAATATGTGAATGCCTTGAACTGGATGAAGTAGGCACTGAGAGTTGTTACCTTTGTTTTTGCCGCCTTAGATAACCTCTTTGCATAATCACCTTTAATGAATTGAATGACTGTGAAAATGAATGCGTCATTCATGATTCTATACTCCTTGCTTTGCACTAAGAGCTTCTTCCTCACCAGCTGAGGGTAAACAATATAGGGCCAGGCATTAAGATACTACATACTAACTCTCTTGTAAAAACCTAGGTAGTTTGTTGCCCTTGCTGCAAGAAGATAAATCATGTAAGAAGTCATATAGAACTTCTTCTTCTCCTTAACTACACCCAATTACTCACACAAGTTCTCACTTAGTGTGGTAGCCCAATCTAGAGGCATCCTTGCCGTCTTGATTGCCTTAATGAAATTGACCATGAAGGCACTGAGGTGGCTAGCTGCTGGTAAATCCATGACTCTGCTCAAAAGGATGATGGAATATCTAATGTCATCCTTCATGTATCCCCTAGTCATGTCCACCTTTCCTATGATCCTACCCCGAGGAGGCGTCTCAATGAGGTAAGATGATTAGATAATTTTAGTTGCCTCTTGCTATTGTTCCCTGTACCATCTCTCTGTTGCTTCATAGGAAAGTCTAATGAATTGGTCTGCCCTTGGGAGATGGAAGACCCTTTCAATTTTATCGAGTTGTAGGTCTAGGACCACTTCTCTAGTCATGCTCTTAACCACTCTCTCCTTAGAAAGAAAATGTTGTGCCAAAGCCATAATCAATTCTGCTGATTGCATTGATACGAGATGCGAAGCTGCGCTCACCAAATCATAACGTATCAAGGTGGATATCAATGTTGATCTCTCAATGGTTTTATTGCATATTCTAAGGAAGTCACCCAAGTTTGTATGCCCCAAATCAGTATCTTTGATTTCTGCATGATTGTCATGAAATCTCGATTTTGATGTCATGCCTTGAAATTTGAACACGACAAGCTTGGGTGTCATTTTCTCTCTGGATGTGGATGCCATTTAATCTCTACACGTCATAAGAAAAAAAAACATTTATTAGCTCAAAATATTTATTAAAAAAAATTAACACAAAAGAAAACATTTAATTCATGCTTAATTGATTGATGACAAAAAAACTGCGTCTTTATTTTATTTTATTTTATTTTATTTTTCCTCTTCATTTTTATCTCTCATTATTTTATTATTTCATTTTTTATTTATTTTATTTTATATATATATATATATATATATATATATATATATATATATATATATATATATATATATATATATATATATATATTTTAAATTTTGTTAAAAATGAAAAGGGAGGCAAAGTTGCATGCACAAGGTGCGCAGCGCAAGAGAGCCCACGTGCAGTTAGGGTTTATGTGGTGCGCTATGAAAAATGGAAGCATAGGGCATGTGGTGATGCTTTGAAGTGTGCGTGATGGATTGGATCACACATAGTGAGCACAGGGCACCGTAGGATGGTGAAGGTCACACGGCGCGTTGGCACAAAGGCTGCACAATGTGAAGGTCGCAGGAGCACACTAGCACAAGGGTTGCACAATGTTGCTCACCTTGTATGAAGTAATGTAGTGAGCTTAAAAATGAAACTAGTTGAGGGTTTTGGACACAATAGGGGGGTTTTATAACCCTACCCACATGTGGGGTGCATGGCATGCCCCTACGTGGGTGTGCAGGTGCACATCATGCACCTCACAGGTGGCACGCGTGCAAATGTGGCGTGCAATTTTTATTATTTTATTTTTATTTCATTTTTTTAAAATTGAATATTCTAATTTTTAATATTTTTCAAATTTTATATTTTTTGACTTTTTCAATTTTCAATTTTTTATTTTTTTGACTTTTTTGATTTTTTGATTTTTTGATTTTATGATTTTTTGACTCTGTAACATTTTCTTGAATCTCAAATTGTGAGTTTGAGAGCCTAAAAAATGTAGGGGGTCCCCATTCCTAGGGAATGGGGCATGTGTTGTGGAACCACAATAGAAACATGCAACCAATTCATTAAACCTACCAGGATCTAGACCGATTAGAACCTGTCTATATGCCAACTTGTTCGAAAAACTTCCCACCTCATCTACAACCCACATGAAAGATAGGATCCACATGTCACATGTTAACCTCTCGCTATGTTGCATAAATTAAAATACCTGCAGCTTTCCATAACGATATAGTGAGAACCATTGATCTCCCTCCACCTGACAGTGAAAATAGAAATTAAGAACAGGCTACCCACCAAACTTGACTTGTCAAAGATGCAACCAATAAAATGCTCATTGTATGTAACCACAATTTGACTCATCACTTTGTCACATTGTAGCCCACCAAACTTGACTTGGACCCATGCATACATGCATCACAATGTCACTTTGTCGCATGAAATAAAGGACGAGCAATTTTACAAGGTGACAAAGTGATGACCATGGATCACGAAAGATCTAATGATGGGGGAGATGCAAACCCATGGAAGTATTAAAGTGTGCATTTACTTAGGAATTGGAATATAACCTAAGGTCTTAGTTATAAAGTATTTGTACCCCACTTATTTGAATTTTCAAATATGTGGACGTTACTATGTTTGAATTCAAATAAGGAAATTTTGGCGGGAAGGAAAAAATGACCAACATTAACCATTGATCTCCTCACTCTTGAGAAGAGTAGCTATATATCCCCATAACCCCACCTTGAGTCAATATATAGATATTGTTGCAGTTTGCATGGAATTATTTCCTTTGTTTGCATGGACTTATTTCACATTTAAAGAATTTCCCCTTTTCCATTTGGCATATTCCACACTCCTCTACAAAATTCATGTCACTATATAAATATAATTATATCCTCCTATTGATCTTATAGTCATTCACCATTATTTGAATGAAGCTATAATTTACATTAACTCCCACTAGTCTCCTCACAAAGTTGTTATACTCTCATTCATTAATTACCACCATTGTAATGCCTCTCCCATTCAATTCATGTAAGTCATCCTAATGGGTGCAACATTGATGCTCTTCCTTTATGAATTATCATGTTAGGACCCATGAGCAGTCAACACTGTTGGGTTGATTGGATTTATGCTATTGTATTAGTTGGATTGATTATGCTTATGGATGATTTATGAGATTGTGTTGTACTAGATGGGTTCTCTGAGGTTTGTGTTAGTGGTTACCTGAATTTTTTGGTATCACGATGTCATTCTATGATTACCCTAAGATGTGAACAGTGGTTGCACTGTTCACTATTATCCTACTACACCTGACTAGGTTCATGTAGCAGTGGTTAGTCATGTATTTGACCATGTTCACTTAAGTGTTTTAAGTGTCTTTATATGTTGTTTAACAACTATTAGTAATCCCATTATTAAATGCTTAAATAATTAGAAATGAATTGTCCATGTTGTATTCACTGGTTATAGTGCTACAGATAAGTACCTTGTGCATTTCAGTAATTTATGCAAAATGGGCTATTTAAATGATTATGTAAATAAAATTAATTAGATGTTTTAATTACATGATTTTATGTAATTGTCACTTTGGCTATTATTGTTGTATATCTACACTTGATTGTGTTTGTTTATTATGCAAGACTTATATCCCTAGTAGTGGCACATGGAATTATTGATCAAGCCTTTCATGTTGAGCCAATATCATCCCTGTAATGACGATGTATCTTTATTGTTATTTTAATCCTCTAATAATTGGTAAATCTATATTCATAATGCATTATGTGATTAGACCCATGAGTGTGTCTATGCATTTAGGGTTCCATAGTGATCATGGAAAAGATTAAATTAAATGATGTTTAATGAGTTAGACGGATTAATTATTTCATGTAATCTTTATTTTACTGTCGATTAATTTGTTGTAGTTGGATTCCAATTCAATTAGAATCACCTAATTTAATTTAGGTTAAGGGAGCTAATTAGATTATTTAATTGAAATAATCTAATTTATATGTTACTTTGCAAAAGTGCATATATTGGCTAAAAGTGAGTTTATTCTCAGTTCTCACTTGGCTATTTGGGGGTTTTGGAGAAAATTCCTCCAAACCCTCTTGTGAGAAATCAGTGTTTTTCTCATTGCGGGGTTTAGCTTGGCAGATCGTTGTGAGATCAATCTTGTTGGATTCAAAATGGGATTGCTCTGCTATGCTGATGATTTCATCTTATTCAGCATCCCTATTATTTTATGGTGGTGTTTCTAGTTTTGCCCTCTTGGCTGCAAGGTAGGGCTTTTGGGTTTTATTGTTTTTACTATGTTTCAGCTTATGTTTTGTGTTGCTAAATGTTAGGGAGTGAAGAACTAGTGTTCCCTCCATTTTTGAGCATTCATATCACCCAGTTGGATGGGGGTGAGCATTTATATTTCATAGGAAATTAGAAATGCAAATTTTGGCACTGTTATGCTACTAGTTCTTACATGGTTTCTTGGAAGTTAGTTTTTATTTGATATTCCTTAGTTTGCAACTATTTGAGCAGTGGGTTTTCTATTTTGTCAAATTCCAAGATGTTTTAGTTTTGGATGTTTTGGCATTGTCTCATTTTGCATGTCATTTGGGTTTTCATCCATTTCTTTGTTTAGCTTAGTTAGATATTTAGTCTTGCAACCCTTACCTTAATATTGAGGATCATGGAATTAGAATGGTTATAGGACATTCTAGGGTATTTTATTTCCCAATTTGAACTCATGTTTCCATAGTGGATTTTGTGGACTTGTGTCTTTTGCCAAAATTTTTGGATTAGGAATCTAAGTCTATTTGGTGAATCTTATTGGACCCTTGGTCTCATGACCCTACTCTTGAATTGAGGTTTCAATTTCATTGTTATCCGAGAACTTTGAGTTTTGGGCTTTTTAGTCTTGCCTCACTTTGCATGTTGCCCATATTTTGTTGGGATTTTGGCATTGTCTCCTTGGATGGTGGAAATGGATTGTATTCCATGTTTCCTTGTATGTTATGTTTTTATTTCATGGGCACTAGGATTTGTGTAGAATTCATACTCCTAGATTTAGGTTGGTTGAGTGAGTTCATGATGTATGGTTCTGTTGCATCATTAGGATTCATGTAGAATCTATACTCCCAGATATAGGTCACTTGAGTGATCTTGTTATACATGGTATTTTTATTCTTTCTCATCCAACCCTTGTTTTTTATGATCTTCATGTACTTGGTCTACCCAGACATGAGCACATGAGCGTGCACTTGTCAAGTTCTTGCAAGACATAAACTCCCAGTTAATATCAGTAGAGTTATGTTCATTAGGGTTGGGTTGGGAAACTACATTGCCTATGGGCACTCATCGTGTGATGAGCATGGGTATATAGGGTAGACCAGTGGAGGGGCTTCTCTCATAACCCTAGGTCATGTTCCCAACAAGGTTAACATGAAGAAGTTTCTAAATAAGTCAGAACTAAATGAATTAATGTGTAATAAAACTAAGATAATAAAATGTGACATATTGTATGATTCATTTGAGGGTAGGTTCCTATATAGTTCATCTGGAGGCCAAGTGTCTATATGGTTCATTTGAGGATACAATGTGATGGCCTCTAGACAGAGTCTTAAGGGAGAGTTTATGCATGATGTTTAGCTTGGGAGTCCCAAGTGATCTACTCTCCACTATATCCCCTACATAGTAGACCCATAGAGCATCTTACTAGGACCTGTTGTATTGCATTGTCTCATGATCATGGTTTCAGTCCTCTCTACTATTTGTTGTGAGTGTTAGCCATGGATGATTATGTTGTGTGTTTGTGGTTAGATCATTATCTTGATCAGCATGGTGGGAGTGGGCCGATGAGTACCACATGGTTGGGAGGTGTATCTACCTATACCACTGTTGGGGATTAGTGCACAAAGATGATCTATTTCTAGTTTAAGGCTGACGTTGGATATTCACTTGCTACTTTGGTGTACCTAGAGTATGTTCTCCAGTGATTTATATCTTACTTTGGATGCATTTGATATCATGTTTAGATGATGATTAGTATGTTACTTGATGCATTCCTTTATCATGATGTTGTATCGTATTTCTAGATGATGTTCTTACCACTGCTTTGGATTAGTGATGCTACTGGTAGATTAGAATGTTGGATGTACTTGTTCTTATGATGATTAATTATTGGTTATTGGTAAGAATGATCTCATGAAACAACTCCAACTATTTTTTTGGCAATTTTGAGATTCATGTTTGGAGGATGGCTAGGGCCTTTGAGGTCTCATGATGCCATTATGGATGGGAGGAAATGAGCATGATTGTTTTTAGTTTAATGGCTCTTTGCTTGTGTTTTCCTTCTTGAGATAGTTGATTTTTGCACATGTATGTTCATTGCAATGTTGCTTTCTGCATGATTACATTAGATTCTATGGATTAGATATTGTGGATTAGATGTTAGAGTTATTTGATCTCCCTTATGCCTTCAAGTGTTTACTCCTTGACTATGGTGGTTCCGGTACTCCCCAGTGTGGAGGTTCTAACTCTATTTTTTCCTTCTAATTGGTCATTTGGTATTTCTTTGCAAACCTAGGTGACATTGGTTTAGTATTGAGCGATACTAGTAAAGTATCACACAACTATAGTAAGTATTGTTGTGTGATACTAGAAAGTATTGCATGACAGTAGCAATAAGTATCGTGTGATACTAGTAAAGTATCACATGGTAATAGTAGAAAGTATCATGTAATACTAGAAAGTATCAAATAGTAGTAGTAAAGTGTATCACATGATACTGGTAAAGTATCACATGGTAGTAGTGAATAGTATCATAGGATACTGGAAAGTATTGCACGACCTTTATGGAAATATTGTACAGGGTTTGAGAGAAAACTTGCTCAGGTAGACAATAGGTACTTTTTGACTTATTGGATGTATATTAGAAGATGTTTTGGATACCCTCTAGAGAGTTGTTGGCCCCTATAGTGAAGGGATATGTTTATATATCAACTAAGGATTAGTCATTTTTTAGGATGGCTAGTTAGGATTCCATGTACATGTGTCTTTATTGGAAGTGGACATTGTAAGTTAAACCCACTTGGTTGGTTAATGTGTTGGTAAGTAGTGACATTTGGAGATTGTTGGTTGATTGGACTATTTGGTTGAGTCTTCCATTGTGATCTTGTGATTAGTTGCATGTTGATGTTGTATGTATCCATGCTTTATTCCAAAAAAAAATGTATTGGCTTTTATTTGTACTTGTTCCAAGAATCTCTAGGTGTGGCATTGCAATCATTCTCACATTTCAACATGGTTGCCAATCAACATGATCAGAATTTCACAAAATCAGATTCATTATTTCTTAAAATTCTATTTTTCCTCGATTTTCTTGAATAACCCCCTCAATTGTCACAACCACTTATCTTATAGGTTGGTTTCAATGTCTGGACCATAATGTCTAAATATTTTGTATGATTTGGGCTCTAAATTCTAATTTTTTTATAGCCAAATCTGTAATTTGCGCCACCTAGCCTCTAATATTTTTGGACACTTTGAGGTTCTCAACCTTATTTTGAAGAAATAGGATGATGCTTGAGGCCTCATTTCGACTATTGTTCAGTGAATTCATCAAATTTGATCTGGTACTATGAAGTTCCTTGAGAAATTCATTATGATTTTCTTTGCTTATAATCCAAATTACCTACTTTGTGCCTATTTTTTGATTTTAAATGATGCCCCTTCCTATCTTCTTATAGGCAACTATATTCATATATATACTTCTATTGATTCCCTTCTTATCTTGAAATAATGATCTTTCCTCTCTCTAAATCAACATATACTTCTATGGATTCCTTACTCTACTACAAATGTTGGAAGAACATATTCATCGAGTTCGAGAGAGTTGAATGGTATGCACTTCAAGGTATGTGTCTTTTATGCATTATTGAATGAGATACAAAGTGAATGTAATGGGAGTTACTTTATTTGCATTATATTGATATCAAAGTTTTACATCAACTTCTTCTTCTCAAATCTGATCATTATAACATATTTAAAGTAATGAAGGGTTCACTTCGGGTGCTTCATTCCCTAAACAATAAGAAATGGAGATTACATGAGTGCTGATTTAATTTGCATTTCTACCAATACCTGCTTAGTTATCTACTTGTTGATCTTGAACTCAGAGATTTCCATGTTCTTTTTAAGCATGATCACAAATTTTGGAGCTATCTATGTATTATTGAGAATATTAACATTCTATTGCTTTTAGAGGGTAGCTACTTTAAAGACATCATTTAAATTTGTAGTTTCCTTTTTGTTTTGTGGCAATTGATCTAGATAGTGTGCACATTTATAATCTCTCTTGCTAGTTTATCTAGTTTTGTAATCTGTCCTTAATTTCCACTAGAATACTTGGTAGTGGGAAAGTGAGTCCCAATCAGTTTGATTTACTTTAGAAATCACTTTTGGTGCATCTCTCTTGCACCCAATTTCTCCAGTCATCTAGTCTTCCCTCCATTTCCACATACTTGGGAGTCACGATGTTGGTTCCAAGTGATTTGATTACTTTGGAATTCACTCCAAGACAAATTTTTATAGTTGATTTGTGTGGACATGCTTAAGACAAGAAGAAACATTTTAATCCTAGATATGTGGCACATATGTCAAGAGCAATCAATATTCTCTTCCTGTCACTTTCTAGCTCAATGTCACCTTAATATAATGAACATCTCTCATAGTTTTTTTAGAGAGATACATCATCATATTACATGACACAACAAGATATGTTATATTTTCTCTCTTACATGTGTAGATGGAAGAATGCTTTACCTTTAGTATTCCTATCTATAATGATGCATGAGTCATGATATTTGAGGGATATTTTATTACTTGTACAAAGGCTTAAGGCTTCATTTGGTTGCAGGATTTGGGCGAGAATAGGAAAATCTAAATAACTGCATTCATGAATCTAACGTTTGTTTGCAAAATACAAAATTAGAATTAGAATTTGTCTATCCTAATTTGACCCCAAAATAAGCATAGAAAAATTCCTTAAAAAAAGGTGGAATAAGAATATCTTATTCTTATTCTAGTTTTTAATAAGCCTACTTTGATGGGTTGTTGGGTCCATGACTTTGTCCCTCAATTTCTTTTTGCCGCCTGAATACATTTTTTGACAATTTTCTCTATTCATCAAAACATATAAACTAGGTCAACATTATTTAAAGTTTAATATGTGGTTTTTTTAAATAGAAAAAAAGACTAATATCAAATTCAATATCTTTTATAGAGTTTCATAAAATTATCTTTACAAATAAATCTTGTGTTTAGTCTTATAATTAAAACTATGTTGAAAGATCATTTAAATGTTATATTAATGATCTCAACTTTTTTTTATTTTTTTATTTTCTTTAATATGTTTTAAAATAAAATAATTTTAGTTTTGATCTTATACTCAAATTTATACTTATATTTAACATTTTAATTCTTAGAAAATGCTATTAAATATTTATAATTTAAAATATTAACTTTTTCATTTTCTAAATAATAAACATAAATATTTAAAAATTTCACTTAGAATTTAAGTAGCTATAAACAATTTTGAATATGATTTTAAAATAATTTGATTTAATTTAGAATTAAAATTATAATTCACAATATAATATGTCCTTTGAAATTCAAAGAATTTTAAAGGTTATAGTAACTGATAAAAATAAAATATATGCTACTTAAAATAATTTAGCTTTTAAAAACTTAATAAAATAGCTAATTTTTATAAATAAAAAATCTTATTTATTTTAAATATTACCATTCTAAAAAAAAAAAAAAAAAACTTATTTCAATTTTTGCAATCAAACACAGAATATGCATTTTTTTAACTCCTCTTCCAAGTCAACCAAACAAGTCCAAATGATATTCCATAACTTATTTAAGCATGTGTGAATACTAGGAGAGAGCTCATTCCAACATAGATGAATGTCGCATTCAACAATTCTTGCAACCAAATGGACCCTAAGAGAGTCCCTCGCTAAATATTTTTCATTATTTGCGTTCAATATTTGTGCCTCTACATTTTAAAAATTATTGCTTTTAGACACCAATATTTAAGGTCAACATCCTATTAAACCACATTTATAGTTGTTTCTCTTAGCCTATCTTGTCCATAGAAGGTTCCATGTGGCTATTAGCCTTTCATCACTCTCACAAGGGATATAGATTTGTGAAATAATTCCTTCTCTATTCTTGGCACAAGTTGACTACATTACACTATTTTAGATCTAGAAGATTAAAGACCATGGATGTCAAGAGAGATCTTGGAAAGACAATCTTGCATCTTTATTGGATCATTTTCACTCATTTCCCAAGTCACTTTTCATGAGGGTATCATTTGTATCATCATTAGCCCTATTGTGGTCCCTTTTCTACTCCCAACATCGATGTAGAGTAGACCATTATTCCCCTTCCTTTGTTTTATGTTTCTATATCGACACCTCTCCTTAACTTGTTCATGCATATACTATTGCTACATGGAAATGAAAGGACTCATTACAACCCAAAGTGCTTCGAGTCAAAACTATGAAATATGAATACAAAGGATTTACAATGACAACAATCATTAATAAAAAATGATCTTCACTTCCTATCAAATTAAAACAAGTTTTCAAGAGAATCATGGGTCCTTCCACAATTTGTGCTTTAAAATTGTGTGCCCAACACAACAATTAAAATTTATTTGTGTTGTTGGAAACTACAATTGGAACAATTATTATTTTTTCATTGATGCCAAATCTACTGATGAGACACATTTCTATCTAATCTAAATGTCATATCTATTTTATTGATGAAGAGGTTTTGAGATTTTTCTCATAACAAAAGCACCTAAAGGAAAGGTTGAGCTATGAAAAGGAAGTTACAATGGACATTTGATTAGTTAGACTTTGATAAGACAAAGTGATTTTTAATATCATGTGGAGGTTCAAGTCTTTACAATGCAAGTCATGATATCCCACTTATGTAAAACTTGACCAAGCAATGGAATGAAAGATTAAGGAATGTTGAGTGATGCTAGTGTCAAGTAAGCAACAATAAGTGCAGAGCAATTTTAGTGTTGACCAAGCATCAGTTTCAATTAGATGATAATGTTGTTGTTGAGCCCTAAAATGTCCGAGTGTCAGAATTTAGTGATGATTGAGTGTCATAACTTAGTGATGGTTGAGTGATAGTATTTTGAATTTGTTTGAGAAATCATGATTTTCAGCTAACTCAGTTGATTTCTTGGGATATGGAAAACATGTTGAAGATAAGATTTATGAATTGGATCATTCAAATCAAGGAGAGGATTAGGTATGATATCTAATGAATGAATTTGATGAGAAGTTTCTAGAGAAGAAGGAAGATGAGCAGATACAATGAACTTGATGAATCAAATCACAAACCCTAAGATCTACGATGATCATGGAAAATGGAAAAAGACCAAAATTACCTATTTAAGGAGGTATAGGGAAAAAATGTATACACATAGAGAGAGAGGTGGACTAGAGGTGCACAAGGGTGAATGTACAAGAGTGAGAAGTGTGAGAAGAAAAGAGACAGAACATAGAACCTGTGTGAGTTTCCAGTAAGAGGGAACAAAGTTGATGAAGTTGATAAGTAAATCTAACAAAAAGCTTAAGTTTTATATGAAGAGAAGGATGATTTCTTGAAGGAATTCCAAGTAAATCAAAGACAAAGGTGACAAGGAAGGCTTATCAGGGAATTGACACATGAATTGAACAATGATCTAATACTACAAAGTGAGTTGCAATCATACAGATCAAAACCTATTGTTTTCTTTCTAATAATTATGAACAATTTGTACTAAAATCCTTTTAACCAAAGGTTGACCTAACAGTCATTTGAGGGACTTAATGGTCTATGTAAATCCTTTAGCAAGGTGACTTTGTAGACGAAATGATCAAAGTCCTTGAACAAGGCCTCTCCTAACAAGGTGATTGAATCCTCTAACCATGTTGCATTTAATAGTGTGTATTGTAACCTTTAACAAGGTTGGCCCCTAACAGAGCTCACTTCAAAAGAGTGAAAAAGTGGCGACATGTTGCTGGTGGTTTTTCCCAAATTGGGTTTCCATGTTAAATCCTAGTGTTAAACTTGTGTTGAATGTTTTACAGTGATTTACATTTACATGTTTACATTCAACTAAGTCTATTATATTAGGATAGTGAACTACTAGTAATTTTGTTTATCAGTATTCAGTAGAGACCAAGCTACAAAAGGATAAGCAAAACAATGAATGTTAATGTTTAATTGTTCAAATGGTACTTAAGGACCTTGAGTAACTGATTCACCCTCCCACCATCAGTTAACATGTGTATGATCGTGTTATAATCTGTACAAGGTATGGTTTTTTCTTAAATAAACTCCCTGTTAGAAATAATATAAATAGCTACAATGGAATTAACTAGATTTGTTAATTTAAACTAAGGTCTGCATGCAAAAGAGCCACATCAAAATTATTGGACCATAACTGATTGGAGTTCTCTTGTTAGCAAAGGAAAATCTGAATTAACAATTTTAAAAATCACTTTCTTTTGTCCACTTATCTAAAATCTTTGGTCAAAACTAGAACCTTTTTCACTTGCCCTAGAGTTTTATCTATCCCTTGTAGACAAATAGTGTCTTTACTTCATTAGTGCATGGACCATGGCATACAAATCTAAGTCATACTTTTAGTACATTCATGTTGCATCATTGAGCCTCTTACAAAAAAAGAAACATCCATTCCTTCTCAAAAATTATCATAAGCTTTTCATCATGAAGCATCTCCAATACTAGATCCAAATGCTTAATATGCTCCTCCTTAGTCTTTCTAAACACTAAAATGCCAGCGAGGTAAACAACCAATTAGAAAATTCTTCATATTAAGGTAAGTGTAGACAAGGTTTGTAGAAGAAAGCTCAAAAATCACCATTCTTTGCAATGTAGAAGTTATTTTTGTTATCTTCTCCATTAGAGGAAAGCATTATGAGTATTCCAGTCATGGGTACCATTTTTATCCCTTCTTTGTCCATGTTTGGTGATTATCTATGAGTAAAGTAAATGCATTTAGATACCAATTGATGAGCCAATGTGATTGATCTTGATATTGATCTTTTTTGTCAAACAGATGAATCCAATAATAGTAGTTCTTGAAATTTATGTTTGCCGATTGTTTGAAGGCATGGATTAGAGAATTTATCAGACATGTAGAGAGAAAGAAGCATAATTTGGTTTGTATGGTGTTAAAATAAGTGTGATCAAATATTTGTCTTTGAGGACATGTAGATGATTAATTGATAATTGTAGAATCTGGTACATAAACATGAAGCTGATAATGGAAATTGTAACATCTGATATGTTGTTGTGTTACATATAATGCATCAATTATCTTTACACTAAGAGACTTCCATGTATAGTGTAGGTGTGGATATATTTGAAGTCAGGAAGATTATCTTTACTTTTGTGAACTTGTTGATTATGTGGTAATTTATAAGTTGTCAACACCAAACATCTAATTGCTCAACAACATATCTTGCCATGGAACATTTTGATCTCAAGATGGACTTGTGCCTTGATTGGACTTTGGTCTTGAAATGAAATAGAGCTAGGCATAGACATTGTTGTATGATCTAGCTTGAATACTCAAGATTTAAAACTTGTAGGTATTGATTGCCAAGGTCTATTCATTAGAGGTAAAACTTGTAGACCACTTTGAAGAATGCCTTCTATCTAAACAATTAGAGGCTAATGGACCCATATCAAAGTGCCTCTAGTTGTTTCAAATTCTTCCATTAGCCTCTACTTTTTTAGATCAAAGTTTCGTTTCAAAGTGCACTAGCAAGACATTTGAATTGTCAAAAATCTCTATGTAAAAGAGTAGTTGTATCTATAGGAAAATGACCCTACATAATAGAAAAAAGATGTACCAGTTTCTCTCAAAAATAAAAGGTATAAATTTGCAAAATTTATGAGTTAATTATGTCTAGAATTAGATAGTCACACTGCATTATTACATGAATGATTTTCTAGACAAGTACTTTGACTATGCCTCATTTGAATTTGCAAATATCTAATAGTGTTCCAATTATATAGGTTGAAGATGTAAAACACTCTACACCAACCAAACTGGTTCTTTACTTTGCTAGAGCCACAAATATTCTTTACACTATTGGAGGTTGTGTGGTTACAATGTAAGTTCTTCAACACTTATCAACCTTCTGCTATTTTCATTTTGTAGCTTAATCATATTCATTGCAAGATTCTTGTTATAAATGAAGACCATAAAGTGTGTATTAGTAGTACTGATATTTCAAATCACTATTTTGTAGGTTCAATTGATGGGATGCCATTCAAAACAATGATGAAGAAAAAATTTCATATAGTCATATTATATTGACAAAGGAAATTTTTCATGTAATTTTTTTCATCAAATTCTCTCCTTTTGTTTAAATTTTGATGATTGGATTGATGGATATTATATAGTTGGTATTAAATCTTTGTTGTGGATGGATTATTTATCTTTGCCACTTTCCTTGTTCACACTGATCAGCCAAAAACTTTCTTAGGAGAAACTAATATATTATATAGTTTATCAATTGCTCACAATTTGGTCGTGAGAAGCATTACTCAAAATCCTATATAAAGGGAGCTAGGTCACCATTTTCATCCCCAAGAGATAAGTCTTCTTCTTCAAGGGTTGTCAAAAAAATGACCATTGACTGGTTCAGCTAATTTAAACTCCAAGAGTGCACATGGAAAATTTTTTAATGTGGTCAATGTAACAACATTAGTTTCCAAAGGAGATGGTGTAACCAATGATACCGAAGTATATTTCTTTTTTATTTCTTTACTTCACTAATATTTTTCGATATGATGGTAAAAATGTGTATTTAATATGATAGGTGTATTGGAATATCATGTGAAATATTCTTTATTATGAATAATTTTAATAGTAAAATATCATATGATAAGACCTCATTATTTTTATCTATTATAAAGAATTTTATTTTACTACATATTTATCCTTCTCTTTCTTTTATATAATCTTCAAATTATACTCTCACATATTACTAATCCATTTTTTCTATCTTCATTAATATTCTTTGTTTTGTAGGTTTTCTCTTTACAACATACCTACAAAAAAGCTTCTTATAGGTTTAGGTTTTCTATTTCTTTTATATAATCTTCAAATTTGGAATAGACCAATTAGAAATATAGAAGTAACTTAATAATTATAAGATTCTTACTTAAAACATTCATATTTTTCATTTAATACATATGAAGTAGAATACATGACATTGTAAAATGGTAATAAAAAATCATGACTCAAAATGCTCAATAATTGACACAAATCGTCTCTAATTCAAAATTGTCTATAATGTATCAAAATATATACTAACACATGAAACTTCCTTTTATATTTCATCAACCATGGTTTTGTATTTCCTCTTTTAGGAGAACCATTTTCTAGCATCAATAACTTTTCATATGGATATGTACTTAATGAATCATTTTTTAAAAAAAATCTTGAAATTATCTACTAAGATATTGACTCATACATTTGTTATGACCTGTTTTAGGCCTATTTTGAACATCTAAGACTATGAAAGATTATATTAAAACATCTATAAGAACATTAAAAATTAAGAACATTAATATCTTCAATTAAAAAAAATGACGTTCCACAAAATATTCTAGCATACTTATTTACATAATATGTAGATTTAAGTAAAAATTTAATCTAATATGTGTGAAAATAAAAAGTTTATATGAATAACAATATTATGGAATGCAAGTTTATGATACCATTTTCCTAACACAAATTTGTAAGCACTAATCTAAGACATAAAAATAAATAATTGTATGAGACTAGACTCTACTCTATATTTTTTTTTTTTATGAAAATTGTATGATTATAAATACTTTCTTAGATTGTTCTTTCTATATATATATATATATATATATATATAATGCATATGTAGAACATATATATTTCGTTAATATAGTATTTAGGTACTATGAATATTTTGTTGACAATTGAATGAACATGATCTATTCCTTTGACATTGGATCTTTTCAAAAAAAAAAAATTATTGGGCACTCGTTGAAGTTTTGACGAGGTCTATCATCAATGACATGGCATCCTCATCAATAATCTTTTTTTATAAAAATTTTTCCACTTGTCAATGTTTCGACACACTTTTGGTAAAAGTTTTGACAAGGACTCTCGTTGATGACATGGCATACTCATTGATAAACTTCTTTTTAAATACTAGGCACTCATTGAAGTTTTGATGTAATTTGGTAGAAGTTTTGATAAGGATTGTCGTCAATGACATGGCATCCTTGTCAATTCAAATCATTTTTAATGCCTCCTTTTGTAAGAGTTTGGGCTATTTTTTAACAAGAAGATGTGTCAATAAATAGACGCATAAAGACATTGGTTGAAATGTTGACCAAATCTTAGTGACAAAGACTTTGGTCAAATTTTTGACTAATTTGCATAGAAAATTTGACCAATCCACATCAAAAATTTAGTCCACATTTAGTAGTATTGGAAAACCTTAGGCCCCATTTGGTTGCAAGAATTGGGTGGGAATAGGAAAATCTAAATGCCAACATTCACCAATTTGACATTTGTTTGCAAAATACAAAATTGGAATTAGAATTCACCTATCCTAATTTGACCCCAAAATGAGCATAGCGGAATTCCTAAAAAAATATGGAATAAGAATAGCTTATTCTTATTCGAGTTTTTAATAAACACAATTTGATGGGTTGTCGAGTTTGTGACTTTGTTATTTTATTTTATTTTGTCACTCAAGTGCATTTTTGGACTATTTTATTCGTTCATCATAAGATATAAACTAGGTCAACAATATATAATGTTTAATATGTGTTTCTTTTTAAATGACAAAAATGACTAATATCATATTTGCTATATTTTCTAAACTTTCATAAAATTATCTTTACAAATAAATCTTGTGTTTAGTCTTATAATTAAAACTATGTTGAAAGATCTTTTAAATATCATATTAATGATCTCGACTTTAATATATTTAAAAATAAAATGATTTTTAGTTTGGATCTTATACTCACTAAAATAATTTGATTTAATTTAGAAAAAAAAATTGTAATATACAATTTAATATGTCCTTTGAATTTTGATGAATTTCAAAGGTTGTGGTATATCTTTCACTTATAAAGTCAATTTTTAAAAAAAAAAAAAAAAAGCTAATTAATATAATTTGGATTTTTAAAAAAGTAATTAAAAACCAGTTATTATAAATAAAAAATCTTGTTTATTTAAAATATTAGCAAACTAAAAAAAAATTAAAATAAAAATTTTAAAATAAAATTTATTTCAATTGTTGCAACCAAACATAGAAGATGCATGCTATTTTGACTCCTCTTCTAGGTCAACCAAATAGGTCCAAATGATATTTTAGAACTTATTTTAAGAATGTATGAATACCAAAAGAGAGCTTATTACAACATAGATGAATGCCACATTTGACAATTCTTGTAGCCAAACAGGCTCTCAGTGATTTTGAGGGGGGAAGTGCATGGGCTTGGGATTTGTGGATGAAGGCCTTTGTAAAATTTGTACAGGCAAAAAACTAAGGATTTCAATGGTAGATTGTATAGTTTTTTCCCTCCCCTCGCTTCTTAAAAATATTCCACACACAATGTTCTATAGAATGTAATAACAAGTAAGGAAATGAGATGCATTCCCTATTCCTAAAGTGGTTAAGGATGGGGAAATGGTAATAGTAACACACCTTGACTCTGTCTTCCATGGTTATGTATCTCATGCTAACATAATAGACCATGTCCCATGGTTCAGGTAACTTTTCACGAGTAAACCCCCCTAAAAAATGAACAAGAGTTTCATCAGGTCAGAAGAATTTTAGTAGACTCGTCTCATCCACAACCCTTAGTTGCTTCCTCTAACTTTTTTCCTCCATATCTAGGCTAGTGGAATTAGAGATCAACTCCTTTAATTTGTTAATGGGAAGTTGCTATTGAATTTAGTTTTATACACATATAACATGATCACATTATGGATAGCATGACAATTGAGTTTTACTATTCATAACACAATCATGTTATTTAAACATAAAAGAGTGGTGACATTTAGGCTTGGTAATAGGCCTGTTAAAATATGCAAAGGCTTGGGTTGATTTTTTCTCTCTATTTTCGTTACTGTAGATGTCTTTTCATATTCTAAGATCAATTCTCATCTTTGACTTCATTAGGTTTGCAAATGGTAAAGTGAGTATCTCGAAAATTATCACCATAATCTCACACATATTGTTACCTTTCTAAGCATATATTTTTGTTAATTTTTGGACAAAATTAGCATTGTGAAGTTTCTTTTTCTATATTAGTGTCTTCATAGTCCTCTCAGACATATGTCTACCATTTAAAAAAATAAATTTTGATCTAGTTAACCAAATGGAAAATAAATTACATATTAGTTTTCTATACTTGATTCTATATAATGTTTTTAAAAGTGTTGATTCAAGATTATTTTGATACAAGTTATGCCCAACACTTGAAGAGGTACCAAGATTTTAGGATGGGGTCACTTTGAAAAATCATAGAAAAAAGGTACTTGGACCAAAAAATTATGAAAAAAATCAAAATTTCTAGATCTCACTTTTACCTATCATCCTACCAAAGGGTTTTTCAAAATACTAAATATAACTATATGATTTTTGGAGCACATGATAAAAACTATGTTATATATATTTTTCAATAAAAAAAGGAACATTTTTTTGTGTGCGTGAAGTTTGACCCTCTTAATCCTATCCATTTTTTAAAAACCTTACTGGTTTAGAAATTAGATTCAAAGTGTTGCAATTTTGTGGTTTACACATTTTCTCATTTCGAGTGCATTACCCTCATATGACTCTTTGAAGATCAAATTTACCTTATTTTAGAAAAAAAGGTGTCCACTTATACCTCCCTTTTTGCACGCCATCTTGGTGCACTTACCCTTTGTTTTTTGACTATGATGTTTGATCCAATGATCCTTATATTTTATGTATATAACTAGTGTCCATTTATAAATTTCTCCTCATGATTGGAAGGCCATGTATACCTCAATTAGTTTTACATGAAATTGATGTTAAGATTTCTTATTGGAAAGATGCCTATTAGTTTGCATGACATGCTTACCTCAAAGATTTACTATGACAATTTTTTGTTTGATGGATATAGTCTATTACATGCACAAATTTTCTTGTTCCAAATGATAAAGTATTCATATTTCCATGGTTGAACTAGTAGTGATTGTACTATACCCTTTTTTAGGACTCAATGATGATAATTAATATGCATCATTTTGAAAAGTGGCACTTAGTTGCATTCATGTAGCTTACATTTGCATCTCATTTTGAGTTGCTCAAAATCTTTCCAAGGGTTGGCATAAAGTGTGGAAATTACCATAAATTCATGAGACTAAGGACCCATTTTGATATCACAAATGGAAATACAAAAAAAAGAAAATTCATCATCAAAAGCATCTCAAAGATTTTCTTTGATCGAGTATCATGGACCTTTCCAAAAATATTTAAGTTGCATTTAGTTGCATTTTATTAGATCATTCATCAAATAAGATACATCATTAATCATTTATGGTGCATGTAGTGTCACTTCATTAGATCATTTCTCATTCAAGATATAATTAGTTACTTCCATTTATTCATCATTTTGGGTACAATTTGAATCTCAAAATTTTTAAGTGGCATTTGAGTCTCAAAAATCTTAACGTAGCATTTTAATTTAGTTTCATCTCATTCAAATCATTCTCTTTAATTATCTAATTTGCACTTCATTTTAGTCACCTTATGATATATTTCATTTATCCATTTATCATTCTAAGTTATAGTTATATATATTTTAGTCACATTCATAAACCATATTTAAACCATTTAGGAAAATATTGCATTTCATATAATTTTCATCCAAATAACATACCACATAAAATTCATTTGCATTACTTAATCATGCTATCCACATAATAGATTATTAATTTCATTATCAAATCCATAACATTTGCATCCATAAATAAACATCCACATAGATCCATGCATTATGCATTTCTTATCTGCACATCGCATATATATCATGAAATGAAACTATATCATCATATCATATAGGATCATGCATCAAAGGCATGAAAAAACAAAAACTCTATCATAAGAATATAAATAAGAGACAACAATCATATAACTGTATATCATCAAAAAAATTTGAAGTCAATGATACAATGATATTAGAGATACCAAACTTGATAAAAAAAATGTACATAGTAGTCTAGAAAAAGGTCGATAATAGTACATCAATATTGATACATCCATAAAAATAAATGATACAAAATATTGATCCATATCAGAATAATCTATCTCCAAAAGGAACACCATCACTTGGTCTCATCGCTAGGGGCATTAGTCTCATCTATTTGGTGTCTGATTTGAAGGTGCTTGATCATTAGGGGCACCAACCTCATCTCTCTATGTCTATTTGGAGGTCCCTAATCACTAGAGGCTCTCGAGCCATCACTTATCATCTATATGTTTGGTATAGATGGTATTGTCTAACTAGTAGTGGCTCCATCTATGCTAGGAGGTAGATGTGGCGGCCTCAGTGTCATCGAAGCAATTAATGACTACACATGCTAGCCATCTCAGACATATGTGAACTCATTTGTGAAAATTGTATCTCCAAGGTATCCAAACAAGCTATAATCTATGGAGAATGTATGGTTGTTGGTGCAAGATGTCTACTTGTCTAGGTGGACCATATACACATTGTCTATGTCTCCTCTCAAACTGTATCTCATCCCTGGGACTCACTTTCTTCTAGCCCACTATACCTCCATCCAAATCATCAATACCCTTGCTAGGCCCCACACCACTACTGTTCCCAGACATACTACCACCAATTGCAACACTACTCATTCTGGGCCATGTACTTGCTGCCAACACTACTCCTCATTCATAATGGACTCTAGGCATAGCCACTAGTTCACCATCTTCTCTACCAAGTACTAATGGAAGTACTTACTCTTTGAGGTATTGTAACTACTCTACCTTGACTGGAAAGTGGTGATCTAACTTCGCACCTACCACCACTGACTCTCTGAGCTCTACCTCTTCCTTTGTTTCTATTACTGCCTTTGCCTCTACCATAAACACCACCCTAATCATCATCATCATCACTTCTTGAATCCTCCTCAATCGATAGAATCAACTCATCTGGATCATTTTATCTATGAAATTGATGGTCTCTGAACCACTATGTGTACTCATTGTCCATTCTTGCATCTGCCACATCATCTCTGATAAAACATCTATGAGGACTAACATCTACAAGTAGGCATCATGACAATCTACATAATTTGAGGTGGGGCCCCATATCAGTCTATCTATCTAGACACAGACATAATGAGCTAATCCTTGTGGCATTCCCTGGCGACAAAAAAAATCTTTGACTACTCTCAAGAAAAAAATTCTCTTAATCACCGAGGGTATGTGATCAAGTAACCATTGCTGCATAAATAAATATACCATTTCCTCATAATCCTCCATCTAAGCCTATGTATATCTGTAAGGCCTCCACAAAAGCTCATCTAGGCCATCCAACATACGTCTCTAGTACTATGTCTTGCCTAGGTGGGGTTGGAAAATGATACTCACATAGACATAGATATAAGGTAAACTTAGTGGCCTTTGTCTTACACCAATAGGCCATGTAATGGGTAGGTTCTCCCATATCCATATTTATAGCACAACGACCCTAGATGATAAAGTTGTTGTTTGAGAGTAAACCACATGATGAAAATAATGATATAAGTGTGCAAGCACACAAATCCCCCAAGAAAAAATCATTGTAGATGACCAATAATGTCATTTATAATATGTCTCCATCCAACTATAAATCCATGTCCTCGTCAATCTAGAAGGAGGAAACCTCTTATCAATCTTGCCAATACTACTAGCAAAGGGTCATATGCTAGCTTCCCCATCCATGGAATGCAATAATCACCAATACCCTCACCCTAGAACAACTATCTACATGGTGATCTATCATATGCCTGATCATAGTATACTAGCACTCCAACCATTGAAATCCTATGAATCCTATACACATCCTCAGGTGTGATTGTCATATCACCCAAGGGTAAGTGAAAGCTATTGTGGTCCAAGTGCCACTGCTCGACCATAGCTATTAATAAGCCTCAGTTCACTTAAAACTGAGGCATGTCTAACAGGTATCCCAATCCACATCTATTATGATCTATCAATCATGTGTTGATAATAACTTGATCATCTCAAATGGCCAAGGATATAAGCCATGAAAATAGAGCTTCCTTCCTAGAACCTGTTTGCATAATCAAAACAACAAAAAGTCAATTCTCAAAAGTGATTATCCTACATCAATATAAGTCTCAATCACTTAGCTACTTAGCTTATGGTTTGATCAGAAACAGATCAATTAGTTCTTCCTAACTCTAGGTCTTGAGAAAGGAACATCTTATTTATCTATTTTCAACCTATCCAATTGATCAAATCATTTCACTTCCTAATTGCGCTCCTATGTTGTTATTGATTTTGCAAGAACATATTAACAATTGGACATGAAAATCCTACATTGACATGCAATGCTATTTAAAATCAAATCACTAATCATTTGCTAGTCGACAATAAATTCTATCTTGAAAGCAATGTTCAAAACTACATCCTAAATTGCATGTGCTATTTTAAATTAGAAGTGCTATTAGAGACCATAAAAGTATAAAGTAATGAAAAAGTGCTATCAAAATTGACTTATGCGCTACAACATTTATCATATGCACTATGATAATAATAAGCGCTATAAAATCTTTCATATGTGCTAAAAATAAAAAATCGATTCATCATGTTGTCATGCCTTTTTTCAAAAATGCTAAAAAAATATATGTGCTAAAACTATATACTAACGGCCTCGAATTATTATTGTATGCACTACAATGTTTAAATGTGCTACAATAAACATTGTAAGCACTAGAATTTTTTTATGTGCATTTTCAAAGAGTTTAGGGCTATTCATAAGCATTATTTCACATCATGGATGCACTATCAGTCTATTTAGGTGCACTAAAATATGTTATATGTGGCAAAAGAAAATACAAATGCACTAAAACATTCTTAAAAAGTATGTAATCAATAAAATTACGTAAACAAATAAAATTTGATCTACAAAAGTCAAATTCAAATTTCAAGAGGTTTTGAATGACATATTGAGGCACCATAGTCAACTTGACATTGATATCTATGACTCCCTCGAATCTATGCTCTTGCAATGGGACAATCATCTTTGTTGGACCAAAGCTCCAAATGAGTGAAAATAAAGAGTAAGGGTGAAAATGAATAGGCAATTGGTCATTTTGACCTATCTAAGCTACCTGAGGGCATTTTCACCTAATTTTAACCCCTAAAAACTATTGATGACCTAACCTTCTTTCAAAATGGGTATTTTTCTATAGCAATTAATCATTTTCAAAAATAAAATTGAAATTTCCATATCTTGCAAAGCACTCATTCCAATTTCATTTCTGAGGGTGCATCATATTAATATCCAAACAATCAAGCAATCAAATAAGGGAATTATAACATTATTTTTTAAATTTTTTTTATCGATAAGAGGTTGAGGCCAAGATTCATTATTATTATGTGAGGTGATTAGTTATTATTATTTATTAAACTTATAAAGAGTTGAACACAAGACCTCTTGGATAAGAGGCTCACAATTTACCATTGTGTTGTAGGGTCTTACCTAATTATAACATAAATTTCAAAATATGGGCATTAAAACAAAATTTTCAAAACAAGGGCAATAAATGCAAAATGTGAAAATCATCATAACAACATTGGATCATCAACAATTTGGTACCATGTCATCATCAAATCATTAAATCATTAATAGTCAGGTATGTAGCCATCAATTTTGGATTAAAAGTCAGTAAAAAGTAAGACATTCATTGAACCAATATGCTTCACATATTAGTTCAAAGAGGGGCATTTATAGACACCTTAAATTTGGCAAAACTTTAAAAACGTGACTTAATCAAATCAATGATGTTTAAGGACAATATCAGATGGATTTAATTAAACAAAGGAGAAATTGAGGAAAATAAATGAAATTTGGATTAATCAAAGTATCATATTATTATGTAATTAATTTAATCAATTAATTGCCTAGTTTTCAATCATTTAAAATCCAAACTTTAAAACAATTAAAAAATTAAAAAAATCCATTAAAAAATGAAAACAAATTTTGAAAAAGAAAAGAAAATAGACATTTATCCTCATTTGTTTTTGGATAATATCTCAAAATGTGAAATCTCAAATAGAAATTTTAAATACTAAAGTGGATTTTCCTTTACGGATATTTTATCCTCTATGGACCCAATTGACCCTACCCTCCTGAAACTATGGTAGAATCTAAACTCTGCTCCAACTCTTTTGGAAAATATATAAATAGAAAGACTCCTAAGAGAAAAGGGGGGCCACAATTTTATGCATCATAATTGTAGGAATTCTAGAGCTAAGATATAGAAAGGTCAATAAGCATCATAATTATAGGAAATTCTAGAGCATTCATGTATCATTTAGTTCCATATTTGAAGCATTTCAATTTTTGCATTTTGTTAAATCACTCATGCATCTAACTTTCATGTATTTTTCTCAAACCTTCAAGTATTATTGGCATAGTCTTCATCATAGCTTACCCCCATTCTAAGATTGTCACTAAGATGCTAAGTTTGAGAGCAACTTTAGTTGTTTTAGTTAGGGAGACATGAGATGTTCTTGAAATACTTATTTGATAGTTGTTCTTGGGTTCCTTAGTCATTAGATCAAACTCTATGTTGTTATCTAACAACTGCAACAACAAATTCCATTGAGGGTGGACTTTAATGAGTTCTTTGTACTAAATCCCCTAAGAGGGTGAGACATTAGTTTGTGTTCCAAAGTCCTTTAACTAGACTTCTCTTAATAGGACAAGACTCTTACAGGTCTTTACTAAATCCCTTGATCAGGGGACACTTGACAATGTCCTTATAATCTTTTAACAGAGATAAACTATTGACTAGGCACACTTCAAGTGAGTGCAAACTTTGTGAGGTTTGCCTCACACACGGTGGTTCTCACCCTAGCTGGGTTTCCATGAGATAAATACTTGTGTTATGTGATGCTATATTCATCTTAATTATTTTTTATTAATCCTAACCGATTGAGTTATAGCCATCACTAACAACAAACTAATGCGTGGACCAACATAGATATCAAGTACTACCCTAAATAGGGTATTAACTAAAAATATTACTAAATCTAATGCAACACTAAGGAATACCTTTTTAAAATACCTAATTAAGGTAAAGGCACATGTATTTCATAATTAACATTTTTTATTATTGTCCCATGCCAAACCAAGGGTTTTCTTCCTCCTTTTTTTTTTCTTGTCTCCGTGTTTGCACTTTGAATGAGGATAAAATGTACAAATTTTAATATTTATAAACTAAACGCAAAATCCTATTACCAAGTTTTAAAAATATTAAAAGTTTTTCTTACATGCATCTACTTACATGTTCAAATCTAATTCCTCCACTCTAATTTAACCTACAAAATATTTTGAGACATGTTAGATAAGATTATAATGCCATATATATATGCTAGAGTTCTCCTAAATATAATTACCTATAATTTTTCAATAAAACACTATAAAAAAACTCCTTAAATAAAAAATAAATTAAACTTAAAATTAAGCTTAGATAAGGACCATGGGATTAGGCTCCAATGAGGCTTATTAAAATGAATGCCAAAAATAGAATAAACAAATAGATATAATGCACTAGACATTTAATAGTTTTGTATTCAAGATTAATTATTGAAAGATGAGATGTAGGTCAAAATTGTAAATTTATAGGAATAGAAATAAATGGCTAAAATCAATTTAAATGAGTTATTGTATTTGTCATACTATTGTAATCACTTATTTTAATTACTCATTAATATTTTATATTTCAACCAATCAAATGTAAATATTTTTATTTTTATTTTTTTGATTTTTTCTATTGTTGATATATGAAATTTTTTAATTATAAAATCATTAAAACCATTTTACACTAAATTGATCAGTTCATATATCTGGGGTGTTATAGGAAGCACTAGCCCTATATATATATATATATATGTATATACATATATATATATATATATATATATATGTATGTACATATATATATATATGTATGTACATATATATATATATATATATATATATATATGTATGTACATATATATATATATATATGTATGTACATATATATATATATATATATATATATATGTATGTACATATATATATATATATATATATATGTACATACATATATATATATATATATGTACATACATATATATATATATATATATGTATATACATACATATATATATATATATATATATATATATATATGTATATACATATATATATATACATATATATGTATATATATATATGTATATACATATATATATATACATGTATATATATATATATACATATATATGTATATACATATATATATATATATACATATATATATATATATATATGTATATATATATATATACTTAAAAAAAAAATTAAATATTGATAATTTATTAATATTTTCTTTTTAAAAAATTGAAAAATATTATTCAAATATAAAAATATCAATAGAATATTATTATTTTTTGCTCGGTAAACGGCCTAAGCCTTGATTGATTTTATTAATAAATAGATATACAAATATTTCCCCGTTCTGGTGGGCACAGGTACGAAAGAACAAGGAAAGAAAACCTCCTATCTAGCTCAGGACCTCAGTCCTATATTATACAATGGTAAAAGGGGCATACCCCAGTGATTACATCAAAATATTATTCAAAGTAATACAAATGTCTTTCCAAGAGGAATCAGATAGAAGGGAAGACAATCACCATCTGTCTAAAATCACCAACATCAACAAATGTTATGGGTTAAATGAAACTTGAAACTAAACCAAATATAATAAGGAGCCACAAGGACCTCTCCCTAGGATAAATTTCATGATGAAATTGAAAAAGGTTATTAATAAACCGAGTTTGTTATACTTTTTATTAGATCTTTACAATAATTGAAAAGTTTGTCTTAAATAATGTTTTATTGATATGCAATTAATATTATAATGTTAGAGATTTTGAAATAAAGATAAAAGTACAGGTGTGAAACAACTTCTTTAATCTTTTAAATATTAATTTCCCTGCATGATTAAAAGAAGGTTATGTCACTAGTTGAGATGGTAAACTAGATTCTAGGGGAGGGCAAACCGAAAATCCATCAACAGTATCAAAGAGTTTCTTCAAGATCTCAAAAAACATTGTTGTGTGAGTTACAATCTAAATAAACATCTCATAAGCTTAGTGCCTTGAGCAAAAGGAGAGATCCATTTAAAGTTTATTCTGAATTTAAACTAGAGACACGCACAATGAATGTCATACCACATACAAGAGGTTGTATAGTAGCTAAATATGTTTTCTATTAATATATGATAATATGTACAGTAACCACCATATCCCATCTAATATTGAAAAGATACATAAGAGTAAGTTTTATAAGAAACAAATTCGCTCGATAATATAGCAGGAACAACTTATCTACAGAGACACCCTATTTTAAAATTGGGTGATACAAGCCAAAATTTGAGTTATGATAGTATTTAGGCTGACCCGAGAGATTATTTAGACTTACTTTTTGAAAACCATTATAACTTTTGATGCTTCATGTAGAGAGCTAGTCGTAGATCCAGGGGGAAATTCATATGTAGACCTACTCCTATTGGTTTTGTCATAGTTTGGAAGATAGAATTCCACTTCCTCCATGTTGTTGAAATCCACATTCAGATGGATATAGGCATCATATGCCCTCAGGTATTCAGTTATCCAGTCCCTTCCTCGGTCTTCGATGATGCTCCTCCATCTCAATAGAAAATTTATGCTCGTCTCCATACGCGGCCATTCGTTGAAAAACTTGATATTATCCCTAATAACCATGCAAGGGTGTCTTGGGCTCCTTTCCAATTCCTAACTGTTGACCTCAAATTCCATATATGCTTCTGGGAGAGGAATGCGAAGCCAAGCATCAATGTTTGTAACAACAATTTTCAAGCCCACTAACCAGCAAGGATCAAAAATATTTTGGGTGATCCTGATAATATCCCATTTTTCAATCCCTGCACGAGCCAAACAACCTACCCACAACCCAACTATGTTGCTATTAGTCCTCCAAGAGTAGTCATAATTGAACACTCCTTCCCCTAAAGCCCAACTGACTGCTATACGGCTCATTTCATCTATGGGTCTCAAAATCATGTTCCATCACTCTTGCGTGATTGGCCCACTAAAATCCATTGTGCGGTTTTCATGAGCATGAAACATACTGATGTTGGAATCCATCTTACCCAGCCTATATCGATGCCTAGTTTAAAGCTGAACTTCAAATTCTGAGGGAATGTTTTGTGAAAACCCCTAGAGTAGCTGATAAATAGGATGAGTCAAAATTTCTAGATACCTAATAATGGGAAGGCATGCGAATGATTAATACAACTCCTCTCAAAATCATCATATCGAAAGGATTACTGGGCGGAAGTGAGGGATTTCCCATAAAATGGTACTCTATCCGATACGTGTGAGATCTTACTAAATATTGAAGTTGGGAAGAGTATGATTAGTCCAACTTTGTTGTGCAGATTTATTGATGATTGAAAGTTAAGGAATTAACACCATTAGTTCCAAGATTTGCTAATATATCAGCCTCTTTGTTGCCTTCTCTGAAGATGTGAGCGAATCTTATATCTTCAAATGCTGAGAGATAATTTATAATTGCTTCTAGTTTAGAGTTTAATACCCAGTTTGCTGTGACTCCTTTTTGTAGCGCATTAATAATGATTTGGGAATCCCCTTCAATTATAAGTTTTTTAATATTTGATTTAATACATAGATTAATTCCTTCTTCTACTGCTTCCAATTCATCCATATTATTGGAAACTATTTCTAATGATTTTGATCTTTTAATAATCCAGTTACCTAATTCATCTCTAATGATACATCCTATTCCTGCTTTCCTAGGATTTCCTCTTGATGCCCTGTCAAAATTCAGTTTCTTCCACCTAGAAGGGGGGGGCTCCCATTTGCAGGAAAGTATAGCAAGGTCATTCTTGACATTCTTCTTTTTATAAGTTAAGGGGGGATTTATTAATAGTGGCCATAGCTTTTTAATTTCTGCATCCCAGTCAGAGAAGGATCCCTCTTCTCTAGGTCTCTTTCTGAGATCACTATTCATTACTTCCAAAATTGCTACTTCTATTTTTGAAAATAGAGCTATTTCTGAGAGATATTGATCTGAGAAGATTCGGTGGTTGCGTTCTTTCCAAATTTCCCACATGATTATTGCTGAAGATATGTTCCAGAGTTTTCCATATATTTTCTTAGGATCCTCTTTTGGTCATCCCATCAAATGACCTTCCCAATGTCCTGCTAACGGGGAAGACCAATTGAGTTTCCTTTGAATCCATCTCTAACATTCCTAAGAGAATTTGCATGAGAATAGGAGGTGATCTGCATTTTCTTCTTCCTATTTACAAAGGGGACATCTGGATGGCCCTTCAAAACCCATTTTCCTAATCCTATCCTCTGTTAATATTTTCTTTTGCATAGCTTCCTAGAGAAACATTCTTGCTTTAGGAAGATTTGTTGAATCCCAACATAGGTTCAAAGGAAGGGCATTGGCATCCCATTGCTGTGAGTTGGTTTTCATCCTATATCTGTCTCTAACTTTATAGGCTCCATCCTTTGATGTTGCCCAAATAAGTTTATCCTCCTTATCTTTGCATGCAACGATCCAATTTTTTAATAATAGTTCCAATTTATTCTTATCTTCTAGATTGATGGCGGATTTTGAAATTGATTTCCATTTCCATGCCTTTCCCAAGTTTGATTCAAATTCCTCTAGGTAGTCTTTGACTTTTGTGCCCCAAAGGGTTTTAAGATGTAATAAAGTTTTAGGTTAGAAGTTTGAGTTAATCAAAGGAGGATTTCCATTCCAGGAATCTTCCCAAAACAAAGCTTCCCTTCCATTCCCTACATCCCATGTAAGATATTTAGAAATCAAACTATGATTATTCAGTAGAAATTTCCAACTGGCAGATCCTTTGGGAGGAGTATTAATTCTAAAGAGTGAGGTTTTATCTAAAGGGTTAAGATATTTATTGTATAAAATTTTTGCCCATTTCCTATCGCTTTCTTGATAGAGTCTCAAAACTTGTTTTGCTCCTAATGCTTCATTCTGTCATTCAAGGTTTTTGATACCTAATCCTCCATATGTTTTTGGTCTACAAATCTTATTCCAACTGATTAATGTTGCTTTTTTCTTTTCTTCTAGTCCTTTCCAGAAGAAGTTTCACAATTTACTTTCCAATTTAGCATTGGTTTGTTTTGGAAGATGAGAACATGACAATTGATAAGAAGGGATGGCTACCAATACTGCCTTGATTTTAGTTGCTCTTCTTGCCTTAGTTAACCATCTTCCTTTCTAGGATTCAGTTTGGTGGTCAAATTTGCTAATAATATGCTCCCAACCCAGATTACTTTGCTTATTTTTATCTAGGTAAATTCCCAAGTATCTAAATGGGAATTTGCCTTTTTTAAATCCCAGTTTTTGACAAATTAGATTTTCCACGTCAATATCAGTATTTAGAAAGAAAATTTCTGATTTTTTGGCATTTATCATTTGCCCAGATGCATTTGAGTAAGTATTCAGGATGTGTTGCATCTGATCCACCTCTTCCAAGGTGCTCATTCTAGCAAGGATTGTGTCATCCGCAAATTGTTGATGGGTAGTATTTTCAACTCCATTAGTGACTTTTACCCCAATAATTTTCCTTTCTCCTTGCGCTGCTTTAATAGCCCTTCCAAATGCTTTTTCCATTATGATAAATAAGAAATGAGAAATAGGATCTCCTTGTCTAATTCCTCTTGAAATATTAAAGAAACCTTCCGGGGTGCCGCTGATAAAGATAGAGATTTTGGGGGTTGATAAGCATTGATAAATAATGTTAATCCATTGTTTGGAGAAGCCAAAGGCTTCTAAAGTTTTACAGAGTCATCTCCAATCTACCTTATCGTATGCTTTCTGAATATCAAGTTTGAGTAACATACAAGCTTCTTTATTTTTTAATGTTGAGTGGATGGTTTCCTAAATAATTGAGATGCCGTCTAGTATAGATCTACCTAGAACAAATCTAGTTTGTTCTTCTGAGATAAGTTTGGGCAAGAATTTTTTGAGATGATTAGCTAGAATTTTTGAAAACACTTTGTAGATAGTGTTGCATAATGCAATAGGCCTAAAATCTTCTGGTGCAACACTTGCTTTTTAGGTATAAGGGTTAAAAATGTGTGATTGATTTCAGCTAAGATGGAGCCACCTTTACGAGTTGCTTCTAATGCTTTCCATAAATCCTCTCCTAAGATATCCCAACATTTTTGAAAGAAGAAGGCTTGGAAGCCATCGGGGCCCGAGGATTTGTCTGGGTTCATACTAAAGAGTGCAGTCTTGACCTCCGTAAGGAAAAAAGGTTCATTAAGGACTTTATTATCTGCCTCTGAGATCAGCTTAGGAATATGTTTTAGCATTTCCTCTTGAGCACATTTGTCGGAAGATTCAAAGTCATTGAGTGTATTATGAAAGTATTCAGTAAATATTTTTGCTATTTCTACTGGATTTTCAATTTGCCCCCCTTCTAGATTCCTAATAATTGTCATATTGATATAATTCCTATTGTTAACAGTGCTATTGTGGAAAATTTTTGTATTACGATCTCCTTCTAGGAGCCATTTTTCTCTAGATTTCTGCCTCTAGAGTATTTCTTCTTTTGCTAGAATTTCTTCCTGTCTTAAAAGGTATTCTTTTTCTAATTGATATGATTCATTATTCATTCCTTTCAAAATAATTTCTTTATTCAATTTGCTCATTTTATCTTCAATGTCTAATTTTTCTTTAAATATATTTTTAAAATGTTGATTGTTCCAATTTAGAATCTTATGTTTTAAGTTTTTAAGCTTGGAGACCAGGCAAAACATTTTAGATCCTTCAAACTGATCCTCCTTCCACCAATTTCTGATCTAATCCATAAAGCTTTTGTCCAAAAACCACATTTTCTTACATTTGAAAGGATTTCTGCTAGGTTTACTCTGTTCCTTGATTTCCATTTTTACTAGAAAATGATCTGACCCTACCATAGGTAATATTTCTGCTGTTATCAAATTGTCCATTTTTAATTCACCTTCTAGAAGAAATCTGTCTAATCTTTCAGCAATATAACATAATCCTTTCCTATAGTTATTCCAAGTATAAATTCCATTCTTGGTTTTGATGTCCAAGAGAGAATTTCTCTGGATCCAACTTTTAAATCCTTCCATGGCTTTATTAGTTTGGCTCATTCCTCCTTGTTTTTCTTCCTTACTTGAGACTGCATTGAAATCTCCACCTATAATGGCTATTTCCTTTGGCATTGAATTGAGGAAAGAGCTGATCTCGTTCCAGACTGTCTGTTTAACATCTGTAGAAGTCGGTACATATACATTGATAATTACTATTTGCAAGTTTGATTTTGTGCTAATAGCTCTCATTCCCATCCAGTTTGCTTGAAGAGAGAGTAATTCCATATTAGCTTGTCGGGGGTTCCAAATTATTCCTATTCCTCCTGAGGCTCCTTAAGACTGCTGGAAAACTGATGTCCATTTTTCTAGTTTTCGACTCGTTCTTAGTCCTTCATCTTTGCTGAGTTTAGTTTCTTGTAATAGTAAGATGTCTGAGTCAAAAAGGTTGAGGTTACGCTTTAATAAGAATTTTTTGCTAGGGGCATTAAGATCCCTAGCATTCCAAGTTGTTGTCTTCATTGCTCCTTGGGAAGGAACTTCCCCTTCCCATTGTTAAGTATGTCAGAGATCTTTGTTTGGTCCTTAACTTGCCCTGCTGCCTCTCTAAGTTCTTTAAGTGATTTCCTTCCACGTTTCTGCTTAGATTTTCCACAAATTGGTGTTTTCAATCCTTCTTGATTCATTGCAATACCTAATTTGTCAAGATTTTGTTCATCCAATACCTTCTCTGCTATTAAAGAGACCTCCCCTTCTTGTAAATCCTCAGAGATTATTTTTCTGATTAACCACTTACTAATTTGTTGATTCTCTCCTATTTCTAAATGGGTGCACTTTAATTCCTCATTCTCTTTGTGGCCATCTATATTGATGAGACTTTGTCGTTCTTCGTTTCCCCACAAGGATTCTATATCTTTTGAACTTGGGTTTACTTTTGTAACTGAATTATTGTCCTCTCTATCTAAAGCAAACATGTCTCTCCCATTACTTGGGGTTTTCCAAAATTTATAACTTTTCCCCTTTCCTTTCTTTCTAATGGTTATATTGCTCCACTGCGCTGAATCTGCTGGCGGAATGTTCACTTCTTGCATACTATCATTGTTTGGACTAACCATTTCTTATCATTTTTCTAAAGCTTGTTCCATTCTGCTTCCTGTCCTTTGCTCTTTTAGTTTAAGTTCAATCGATCCAATGTGAATCGATTCTACCTTCATCTTCGTTCCTTGTGTCCGATTTGCACTTGTTTCTAATATGCCTTCTGATCTGGAAGCTTGAATCTCTTTTCCTTTATGTTTCTTATGTGACTCTTTTGCTAATAGAATCTGATCAATTAGGTCATTCTGTATCAGCAGAATTTCATGATAAAGCTGATTTAATTTAACTATATTTGATTCCATTTCTTTAATATTCTCTTTTTCTCTTTGATAGTCCATGAAATTCTTGATTTTGTTGAGTGAATGCTGGTAGCTGATATGCTCTTCTACTTCTGTCTCCCTCGATTTATCCCCATTTTCTTCAATTGTTCCTATTGCAATTTTGCTATCCAGAGGTCTTAGATCTGGAGATTTTCCTCTTCCTTGTAGGACTGGATTTGTTGCAGTATCTACTTTCTTGCTTCTTGCCTTCTTGGCTGTATTTCTTTTGGATTTTAAATGTTCTTTAATGTTATTGATAGTTCGAGATTTGGCCAAGTTAGCATCTAAAAATTTATGTATTTCTCCTGTGTATTCTTTAAAAGTTAATTTATATATGAAACTATTTGTAATAATCTTTCCATTTACAGGTTGATTTTGATTAGATTTAACCAAAACCCTAATCCTATTTACTTTATTAGGGTTATCTTCAAATCCAATTAAATTTCCTAATGAATTACCAAATTTTTTAATGTTAGTTTCTTCCATTAATTCTAATGGGATTTCTTTACATTCCATCCATTTAATTGCTTCCAAACTTTCAATGTGATTTTTATTGAAGTTAGGTTGCCATTTTATAAGTTTAATATGATGACCTTTGTAAAATAGTTTATCGAAATTTAGAATTTCTTCCTTGTCCTGTTTAGTTCTACATAAAATAAACTAGAGCTTATCTACAAAAGAGTTAAGGGTACTTACCTTGTCGCCCCATATCATGGAAATGATGCATACCAGCCTAGATCTCTTCCTTGATGGACTATTCCAATGTACGTAGATGCCTTTATCCTTGCAATCCTTCCATCTTTTTTCATTATAAGGATTGCTTATAATAATTTCTCCATCAGAGGTATTCCGCTCGGTGGGTATTTGTTTAGGGCCGGCTTGAATCCTTCCTTTATGCGTTGATTGATCTATTTTTTGGTTTGGAGGTATGTATACCGATTCCTTCTGTCCGTATAGATGATTTGCTTATCTCTCTCATTGGGTTGCTTTGGTGGAGCCTTCCAATTTATGTGGCGATTTTCTGTTCATTTTCCAATAGGGATTGCATTAACTTCTAATATCCTACGGGGTTGTTTTGGGAACTCCGTCTGGTGGGGATTCTCCTTTGATTTTGAGCAAGGGTTGGGCTCGAATTTTGCTGCAGAATTGATTTGATGGTGGTCTGATTTTTGCTTTGGAATTTTTTCTTTCCCAATATTTGATTTTTGTTGAATACGGGTCCGATTTTTTCGACTTCGCACTGTTTGCCAACCATCTTTTGTTCTGTGAGATTGATTATCGCAGATTTCCAAAATTCAATTGGAATGGAGTTGCATAAATGATTCAAAGCTATTATTAATTGCCTTGTTGGTTTCTCTTTTCCTTGGTTTTGATTGCGAAAGGACTTCAAATTGATTATTGATTGCCAAAATGGGTTGAGCAGAGATCTTCTGCTGGTGTGCGACCGATTTCGTGAAGGGGCGACTGAGTTTGAAGTATGAATTTGCTTTTTTTGTCATAATGTCAGAGCATAATTTAAAAATAAATAAATTTATCAATAGAATATTAATATATGATAAATTAAATATTGTTATTACAATTAACTTAATTTTTTTCTTATAACTATTAAATTTTTATTTTTACTACTCTAGTTTAAACTATACCACAAATAAGCCACCATGTGGCACTTGTTTATACACCATTTTATTCTTCATTCAAAATAATGACGTAACTATACCACATATACAAGCACTATGTGGCACTTGTTTATACACCATTTTATTCTCATTCCAAATAATACATCCAAATTGATTGATTTGTCAATAGAATTAATTAAGGAGTTAATTAGTTATACACAAAAGCGACTATGTAGTCAACACAATGCACCATCCTTGCGATATGCCTTAACTATTATGTTTTAAAGGCTATTCACATAAGGTGCATTATGTTGGCCGCATAATCAATTCCATAACTTACTACATGAAGGATGTATGTGTTAATGTTTGGGATTAAATAGTTGACTAAGTGAGTGGGTGAGAGTCAACTAGTTTGGATCAATGAGTGAATTGAATAAACATGAGAGTTAAGTGATTACAAGCCAATTACATGAAAAGTTGATTGAATGCATGACTAAAAATTAGATAGATTACACACTTATACAAATAAAATTCACATATAATTATTAAGATTTTAGTTGTATATTAATTGTAATGATCATATGCACATAATCATATTAAACATAATATATTAAAATACATAAATTTTTTGTCCCCCATCCATATCTTCTTCTTTTCCACTCTCCAACTACCAACATCTACATTGTTACTTAAAAAATCCTCTCTCTCTATGTTCTTCCCTTTTCACGTTTCAATTTTAACCTAGCACATAATTATCCTTAAACATCTTATTACTAACCATACATTTTGCTTGAGATTCTCATGGAATTATGCATTTATATTCATAAACGTCTATTTTACATTTAAACAATGAGAATGAGTATAAACCAAATAATTTTCTTGGTCTTCACGAAATAAAGAAGAGTTTATCTTAGAAAAAGACAATGGAAAGAGACAATTTGAGACTTGTGTGTCCCTAGTTTAAATCAACGGCTAGCAACATGACTAAATTTGACGGTTGACCGTCAGCCGTAAGAATTTTTTAAAGCCGTTCCCAATTTATTTAAGGACTTATTTCAAAGTTATTTTTAACACTTAAAAGGAAAATAAGTTTTTATATAGTCATTTATCTAGGCTATTTATTTGTGTTAGTTTGTATTATTTAAATATTTTTGAGAAATATGATATAAGAAATGAAGTGTGGTGGGTCATTTTTAATTTTTATTTTCATTTTGACACAATTGTTTGAATCTTATTTACAATTAGACCTAAATTTATCTAATTGGAATGAAATGGCTTTAACATATTACTATAAAATATGTTAGGTTAAATGATTTTACAATAAGTAAATATCTAAAATACATTTATTTAAAAGATATTTTATGATTGTTATTCAAATCAAGTGCTACTAGTGGCAATACCTTGCTACCTATAGATATCTTAAATAAATCCATCTAAAGAAATGTTGATATCCACTTCAAAATAATTATAATTTAATTTAATACATCTTAAAAAAAATTATTTCCTTTATCTCAATTTATTTAGTTTTAACTAACTAAGATTTTTATTTTAATTTCTTAAAAAATGGATGATTTATATCTCTAAATATTAAAATTTAAAAGGATATTTTATGTAGAATTTATTAAATTATTTTAAAAAGTATATTCAATTTATAATAAGATTTAAACTTTTGACATATAGATAGTTGTCAAATTTAACTTTGAAGAGTGAAAGTTAACATTAATTACACCATCCCACTCCCCCATTCTGGGAAATGCCTATGATGGGTATTAATAATTATTCTTAAATAGTTATAACATATTAACATTGTTTACAAACTATTAGATATTGTTATAGGAGCTAACATTAAATACTTAGACTTAATGAAATTTGTAAAGAGAAAATTTTTTAAGATCATTTTAACAATTTCAATAAGTAAATAAAATTTCCCATCATTAGCATAGATAAGGAAAAATCAAAATATATAACTTAAACACTATTAGTTTTGCTAATAAAATAAAATAAATTTCATGAAAAAAAAAAAAAAAAAAACTTGTCACTAGAATATCAAATTGAATATAAAATAAAATTCTCTAGGGCAAATACTATAATGAATTGACAAATAATGGATGTAGGTTTTTAATTTTTAAAGTAATTAATTAAAATACAATTTACATATTAATATTTGTAAAATAGTAAAATATTAAAATATGATTTTATTTAAATTTTTTTATTAATCTAAAAATAATAATTTTTACATTGTATTTAAATATATTTTGTATTATAAAAATAAAATCTAATTAATTTTAAAAAAATTTAATCATATGAATGGATTTAAATATTACTTATGAATAAAATATTCATTAATTATGTATAGATGAATGTAATATCTTACAAGTACAATAAATAAATAAATAAGCATGTAAAGAAACGTCTTGCCTTTTTCTAATATGTTTAGATGTACTAATTTTTCATATATATATATATATATATTTAAAACTTTCTAATATCTTCAATATGGACCAAAGAATGTGATATTAGTTCAAGAATTGACACATTGGATTCTAACACAAAGTCTGACCCAAAATAGCGTTCATTTTTAATATCTCCCCGATTGCCATGTGAAATCTATACCAGTGAAAAAGACGCTTAATTGACCCCATTGATTTTCTTTACACGACAAAACAACTACCTAAGATCAACTGAAGATGCTTGCTCTGTTGACAAATGGAGTCTACCGGACAGTCAGCAAATATGGAAGAACATATACAACTGTAACTGATGAGTTGCTCAAGCAATCCAGGAGACTCTGAACGCTTGGGACCCATCTATTAGATTTCCCTCGTAGCGTGACAGCCATCAAATTTTAACCAGATTGTTTTAAAGCTACGATTTTCGCAAGTTCATTAAAAATGAGCGGTCTTAACAATGGCCGCTTGAATTAAAAGAAAAATCCAAAATCAGATTACGGGTCACTATAGGTGGTTTCCCATCCAGATAATTTCGAGCCGTTCAAATTACGGTATATAGTGAACAGTTTGCTTTTCAGCTGCTTCTCCGGCATTTGACTAAGTCTCACATTGAATGAGGAACAATTTCTGATGACCGGGCTAAGCCGTACGCGCCATCTGATAGCCCCAATAATAGTGTCGAATGCTTTGAACTATTGGGGAATTGGAAATTTCCGGGCGATTTCTCCCCCATTAGAAACGCCTCTGTGAGAAATTCTCCCAGGGTATTTTGTTATAAGGGTTTCAGTTTTTGGACGGAGGGTTTGGAATTCATTTGAACCAGTAATGGAGACAATACCCACATGGCAGGCCATGAGTTTAGCGGGGATTTTAGTGTGGATCTTGTTTTCTAGATTGACGAATTTGACAGTTCGCGTCAGATCTTTAACGCAGCCTGCTGTTGCTAGCTTTGTTCAAACGGGAGTTCGTTGGGTTCTCTTTGTTCAGGTAATCTGAGAATTTCTTTGGCGATTTTTATCTTTTAATTTATCAATTTTTTGTTTCTGAAACGGTTGGTATCAAAAGAAGGGATTTGCGCTGTTTTTGTATCTCTTCTTTTGATGGTTGGGCAGTTTTTTTCCCCCAAGAATTTGATTACTGTCGAGCCCTGACGTGGGAAACTATGTGTTGGATTGTGTTGGTCGGGCATCTGATAGTGTTTATTCTACCGTGTCCTACGACGAGTCCTTGTATATAGTTACATGCAGTTCCATGAATGACGGTTTAGACCATGGCAGGAGCTGCTTGCCCTTCTTGCCGATAAAGTTGCAGCACACTGCCGCATCATGAACCTACAGGGCTAGTTTATTTTAGTTTGAGCTTGATTAGTTGCATCTATGGACTACACTTGTTTCCACTACCCACATTGTGAATTTGCATACCAGGACTTGTGCTTATGTGCAGGCTAATACCCACATGAAGATTACTGTTGTTTAACAATAAGAGATTTCCACAATCCATGATCTTATTCGTTATGCTTCTGGATGAGATTGTGTGAGTTTCTTTATCATCAACGTTTGATCATACTCAATGATCCATCATCAGGATGAGAGAGCCCAAGAATCCATAATCTTATTAGTGTTGTTTGCCAAATTAGCTGGGTCCTTTTTACCTCTGGACCGCACTTCTTACACTATTTATATCATGAATGCATGCCAGAACATGTTCTTGAATGCAGGCCAACACCCATAGAGACCCAGCTTGATCACTCTTGAGAGGGTAGAAATCCTGCTTGATCACTCATTGGAGAATAGTAACCCTGAATTTGGGTTCCTTCCGAACAGTTGTAATTGTGTGATTATTAGGCAAAATGTAATGTAATAATTTATAAGAGGGCAGAAACCATAAAGCCAGCCCATTAAACATTTTGAGGACTGTTATTTCATCCAGCACTCACATATAAAAAGAAGCAATTAATCTTGGTCTTTTAGCATTTACCCATGGTTTGAGCTGTGCGAGTATGCTTTGTACTGTATGAGTTAGACCATACTCTTACGGAAGATGTTGAGGTCTGGAAATCTACCTTTTTTGCAGTGGAATGCTCTAATGATTATTAGGTAAGTTTTAGAGAGAAGAAACCACGAGTCTTCTCTCTTCTCAATGTCTGTGAATAGATGACTGTAATAAGTATTTAAGGATGTAGTCCAACACTCACAGGAGAACTTTGAAGGAACTGCCTAATTACTTGAGAGAAAGAGAGAGAAGCAGCCATGAATTTTGGTCTTTTCCCAACAGTTGTAGCTGCATGAAAGTATTAAGTAATGCTAGAGTTAGAACATTACCTCAAGGCAAATGTTGGTTATCAGTATTGCAATCAATAATAACATTCTACCTTGGGGGATATCAAGGAATTTATGGCGCAATAGCACCCCAGAGGCTTATAACTTTGGAGATCTTGTATCAAGAGGAGGATATTTATAAAACATTGCGAGACAAATGGCATAATCTAGATAGAACCCAAACTGAACGGTAACGTGGGCATAATATCTTTTCAAATTCTCTCCTGTCACAGTTACAACCTTCTTAGTATCGTTTTTTCCCTGCCACCTTTATATACTCTTGTTAATTTTTGATCTGTCATAACAATTGCAGTTAGCTTATCAGCCTTTCATCCTGAGATAGATTGTGTCTAGTTCGAAAATGGGGGTGTTCCACATTCCTTTGAGTTGTGTTAGTTCTATGGTGTTTGTTATGTTTAGTTCACAAGAGAGTTTATCTAATGACAGAACATGTGAATGGGCACCCTTTGAAATTTTACCATCAAAAATATCATCTAGTACATCTTTTCCACCTTTCTTAAGTTTCATACACTGAAATGTGATGCTTTGAATTGTAATTCGTTGTACTCATTTGTGTTTGCAGACTATAGTATCATGCACTTTTACTGAAAACATAAACGTTGGAACTTGGATTTATGTTTGTTACAGAGACTGCAACACCCATTCTTGGATGCATTTTTTTCTTATCTTTCAAATATTGTTTCTGTGACGTTCTACACATGCTTCCTTCCTGTGCTATTTTGGGTAAAGTCTTTCATCTCTCATCTCAATGTTTTTAATTTTTTAATGATTGCGTTCCTGTCAGATTTGAGTAAGAAAAACAGGAATCTGAATTCAACATTGTGTGGACTAATTAAATGTTTTAATTTATTATCTTTTGCAGAGTGGCCACTGCAAATTAGGAAGACAGATGACCCTTCTCATGGCATTTTGTAATTACACAGGGAACTGTGTCAAGGTTGGTTTACATTTTGCACTATTTGGATCTCATTAATTTTGTGGTTTTAATCAACATATTTCTTGAGCATATACCTTTTACATGTATCATTGAAGAATATCATATTTTATTTTTTTGGAAAGCTGATTGTCTTCAATAATATTAGGACTACTGTCAAAACTCATGGCTAATTTATAAAGCATATCTTTATTGGTATTGTATAAGCGATAAAATTAAATGCACACTTTCAACGTTTGTTAAATACAAAAAAATGTTTGGCACCATTGAACAATATCATAGTTTATTGTTTATCCGAGCTACATGCCCCTTTGTGACTATTTCAGCATTGGTCTGGGTGTGGCTTGTTTCCAATACCCTTGAAGCTATATTGCATGTATTTGTGGCTATCCTATTTTGGGTCTGGGTGTGCTTGTGCCTAACAATCTCAAAGCAACATTGCATGTGCAGGCTCCTATTCTCCCTGGTTCTGATACCATGTTAAGTTACTGCCCATGAGCAGCTATGACTCAAACCTAGGACTTCACATTTGCTGCTAGATGGCTGAACCACTTTTTCTTGAGGAAGTTGTTTGTGAGCTGAAGGTTCAATATAATTTGGGCTATTGCCCCTGCTGATAACGGGTTTTGTATTCAATGATAACATCCAGTGGGATGTTATCTCATAATTACTGTTTGGTAAATGTAAACTTATAATATTTGTTAAACACAAAAATGTTGACTATGAATATTGATCCATGGATGTTTAGTACATAAGTTATCTTGAGACTATATGAGCTTTTAACCGAGGTTTTGTATATCTTGTACTCAGGATATAGTCTCAGCTCCAAGGCCTCCATCTCCACCTGTGAGGAGATTGACAACCACCGAGCATGAGAAAGAAATTTCATTCGAATATGGGTTGCCATCATCACACACTCTTAATACAATTGGCCTATCTGGGTATCATAAGAAAAAATTTCTTCTAACTTTTGAGTTTTAAATTCCAATTTTTTGAATCTATGATCACTAATGTTATTTAGGTAAACATTTATCTAGTGGTTGTTAAAAATTGCTTTCTGCTTGGCAGGTACTTGCTGTATTATGTTATCACCAATGACTATATAGAAGCTTATTCGCCAAAGTTGGTTGCCATTTCATTATTTCTGATTTTGGTTTTCCTAATTGGTCTTGGTAAGTTGTATTTTTGTACCTTACTGTGGATATAGATATATTTTACCATTGGTGTTTTTTGAAGTAACCTTATAAGTGCTATTCCGACTTAACATTGCCTGCTGTACTGGTATTTTTAGTCAAATATAAATTCTACGATAACATGATATAGGATTTTATAGACTTTGTAGATACCTTAGGCAGCGGTGCCATGGAAAAAACTACCTCTGTTTTTCCTACTGATTGGGAAATCCCCAGAAAGACACCTAAAACTAGTGGACAGTAGAAAAATCAAATTTGTATCTGGAAACTTTGACTGGACAATCTCTTCGTAAGAGCCTATAGGATTGCGACTGGAAACTAGTAGCACCCTCTCAAATATTTTAATAAGTAGTTTTACAAATACCACCTTATAGTCAAAATTTTGAAAATTCTTTTAAATTATAAAATCATTAGTTGATAGCAGATTCTCGTTTTCATTTTGGAATTAAAAGCTTCATCTTCTTTGGACAAGTTCTTAAAACCGCATATGGTAGTTTTGTATATGTCACTTACAAAAAGCAGAGTGCCTTGTTACTATCTGTTAATTTTATAATTGCAAAGTGACTGTATTTGAATTCTGGCTTGATAGCAATTGAATTTTGAAAGTATACATAGGAACTTTCTTCTAGAGTTACCGATACAAAACCTTTATATTACAGGAAGAATTTATCTAGGAATGCATTCTCCAATAGATGTTGGTGGTGGAGCTGTTCTTGGTACAGCTATTCTTTTAATCTGGTTGAGTGTCCATGAAAGTATCGATACTTTTATTACCTCAGGCAAAAATGGTATGGAAATACATCTTTTGATGCTTTTGGTTGTTTTATACATAATCTGTAAATCTATAACAATTACATTATAAAGTCTTATATTAGTTTTCGTGCCTTCAGTTACATCTTTTTGGGCCAGCCTTGCATTTGTGCTGCTTTTTGCATATCCAGCACCTGAGATACAAACACCAAGTTTTGAATTTCATGTTGCCTTCAATGGTGTTGCACTAGGAGTGGTAAGCATATATGCTAGCCTTGTTTTGAAAACTGATTAAAGATATTGCTGGAGCGTGATATAGGCAAGTTTTTATTCGGATATTATGGTACTGTTTGTGGAGCTGATATAATATTGTACTGTTCCTTAGGTAACTGGTGTACACCGTACTTTTAATGAGTTCCATCATGAGGACGTTCCAAGGCTTTTTGGCCCAGATCTTGAGACAATGACATTTGTGAGACGAGTGTTGGTTGGCCTTCCAATAATATTAGCAGTCAAACTCATTAGCAAGGAATTGGCAAAGTGGTTGCTTCCACTGATATGCAATGCAATGGGACTGCCAATAAAATCTCCGACATACATCCAACCTGCAAAAGGAACCATTTATCCTACAAAAAATATTAAAATTTTTGGCCAGATGTCATCTTGCAGCAGACAATCAGGTTACTTACAGAAGATTTTTCTCTCTTCTCCTGAGGAGTTTTATAATGTCGATACAGGCATTAGATTGTTGCAGTATGCAGGCTTAGCCTGGGCAGTTGTTGAATTAGTTCCTTATGTATTTACCTTCTTGAGATTGTAAATTAAAACTAGTTTTGTAACATAGTGATTCTTTTGTTTGAAAGGTTGATGAATATCATAATCTTGTATTTTTTATGAGATCATAGAGTATCCAATATACCTACGTTTTTTTTTGGCGAATTGAGCTTTGAAATTAGTTGCAACAACAATGCATTTCAGCACCCTACTATGAATTTAAAACGTAAAAGAAGCTTGTTAAGCCGAGAGGCTTTCTACAGTGGAAGTATTCATCAATGTAAACTTTTTAGCATTTAAAAAAAATTTAGTCATTTCAATATCATTTATATTAAAATGGCAGATAAATCATATAAATAATATTGAACATAATTCAATTTAATAAATTTTGTAATTGAAACAAGAACTAACCATTTTTATCATTGTTGTCAGCTATTATTGCATTCCTAACTACAAAAAGGTGATCCAAACAGTCATATTATTTTTTGAAATATTTCATAATAAAGCTGTTATCAGAAAGAAAGAATCATAGTTGAAATATATTTAATAATGATACACATGTTACAATACAACTATTATTTTATAATATTTTTGGAGGAAAAATAGACTAAGGAAGCTTTATTGAATTCACCATTATTGAGCTTGACATTTGCATGGACGGTTACAAGCTAGGTAGTTGCGTGTGAAAGCAATTCAAGCACCTCCACAATGGTAATTGAAAAGACAAATGCATGAAGATTCAAAATGCATGAAGATTCAATAGCCTGCTTGACTTATTTTATTGTATATTTCAAGCAAAATTTTATTGTGCAAATGCAAGCATGGTAATGAAATCACGTACCATAAATCTTGACCAGGCATGATATGTAATTTCTATCTTAATTTAAATCATCCATGTATATGAGAATTCATCTCAAAAAGGTAATGACTGCCTTTGCAATATTTAACTTAAGTTGAAGATTTCCTTCGATTTTGTGCCAAATATGAGTATTTTAGAGTTTCATTGAAATAGGCTGTTTGCAGAAAGCATCTTAGTTTTTAATCATGCTGCTTTGAGAGACAAAAACTTCATTAGCATAATGATAGTGAAGGATTTTTAAAGCATACTGCCATTAATTTTGGTTCTATGGTTTATTCCATGTATTTAGCTTTGACTCTTTGTCCCTTTTGATTTACTTTTGATTGAAATATGAATGTACTTATTTTTCCCAAATACAATTTCCTAACATTGTGTAAAAATCAACATTACTTCACATTCTTTTTTTTAGATTTGTAAATCAATATTTTTTAATCAATGCAAAAGTCATATCCTAAGTTTACTTTATTCATTTATATATATGCGATGTTTAAAGAATGCAAACATGAATGGTTGGGACTGTTAGAGACTTGCAGCCATTTACAGAATTATTTTTTAGAGATTTACTTGATTCTACACCCCCATGGATGTCCTCCCCTACATTCTTCATTGTTGTTTGCTTTCATTGTTTCAGCAAACCTGCCACCCAACATATTTTTAAAATTTTTTTTCATGACTAACATCTTCTAGAAATGTAATAAGTTTTGTTAATGATTGTGTAGATTTTGTTTGGTTTCGAAAATTTTAATGGTATTTTTAACAAATCTGTTTTATATCATGGGTTCAAAGTCCACAAAATTTGGAAATAAACTTTCAAACTTTTTATTTTTCTTAATATGTTCTTTTATTTAGAACAGAATAGATATTTTTAATTGGCTAAATAAATTAATTCTACAATGTTTGAACTATTTATATTTCTAAATTTTACATATTTAAAATTAGATACCTCTCGACTTAACTTACAAAAAAAAAAATTAAGATTTTAGGTATGCTAGTAGTTAATCCATGTGAACTTTATCCTATTTTCATATAATGTTATAAAGATATTTTTCAAGATTCCATATAATTAAAGGTATTTCACAATATTTGAGATTGGAGCCCCTTAAATTATATAAGCATGCCTATAGGAATGCTTTCCTTTCTTGATTAAAGTACTCTAAAAGGAATGCATCTCCCCTAAATGTCCCTTGCTTTATTGTGTTTCATATGATCTTTTGAGTGGTTTTTTATTCTTGTGTGTTGAACCCTTGCAACCTCAGCTTTCTTAATATTCTTTTTTTTTTCCCATGTTAAGCTTGCAAGTAGTTATTGACAAACACCTTTTTACCTAACAAATACAATTGGTGAAGCTATATTAACGCCCAATTTTTGTTTTATTTTTTTTCTATAAAACTTCATGGGGAGGAGTCCAACTTTTCAAATATTTGGTGAAGTTGCTTCTCTATGTGGATGAGCTTATCCTAATTGCACAAATAGCCAAGGATCTAAGAGAACAATTGAAAACTTTGGATAGCTTTTGCCACAAAGTTGGGATGCAAGTGAACACTAGTAAGACTAAAGTCATGGTGTTTTGTCTAAGAAATAAACAAGTTGACTTCAAATTTAAAGGAAACACTCTTGAGATTGTGGAAGAGTATAAATACTTGGGCATGGACTTTAACAACAAGCTCAATTGGGAAACTTGTATAGCTAAGCGGATACAAGGGGGTTGGAGGGCTTCATTTTTGCTGTAAAATAAGTGTAGACAGACGAAGCTTTGGGATTGAAAAACCAAAAAAATTCTTTTTGGCCTGCTGGTCACCCTGTTGTGTTTAGATACAAGATCCTCTTGGTTGAAGAGGGGCTAGCCCGAAGAAAGAAAACGTGGATGAAGCAAAATGAATCATGGGGGGGGCGGGGGGGCGTGTTAATGTTACAAGAGGAGGTGTGCGGCGGCAGGAAAAAAACATACAACAAGAAGAAAACCATTCCTTTTACTATTGATGGCATTTTAGGTCAGTTATTATGGAAAGAGGGTTTTAAAAGAGGGGAATAGACAGCCAAAGAGGGCAGTGGTGGCAAGAGGAGTTTGGAAAATGATAGGAGGCAATGAAAGGAGAAGAGAGCCTGTAGGCAACAAAACATCTAGGTTCCCTTCCTCCTTAACTCTTGGTTTTGCCCTATTTGTCAAAAGCTCAAACTGTTGGAAATATAGAACTTATCTTACTGTGCGTGAAACAGAACTGGGTTTTGCTAATTAGGTGTTCGTTTTTCTTAATCTATAAATTTTAATTATGTGAATCACAACTTTGGGCATTTTAGGATTGAGAAATTATGCAAACAAGTTCTGGAATTGAAATTACAACCCATTTTTCTTCCATAGCTGATTTTGTATCAGGTTGCTATCTTTTATGTTCTTTTTGTAGAAGGCAGGGTTTCATCTGTTGAAATTTGCACCATTAACTTATAACTGTTCCTTATACTGGCATGTCTAAAAGTATAAACAATGATTAATAGGCTAATATTGAATTTTGCTGTGTTTCTGGCATTTGTAAAGAGAATTGTTAATACAAAAATCTTGAATGTCAAGAAGAGATTAATTTTTTTTACACAGTTTGGTGAATATTTAAATAAAGACCTGATAAACAATAGAATGACTGTCCTGATATTATAGCTGTTGAAATACACTCAGCAAATTGAATTCAACTTTAAATACACATATAGTAGAACTCAATTTTAGTTGTAATACTAAAGCTGTTTTGTTTTCCGAATAATCCCAAATTTTAAAATGTATTAGAAAGGTTATTTCATGATGGGACTCCCCTTGCCTTTAGCACAAAAACCTCTCCTGTCGCAACTTTTTTTTTTCTCTTCCTCTCACCCTGTTGGCTATAAGAAGGAAACCCAGTCATGTATTAAAGACATCGTTATAGTAAATGAACTCCTTAATAAAGAGTAGAACATATAGCAAAAAAAATTATGGTTTGATGGAGTGAGTAAATTTGAAATGCAATATAAATAATTGAAAGGGATTGTATCTTGTTTTTGTTACCCTATTTTAGTTACTTTTACATTAGCATCTATAAAACTTGAACATGAACCCTGGAAACAACATATGTATCTTCTTGAAATTTATTGAATTCGCAGAGCGTTACCAACTATCTGATTAGGTAGTAAATTTCAAAAAATTGGAAGCTTTCCATCATAGGTATACAAAAGTCACCTTTATAACTATAGTTGAACACAAACCAATTGCCCAGAACACATTAAATTCAGGTCGTTCAATTTTGCTGACAGGTGTTTTAACCATTTGTTTGTTAATCTGTAATGTGATATGAACCTTGCTCTAGATTGAAATTCTCAGTTATATAGGTCAGCTCATAAATTAGATAATCATTGAGCTTTAAATTGCTGGCTTAACACATGTGGCAAGAACTTGGTTTAATTGAGTAGATGTTCTCTTAAAGTAAAGGCTATGACATTCACATATTCTTAAATTCTGAATCAACTTCAGCTGATAGCTTAAATATTGTTGGTTTCATATAGTAGACTCACTAAAGCCTCTTTAATAGTGATGGCGGTTAAATCTTTTACAACATTCTGCTTCTGTGATTGATTTCACATTTATGAATGATCAAATGTGTATTTAGATATGAAACAGATTATTGAATGTCTCGTTGTTGATAGCATTTAAAATGCATATCCCCTCGTGGTTGGGTGTAATGTAGCGAATTATGAGACAGATAGATGGATATCTTCATGTTAGTTTCTCTATCTGCTAGTTCTGTAGAATAGATACATGTTGTTCTTGTTTCTTCTATAGGCAATTCTGCATTTTAAAAGTGCTTGGCCAAGCCATTTTGTTTTTTCAGATATTACATATGTGTACATGGTTATGCTTATTTGGTTTTACTACATATGTGTAGATGTGTAGTTATTTTTATTTTCCAGCTACATTCCATGTTTAGACTACTAGGCACATGGTTGCAATGTAGAAATGTTTCACGGTCGCACTAGATCAATTCGACCCATCCTGTTCTGGGAAGCTAGGCTTCTCGTGCCAGGGTCAGGGAATTCTTCGTGTTAGGAAGAATCTCAGGGGAGTACTTCACTCCATGGTTGGCAAGGTTAAAGTACCTGGGCCACATTTCTGTCTTAGGAAGTAGGTGGGAGACATCGTACAACTTTGGAGACTGGATTCACTAAAGAACACAACAGAACTATCATCTCAGTTTGATTGTATTGTTCATCATTGAGATGTACTTATTTATGTATAGCCGGAAAACTGATGCACAAATTGTAAATATATGTAAATGTTGTATGTTTGATCAACAAATTTGTAAATGATGTATGTCATAACATGGATACATGAAAGATGAATTTATGGTCAGCATTTTAATGTTGTTTTCATAATTATTGTAAATGATTAGTTTGACTTTTCCACTTTAATGTAATTGGTTCTCATCTGCAAATTCCGTTGATAGATGATGTAGCAATGTTAGTCTAGATGTGGTTCTTTACATCTGGTATCAGAGCATGGTTTAAACCTAGGCCTTTGGGCTACTATGCTAATTGTGCCTATGTTTGACGGGTGTTTGAATTATTACCATAGCCATAAGATCTAAATGGAAAGTTGGGTCCAATAGTAGTGCACAGGCTGAGGAAGCTAATGAGAGGTTAGATTAGATAATGGCACTATTGACCCAATAGGGGGTTTTGTTATAGCAACAAGGTTAGAGGATGGATAACCTACAACAAGGGGCTTGAGGTAGACACACCAAAGAAGAGGCAAGGAAGTGTGATGAAGATCAACGCTTCGAAGCCCTACAAAAGTAGGAAGAGGAATTAAGGAAGAAGCGTGAGGATGAGTAGTTGACTAAGGCTCATAGGAGATCTGAGATGGAGCAGAAGGCAAAAGTTGACCGTCGAAGTGCTCTTCTTAATTCTGACAGGATTCAAATAGCTGATGACTTGAGCAAAGATCTCAAGAAGGTGACTCCACCAACGTTTCATGGTATAGCTTCTAGGGAAGATGCAGAGGCATGGATTACCAACATGGAGAAGTACTTTCTAGTTAGAAACTACACTAGGAAATCTAGAGTAGTTTGGGCCACCTATAAGCTAATGGGTGAAGTAGCTACTTGGTGGGAAAATGTCATAGCTGAAAAGAAACTCCAACATGGGGAGCTAACTTGGGAAGAATTCTTGTAGCTTTTTCGTAAACGATGGTTACCTCAGCTTTATTATGACAAGAAAACAACAATTTTTTATAAATTAGTGCAGGGGAACATGAATGTTACACAATATCATGAGATTTTTCTATTTGGTAAAGTATGTTCCATAGTATCAACATGATGAACTTTTTAGAACTCAGAAGTTTGTAATGGGCTTGCGACCTGAAATCTATAGCAATGTTGAGATGCAGGAGCCTAAGACCATGGAATTTGCATTGTGTAAAGCCCTTAAGCAGGAGCAGAGGTTGAAGGATGCTTCATCATTTAAATCCTCCAACCAAAATTATAAAAAGAAATGTTAGGATAATAGGTCATATCAGGATAGCAAAGGTTATCAGGATGATGGGTCCAAAGGAAATGGAAAGAAGCAACAAATTAGAAACATGAAAGATAAAGGACAAGAGAATTTTGATAAGAACAAGGAAAATTAGAACAACAACCAAAATCCCAAAAATGGTGGTGCTAGGAATGGAAACAACCAAAGAGATCAAAATAGGAATGAAAATAGAAGAGCACCTAGGACAAGCTATTTTGTATGTGGAGGAAACCATTATGCTATTAAGTGTCTGCAATGAATTGATAAGAAGGACTTTCCACTGCAACACCGCATCCATGCTGCAGTTGATCATAGGCAGGCAGATTATCAGGACACTCCCATTTAGATGATTGGTACACTTTTTGGTTATCCTATTTCTATCCTAATAGATACTAGCGCTATTGAATGTTTCGTAGATCCTAAGATATTATCTAAGATACCTATTAGGGTTGGTTTTATGGCTGAACCTTGGACTGTAGAGTATGGTAACAGGGCTGAACGTAGGGTAGAGCAATGCTTATCTTGCAGTGAGTTGGAACTTCCTAGCTTTCGAACAGAGGTCAACTTGTATGTAGTGCCTTTGGGCTCATATGATATCATCTTAGGTATTAATTGGTTAAGTGAGCATAAGGCCTTGGTGGACTGCCAAGATAAGGTGTCTTGATGACACTAGGTATTTAGTGACACTAAATGGTGTCAAACGACCTTTGGAATTGAGGCAAATTTCAACAATGCAGTTGAAGAAAGCCAAAAGGAAGGGGTGTCAATTATACATTGCCCGTGTTAAGAATCTGGACAAGACTCCACCTCGAATAGAGGATCACCCTATTTTACAAGAATTTAGAGATGTGTTTCTAGATGATTTGCCTGAATTACCCCCCTAAAAGGGAGTTTGATTTCTCTATAGATCTTGTACCAGGAGCAAAACTCAATCAAAGGTTCCCTATTGCATGACTTCTACAGAAGTGTATGAGTTGAATATTCAGTTACATAAACTTTTGGATAAAGGGTTCATACGTCCTAGTGTATCATCCTGGGGAGCTCCTATAATTTTTGTCAAAAAGAAGGATGGTACCTTAAGGCTATGCAGTGATTATCGCATGTTGAATAAGGTGACCATAAAGAATCAATACCCTCTACCTAGGATTGATGAACTTTTTGATCAAATGAAGGGAGCAACCGTATTCTCCAAGATTGATTTGTGATCCAGGTACCACCAACTTCAAATTCGAGAGGAAGACATATCTAAGACAACATTCAGAACAAGATATGGCCATTATGAGTTTTTAGTCATACCGTTTGGACTGAAAAATGCACCAACTACTTTCATGAACTTGATGAATAGTGTCTTCAGAGATTATCTTGATAAATTCATGGAGATATTCATAGATGATATACTAATATAATCCAAGAATTTGGAAGAGCATGAAGAACATTTGCGCATAGTGTTGTAGTGATTGAGAGACAAGAAACTTCATGGAAAACTCTCTAAGTGTTCCTTTTATCAAAAGGAGATCCATTACTTGGGACACATTTTGTCAGCCAAAGGCATTGCCATGGACCTTGCGAAGATCAAAGCCATCCTTGAATGGCCAACTCCACATAATGTAAGTGAAGTTAGGAATTTTATGGGTCTTGCCAAGTATAATAGGAAATTTGTTGAAGGATTTCCCTGCATATACATCTCTTCAGCAGAAAGGAAAAAGGTTTGTGTAGATAGAAACATGTGAGAAAGCTTTCCAGTTGCTTAAGGAAAAATTCACTACAGCTCCTATTTTGATTATTCCAGACCCAAATGGGCATTTTGTTGTCACCACAGATGCTTCTGGAGATGGGCTTGGGGGTGTTCTGATGTAAGACGGTAAGGTTGTTGCTTACGAGTCCATAAAACTTAAATCTCATGAAGTAAATTATGCTCCTCATGATTTAGAGTTGGTTGCGATAGTACATGCTTTGCAGATGTGGCAGCATTACTTATTGGGGAAGCCATTTGAACTTAAGACTGATCATATGGGATTGAGGTACATTTTCACTCAACCTAATCTAAATGCTTGACAAAGATGATGGCTTGAATTCCTTAGTGAATATGATTTCGGCATCGAGTACATTAAGGGTAAACAAAAAAAAGTAGCAGATGCACTTAGCTGTAGAAGACATATTGTTTCTATCTCTACATCTCAAACTCGCATGAGAGTATATTCTTTAGTACCTTCTTGGAGATACCCATTATGAATGGGTAAAGTCAGTTTTGGATATGGATGCTTCTGACTCACGATTTGATGACTATTCTTTGGACAAGGATGGTCTACTTAAATATCATAATAGGATTTATGTTCCCGATCATGAAGGATTGTGGAAAGTTGTACTTGAGGAAATGGATAATACTCCTTTTCCAGGACACTTAGGGGTAAACAAAATGATGGTTGATTTGAGACCTTTATACTTTTGGCCAAGACTCAAGTGGGATGTGATGGAATATGTAGCCCAGTGTTTGGAATGCCAGCATGTCAAGGCTGAGCATGCCCATCTAGCAGGCGTACCCCCATGAGATTTTGCATTATAAATGGCAGGTTATCAGCATGGATTTTGTACAGGGTTTACCCATGACTCAACATAGGCATGATGTCATCTTAGTCATAGTTGACAAGTTGACTAAGGTTGCTCATTTTATTCCTGGTAGTCTGAAGGACGAATCTTCGATGTTAGCAAGGAAGTTTGTTTAGGAGATTTTTTGATTGCATGGTATTCCATAGACCATTATTTCTGATAGGGACACCTGAATGACTTCAAGGTTTTGGACAACCTTGAACACCGCTTTGGGTACATGTTTGAATTTTAGTACAACATACCACCCTGAGATTGATGGTCAAATAGAGTGGGTGAACCAGGTACTGGAAGATTTATTACACATGTACTATAAGGATCAATAGTACAAGTGAGAGGAATACCTTCCATTGGTGGAGTTTGCCTATAATAACTCATATCATTCATCTTTTGGTATGGCCCCATTTGAGGCTCTCTATGGACAGATATGTTGGACTCCTATCAGTTGGGATAGGGTTGAGGATAGGATTATTGTAGGTCCTGAGATGCTAAGAGAAATGGAAGAACAGGTAACCCTAATCCGTAGTTAGTTGAAGAAGGTAGCAGATTGACAGAAGAGTTATGTGGACAAGAAACACACTCTTTGCCAATTCGAAATTGGGGATAAGGTATTTTTGAGGGTTAGACCACAAAAGAGTTCAATATCATTCAGCAAGAGCTCAAAGCTTGCTCCAAGATTTTTTGGCCCATTCAAGGTTCTAGAAGTCATCAACCTAGTTGCTTATCAGCTTGCTCTACCACCTACTTTAGCCCACATTCATAATGTATTTCACGTATCTTTTCTTAAACACTATCATCCTACTATATCTCACATTCTTGACTGGCGTGCATTACATGTACAGGATCCAGGGGTGATGGTAGTTCAACCCACCTGAATCATTGAGCAACATACCTTTAGGGTACGAGATAGGGATATACTCCAATATAAGGTCCAATGGGACCAATTTAGGTTGGATAGTGCCAACTGTTAAGATGCTGAGGATTTACAAAAATCTTTTCCCCATCTTTTTGTATAGGTGTTTTATTTTAGATTAGATAACAGTTTTGGTATGTGTATATAAAAATTTTGTTGTGAAGGATATCGGGATAATGCCTTTTTCCTAGTGGGGAAGGATGTCACATCTCACCCTAGAACCTTTCTTTTCTTGCTTATGTGGCCATGTTGACTTGGTCAAATGGATTAAAGTTAATCAAATAAAAATGCAAGTTAATATTTTAGATTTCCGAAAATGAAATGATTTATTTTTCCATGGATGTGCATGATATATTACATTACAATAATAATGGCAGTTGATGTATTCTTAAATGTCGTGTTTATATCTATGATTTAGTTAGTAATTACTATTTAATGATGATGTAAATAAGTTGTGATACATTGATTTTGACTGATACTGACTCTTTGTTTTGGTTGTGAGTTTCTGAGTGGATGCAGGGATCATTACAATGGAAGTGTGGTTGAGGTAGAGAAGGCTAGCCTCATGGAAGGGGATGTGTCAGATGTCCGTGTGACCACACACACATCACATAGCATTTATGTTGTTGTTTGTTATATTTCTGGAACTAACCTTGAAAGATCAAAATGAATTAGATGTTTAATTTGATTTAAAGATGGTATATTTAAGATGATTAGATAGAAGATGAAAATATGGAAAGGATTTTAGCAAAATAATGTTCTTTTATAACTATATGTGTGTGTGTGGTTTTATTAGGATATTGATTGTCCTTTAAAAACCTTTCAAATAATAAATATATAATTTGAACAATGTTATATTTTCAACACCAAAACAAAAATATACTTTGTGTTCACAAGGGGAAAGCCAAAAGATTAGGTCAGTTATGAATTTTTTTGGGGGGCGGGTGGGGGGTGGGGGGGTTAATGTTAAAAGAGGAGGTGTGCAATGACATGAAAAAACATACAACAAGAAGAAAACCATTCCTTTTACTATTGATGGCATTTTAGGTTAGTTATTATGGAAAGAGGGTTTTAAAAGAGAGGAATAGATGGCCAAAGAGGGCAGCAATGGTAAGAGGAGTTTGGAAAATGATAGGAGGCAACAAAAGGAGAAGAGAGTTGGCAGGTAGCAAAATATCTAGGTTCCCATCCTTCTTAAATGCTGGTTTTGCCCTATTTGTCAAAAGCTCAATCTGTTGGAAATATAGAACTTATCTTATTGTACGTGAATCAAAAATGGGTTTTGCTAATTAGGTATTCATTTGTCTTAAGAATGAATTTTAATATTTGAATCACGACTTTGGGAATTTTAGGATTGAGAATTTATGCAAACAAGTTCTGGAATTGAAATTACAACCCATTTTCCTTCCATAGCTGATTTTGTAGTGGGTTGCTATCTTTTATGTTCTTTTTGTAGAAGGTAGGGTTTCATCTGTTGAAATTTGCACCATTAACTTATAATTGTTCCTTATACTGGCATGTCTAAAAGTAGAAAGAATGATTAATAGGCTAATATTGAATTTTTCCTTGTTTCTCGCATTTCTAAAGAGAATTGTTAATACAAAATCTTGAATGTTAGGAAGAGATTCATTTTTTTTACACAGTTTGGTGAATATTTAAATAAAGACCTGATAAATAATAGAATGACTATCTTGATATTACACTTGTTGAAATACACTCAGCAAATTGAATTCAACTTTAAATACACATATAGTAGAACTCAATTTTAGTTGTAATACTAGTGAAGCTATTTTGTTTTTTGAATGATCCCAAATTTTAGAATGTATTAAAAAGGTTATTTCATGCAAGGACTCCCCTTGCCTTTAGCACAAAAACCTCTTCTATCGTAGCTTTTTTTTCTCTTTTCTTCTCAACCTATTGGCTATAAGAAGGAAACCCCAGTCATGTATTAAAGACATTGTTATAGTAAATGAACTCCTTAATAAAGAGTAGAACATTCATCAATTTTTTTAAAGGTTTGATGGAGTGAGTAAATCTAAAATGCAATATAAATAATTGAAAGGGATTGTATCTTGTTTTTGTTACCCTATTTTAGTTACTTTTATATACATTACATCTATAAAACTTGAACATGAACCCTAGAAACAACATATGTATCTTCTTGAAATTTATTGAATTTGCAGAGCATTACCAACTATCTAATTGGGTAGTAAATTTCAAAAAATTGGAAGCTTTCCATCATAGGCATACAAAAGTCACCTTTATAACTATAGTTGAACACAAACCAATTGCCCAAAACACATTAAATTTAGGTTGTTCAATTTTGTTGATAGGTCTTTTAAGCATTTGTGTGTTAATCTATAATGTGATATGAACCTTGCTCTAGATTGAAATTCTTAGTTATATAGGTAAGCTCAGAAATTAGATAATCATTGAGCTTTAAATTACTAGCTTAACACATGTGGCAAGAACTTGGTTTAATTGAGTAGATGTCCTCTTAAAGTAAAGACTATGACATTGACATATTCTTAATTCTGAATCAACTTGAGCTGATAGCTTAAATATTGTTGGTTTCATATAGTAGACTCACTAAAGCCTCTTCAATAGTGATGACAATTAAATCTTTTACAACATTTTGCTTTTGTGATTGATTTCACATTTATGAATGATCAAATGTGTATTCAAATATGAAACAGATTATTGAATGTCCCATTGTTGATAGCATTTAAAATGCATATCCCCTCATGGTTGGGTGTAATGTAGTGAATTATGGGACAGATAGATGGATATCTTCATGTTAGTTTTTCTATCTGCCAGTTCTGTAGAATGGATACATGTTGTTCTTGTTTCTTCTATAGGTAATTCTGGATTTTTAAAAGTGCTTGGCCAAGCCATTTTGTTTTTTGGATATTGCATATGTGTACATTTGTTATGCTTATTTGGTTTTACTACATATGTGTAGATGTGTAGTTATTTTTATTTCCCAGCTACATTTTTTGTTTAGACTACTAGGTACATGGTTGCAATGTAGAAATGTTTCATGGTCGCACCAGATCCATCTGACCCATCCTATTTTGGGAACCTGGGCCTCTCGTGCCAAAGTCAAGAAATTCTCCATGTCAGGAAGAATCCTAGGGGAATACTTCACTTCGTGGTTGGCGAGGTTAAAGCACCTAGGCCACATTTCTATCTTAGGAAGTAGGTGGGAGATGTCCTACAACTTTGGAGACTGGATTCACTGAAGAACACAATGAAACTGTCATCTCAGTTTGATTGCATTGTTCATCATTGAGATGTACTTATTTATGTATAGCTAGAAAACTAATGCACAAATTGTAAATATATGTAAATGCTATATGTTTGATCAACAAATTTGTAAATGATGTATGCCATAACATGGATACATGAAAGATGAATTTATGGTCATCATTTTAATGTTGTATTCATAATTATTGTAAATGATTAGTTTGGCTTTTCCACTTTGATGTAATTGGTTCTCATCCACAAATTCCGTTGGTAGATGATGTGGAAATGTTAGTCTAGATGTGTTTCTTTACAAGGATCCCATCATTTATGGTGTGAGATGGGATGGTGGATGGTGCCCGAGGAGGATTGGTAAGAAAGAAAATGCATCTATTGCAGTAAAGGATCTGTCGAAATGGAATGACACTTTGTCTTTGAGTGTGCGACATACCAAGATATCTGGGAGCAGTTCAAGGACAATTTGAATGAGGGCCAATTACACTAGATTTTTGAGGAAAACATAAAAAAATAAGCTTCTTAAAGCAGATTCATAACATAACAGGTGGGCTAACATTGAAAAGAACATGAAAAGGGTCTTATAAGATGGCTTGTCTTGTAGACGTCATTAAAATAACTTCATTCATTCATGTTTGTGTCCTGCTGAATTGAATATAAAAAGTAACCTTCACTAGATCATCTATTTTGAATTTAGTTTGTATATGAATCAAATGATATTTTATTAATTTAGTACTATGAGCAGCACACCCTAAATTTGATGGTTAACCATATGCTTGTCACATGAATCTAGAATGATTGTTTTCCATTCAAATTCCCTTCTAAGTGCTCAATAATGTATCAAGTTCTTGAAAAATACATGGTCATCATTAAAAAAATTAACATAGTGACATGTATGTCTTAAAAAAAAGTCATTTAGAAACAAAACAAAAAATAAAATGGTTTAGAAATATCAATTTGAATTATTTATATTTTAATTCAAATTATTTTATTTATTAAACAAACATAAAATAAAAGTTATATAATCTAAATTTTTAATTGAAAAATGCAAATTACATAGTGGAAGAGGCAGTTAAAAAGTGACATGCTACCAAAATATATAATTGAGTATGCTATACCAAACAAGCATTGTTTACTACTAATGAACAGACTCATAATTAACATTTACATGAGAAGGATTAACAATGGAACACAACCCATGACAAAATAGTGGCACAAAACAATTCAGCAAAAGAGGAGTAACCAATTGAAGCATATCCTGCAAAAAAGTCTTATTCTTGCACTATGCCACCCTTATTTTTCACTTAGTAACTGCTCAACTTGTTGTTTGATTTGTTGAAATGAAATTCCATTTAAAAAAATTCAGCGTCTGTGAAATTGTAAAATCGTTAATATGTATGTTTTTTTAGTAGTAGAGAACATTAATTTATGCTTGTATTCTATTCATAGTAAATTAATAATCAAAGTTACATAGAAAAGAATGAAATACTTGTCGTTCAATTTGACACATTAGTTTAAATAGAATACCTTGAAATCTTAAGATTGTGAAGTTGTGAGTACTTACTCATGGAGATGCGTATGCATGGTTGAGAAAAATTTAGCCACAATGAGGTAAGGAATCATTATTTATTTATAAACTTAGTAAGTAATATTGAAGAGGAAGTTGTGGTTAAATTGGTTTTTTAATGTAGGAGCGAATTTATATTTAATGAGAAATGGAGGGCCAGTATTGCAACTACCTTCATGGTTGTAATATTTGTTTGTGTGGGTAGTGAGCTTGGTGATAGTAGTTGTAGACGTGCTTCCTCTTTTTTCCTAGCAGTTGTATAACTATTATTTTCTATCTTGCAATACCTTTCAAAATGAATGATGGGAACATGTTTGGGCTTTGTACATCCTAAGGTGGTTTGGTGTAATTGTCAAAATTGATGTCTACATATTTTGTTAGATCTAGAGGAGATGAATTGGTATAGTAAACAATGGATTTAACTTGTCCTAGTGATCTATTTACAAGTCCAATTTGTATAATTTTGTTGTTAGCATGCCTTGTTGGCCTATGCATAGAAGCATTCAATTGCTTTAGCATTTTTCTATTATGCATTTTTTCCAAGTCATTAGTTGCAAATAGATGGGTTGATTTCTTGAAGTCCATATTTTTGCTTTTGCTGATTTTTTTAATTTGAGTCATGAGTGTGTCCTGGTCATCTTTGAGTGGTACAACATTTCATATATTTTGTAGGATTTCATGGAATTTTGTTTGGGATTCACTTTGTCCTTCTTAGCAAAAAATTGTATCTAGTGTGGTTGTTGCATTGAATGTGTTGCACAACATTAGGGCTCTTGAGTGCGAGGCATAAATTGGCCTATCCATAACTGGTGGAAGTTGGCCTAAGTCACTAACAAAAATGATCAAGATTCCACCAAATGGTTTCATGTTGGTTTTGAGAAAAAACCTCATGTAGAGGATTGTCAATTATCAATAGTAGTTTTGGTCTTAAGAAGCCCATTTTGGCAATCTGAATGTATCTAACACATTTTAAGGCTTCTTGGAGAGTTGTTAATGACTAGCCTTGTACAAGGAATTCATTTCTTTAATTGGAATATGTAGGCACATGTGGATTTTTGTTTCTTGTATATTGTATGCAGCAATACCTGTAGGAGCTAGTGCCAACAATGGATTTTTATCATTTTGCATGCTCATATTAATGTTTTGTCAAATGCAGTGAATCAAGTATGATTTACCTATACCAACAATTCCTTGGATAATCATGGGAAATGGTGTCTTTTTGAATTTGTTTGCATGATGTTTAATGATGATATCTAATGTGATTTGTTGTTTTTGGCCTAGTTGGAATTTTGGATTTGTTGTTTGTGCAGGTAATATTATCTTATTTATTTGAAATTTTCCTCTTGAGATGAATGTTGTAGCTAATTCATCTAGTTCTTGGCAAACATTGTTCGTATTCCCTACGTTATTAATGTCAAGGTCTCTTTTTCCTAGCATGTCAAACTCATCAATGTTTTTGAAATAAAAAGCGACCAAAACAAGGGGGTCGACCTTTACAACCAAAAAGTTGTCAACTAGCACACTACCAGCAAAACAAGAAGATGGCAGTCACTTACAAAAATGGACTACAAATATTAAACAAAAACATAGCTAATAGAGAAATAACGAACTAAAACATAAACTATAGTACTAAGCATACTATGAATGTTCAAGACATGAATGGTTGGCACAAACAAAACCAACGTAGTCCAAAAACATCACACTATCATTTACATCTATCAACATAATATCTATACTAAATCTAAAGACTATAGTACCAAACATACTGTTAAAGTTCAATTTTTTAAAACTATTGGCATAAACAAGCCAACCCAAGTCTGTGAATAAGCTATGAACCAAAAAACTAGGTAGCATTAGAAACCAATAAACAACTAGGGCTAAAAAAACCCCTTAGAAATGACCACATTATTTTTCATCTTTATCCTTTCCCCTCCCAGCTAGAAGCACTCTAGCCCAATCCTCAACAAGGAATTTATACAGGAACTTGTTGTCCTCCATGTCCAACCTCGTCTCGTCCTTCTCCTATGCCAATAATTGAATGGTGGTAATAGCAACATGGGTAAACTTCAAGGAAAATTTAGAGAAGGAGTAAAACCAATCCTCTAAAGATTTGACCCTTCTCTCTATTTGTGCATTCCTCTCATTCTGCTACTCTTTCTTCATGTTTCCTTTTTCAACATTCTTATGCATCTCCTTAGTCTTTGCCAATGGCTAGTTTTCATCTTGCAAAACTTGGGGGTTAGTAAAAACATTGGTTTTTTCCTTAGCCGAGGAAGAGATGGTAATGGGGGAGCTATCCACTTTATTGCTATCTTCACATAAGGTAATAGGCTACAAGGTAAAGCTAGCCAACACATGTGTCATCTCAGTGGTATTAACATTACCAATAGACACCTGGGTGTTATCAACATAATTTTCACTTTTTTCTTTCTCCTCATTCCCCTTTTCTGTCTTGGAGTCAGAAAGTTTCTCCTCCTCTAGTTCTCTTTCATTATTTTTAGAATTCTCCTCTTCTACCTCCTCAACCCTAAATCTATTAGCCTTTTGTTTGTATCTTGCTTGTGTTTTGGCTAACCTTCCTAGCCTTCTCCTACCATTTCCTCCCTCCTCCTCCGAATCCCTAATGTCCACCTCAACTGGATTTTCTATTTTGATTTTTATACTACGCTTTTGTTCAACTACTCGGTCTGGGTTTTTCTTTTTCTTATTATACCTACTAGGGGAAGGGTGCAGCATGTGGATTCTGGTTCTAGTGTTGGCACTCGGAGGGGAATTCTGATGGTGATGTTGATTATCAACAACAACAACCCTAGGGAGATAGAGGGCTAGATGAAACTGGTAAAGTCTAAAGATCAGACCCTAGTGAATGATAGTGAAATTATTACCCTTATTTTCTCCCTAACATCACTTATCATGTCCTCAAGAGAGTGTAACAAAAATAATGGGATAGAAATAAAATCTCTATTTCTAAAATGGTTCAGGATAGGGAAGTGATAATAATAATAAACACCAAACCTGCCTTTGAGCGTGAGGTATTTCATGATCACCAAGAAAACATCATCCCAAGGAGCTGGTAGCTTATCCCTCTAGAAGCCTCCCCTGTAGCAAACAAGTTCTTCATCCTCAACAAAAAAGCTATTCATGCTAGCTTCGTTCACCGTTTTCGTAACCTTCTTCTATTTTTTCCCTTTAAGGGACAACCCAGTGGCCATCACAATAACCTCCTTGTTCACTTGAAATGTGATACCATTTATGGTAACTCTATGGTTATTCCATCCATTCAAAAATTGAAGAGCACAATTTTCATCATAACCCACCATTGTCTGCATATATGGAAGAAATCCCCCTTCTTTCAACAAGAACTAGGTTGCCATTCTATCCTTAAAATTTTCTATCTTTGTTGGTTCTAGTTAATTCAAATCCCCACCCATTTCTTCCTCACTAACTCTTGGCCCCCCAACCTTAGTAATTTGCATCTAAACCTTCTTACCCTCAAGCTCACTTACAATGGATATATTTTTCATTAATGGCAGCACTACAATGTTGAAAATAACATCTCTAGGGTCTTTAATCATCCTATAAGCTATATTTTGAGGCGCTTCAAAATCCCATCCCTTTTCATTATGGGATTCATGCATACTTTGCATCATAACTCCAATGTCCTTGAAATCTTTGAAAGTATCTATAATGATATTATTCGTACTTTCAAAAAGAAAATATTTAAACATTTGCATTATATTACCATAATTGCAAAGTAACTCTTGCCTCAAATTGTGTCTATTTATTATCCAACCAGTACTATAGTGTTTCGTCATCTTTCTTTTACATTTCTTATTAAAATTGGCAAACTTTTTCTTCCTAAATATGATATTGCCAAATGTGGCATTAATCATTATTTGTCTAGCCATGCTTAGTTTTTGTTCCCCCCTTTCCTTGCAAATCAAGGTCTTAATTTCCTCCTTTAGGATGTCCATGCTTCTCTAGCACACCATTTCCTTTAAATCAAACCCCATGGCAACAAGAACATCTGCCACCATATTACCTTCCCTGTATATGTGCTGTAACTGGACTTTTTCCATCCTATTTAGGATATGTGATATCTGTGATAATATTTTGGATATTCTAGCCTAGCTGAGAGATTCCTTTCGCCATATCAATTATTAATTTAGAATCACCTTCTATAGCTATTTCATTAATTAGCATATCCCTAACCAATTGTAGGCCCCAAAGTAGAGCCATTGCTTCCACCATGTTATTACTTCCTCCACCAACTTTCTCGAAATAGACTAACAACGCTTCACCATTTCCATTTCTCAGCACTCCACCCACAGCCCCAACACCCTTTCTTGCAACACCATCAAAATTTAACTTAAGCTGTGTTATTGTTGGTGGTTTCCATCTTTTCTGTTGCCTCCTTATTACCTTAGAGTTATCAAAATGATTAAAGTGCCAGTGGATATCCCATCTTTCCCCTATTTGGCATTCTTTCCTTCCTAGTGCTTCCTTCAATACCTTACATTTGGTAATCTTTATATTTTCTTTCAACAAATTCTTCATAATTCCCATAACTACCTCCACAGGCCTTTCCTCTTCTTGAAAGATTCTGTTGTTTCTTTCCTTCCATATGTGATAGCAAATGTATGATGGGACAATTCTCCATAGAAATAACTGCCCAGGGTGATAAAAGGGACAATCCCAGTTTCCGCAAATTGACCCAATTTTCCTTCATCACCCAATATAGTTCAAATTTCTCCCACACCAGTGACTAGATCTTTAGGGTATATGGACATTCTAGGAAGAGGTGAGAGATACTCTCCTCTTTTTCCTTACAAAGATAACATCTGTTTGTGATTAAAAAACCCCTTTTTCCAGGTTGTCCAATGATAGAATCCTACCATGTTGAAAAGTCCACCAAAAGAAGTTGATTTTAGGTAGGAGATTACTAATCTAGACTTAATGCCATGTTTTGGGACATAGGTCCTTACAAAAGAGGAGTTTGTAAGAAGATTTGATAGTATAATGGCCACTAGACATTGTCTCCCAAACCACTTTATCCTCCTATATTAGCATTGGGATTCTTTGAGCTTCTATCAAATCCTCAAGTTCTTTAAGTAGTTGAATATCCTCCTAGGGGTATGTATCTTTTCACAATTTCTTCCACTTCCTTCTAGGTCAATATAATCTACAAATTTCATCCCCACCTATACCTTCAATGTTTCCATTAGTATTCTAAATTTGTTGTAAACTAGTAGTTTCCCCCCCATCCAATTATCCTCCTAAAATCTGATGTTTTTCCCACTGCCCGCAACCCACCTCACCTCTTCCCTTAGTATACTTATGCTTTTAACAATATTCATCCATATTTTGGATCCTCCTAGGAGGTCATTATTAAAGAGATTATGAGTAAATGAGGAGTTAGATAGGTATTTAGCTTTCATTATATTTCTCCAATCCATTTTGTTTTCTCCTAGCCTCCATCCAATTTTAGCAAGAAGGGCTTTATTTAGATCTCTGAGTCTTCTCACTCCTAATCCTCCCCTCTCCTTTGGTTTGTAAACATCCTCCCAGTTGACAAGATTCAATTTGTTCTTTTCATCCATTCCTAACCAAAGAAAGTTCCTTTGTATTCTCCCAATTCTTTCTACCATGTTTTGGTTTATATTGAAAAGGGATAGAAAGTAAATTGGAATTCCTTGAAGAGCTACTAAGAGTAGCTGCAATTTTTTAGCATTACTAAAAATTTTCCCTTTCCATCCTGCCAATTTTTTTTTGTATTCTTTCAACAATGGTATTCCAAAATTCATTTGTTACCTCCTTGGTGGTTAAAGGTAAACCCAGATAAGTATCCAGGAGGTTAGCAAATTGACAACCTAAAATGTTCCTGATCTTCCTTTGCATAACATCATCAATGTTTAAAAAAAGTTTACTTTTAGTATTAAAATCAAGCTCATCAATGTTCAAGTTATTGGAACACCCATTTCAGAGAATAACTCCCATTCATATAGCTTTGAGTCTTGGTGAATGTGGAGATCATCATAATTGCTATCATCTGGTGGATATGTTGTGTTTTGAACTCTATTAATGTGCTAAGGTGTGTAATTAGTTGATTGTAGTGATTTCCATTTCCTAACAATTTGTTCTTTTGTAATGCCAATTTCTATTTTAATATTTTAGAATGGTTTGTATAGTAAGATTTTAGTATAGAAAAATGTTTCAAAGGTATCACTATTTTCATTTGGAATGCTTTTGAAAAGGGGGTAGACATTGTCAAATTTTCTTTTGTTTTCATCTGTTGCCATTGATTTTTTGTATGTTTTGATGAGTAGTAGTACATTTGGGTTATTTGAATGAGTGATAAAGAATCTAGTTTGGGGGCATTTGGTGGAGGAGTGGATATAAGTGGTGCTCAATTCTTCTTCACTTTCTAAATTGTTGATTCGATGTAGGATTTTTTTGCTAACATTTAAAGAGATAAAGGTTCGTCTGCAAATTACAAGGGGCAATTTTTGTAGCATATGAAATGTCTATTGTGCACCAATATCACATTCTGCAATGAAACCCATCATGAATTTTTGATATGTGATTAAAGCATCATCATCTGATTCATTTGTATCAGCTATTTTTAAAAAATGGTAGTGTATGCACCTTATTTTTCCTCAAATTTTGAGGCATATCTCAATATGTAGTTGGGCACCACTTTCATTGAAGTGACTAGTTGACAGTCTATATTAGCCCTCCATATGACTAGAATTTTTGGGTTATGGATATTGATTTGATCATCATTTCTTACTACACTATAAGTTTTATTTTTGTCTATATGTCACATGTTAAGCTTGATGTTTGTTGTTGTGTCCATGGAGCTTTGTAAGGACATTACATTGTGTTTCATTTTTTCAATAGACATGTTGAATATGTGCATTTTGTATGTCTTTGTACAATATTTACTATTTTTTTTCAATTTGTCACTGAGTCTAATGATAATATTTGTAGAGTGTTTAGTAAACAGGGATCATTATTAATGCTATAATGTAATTTGTTTTGTCTATCAGATTCACTACAAGGATTCCATGCAAAACCATATTTTTCAAAGAATTTTCTTGCCTCATCTAGTTTGAGTTGGTTATTCCAATTGATTGTGTCTATATACGGTTCATTTTGTTGCCATATGAAACCATGTATATGTGTTGAACTTGATGTTTCCATTCATACCTATATTGGAAATCTTTTGCTTGCTATAATTTTTCTATGACTTCTTCATGAAATATAGTGAATCTTTGGTGAATGTATAAGGATGTGGTGTATGGGTTGTGAAAAATATTATCTATCAATTATTTCCTTGAGAATCATATTTTTAATTTATTTTGTGGGAACAATGCATGTAGATTACCCATTTTGTGTTTGTTGAGCTCAAAGTGAAGAAGAGTGTAGGTGTCCCTAGTTGTTCAATCATGGTTGATAATTCCATTAATTTTTTTTGTTTTAATAAGCTCTTGTGCCTCTTAATGAAGTTACAAAATGCATTAGTTGATTTGCTAATTGATTTTCAAGCACATTTTGTAAATTCTCGTAGAGGAAGTGGATAGTTTTTCGTATATTTTCATGTAAAGTTGTTTTAAAGAAAATTTCCATTGTTTGTTGGCTACAATGTCTCATTATTAAGCTATAAATAAAATATCAAAATTATACATATTTTCCAAATCTATTATCATGATATCTCAATAAATGTAATGCATATTCATGCATGTGAATTTGTTTGCTTCTTGGTTGTAGTGGTAGTGAAATTTTAGTTGGGAATAGGGTGGGGAAAGCCATGCTTAGTAGGCCCTCAATATTGTCTTCGTTTATTGGTAGGTTATGGATTTTTGGCCAAGGAATGATATGTGGATTATTGGCTTTGATTCGTAACATTGCCTTAATTATTTGTAGCTCACATTGTAACACTCTATGTCATCATTGAGAGTGGTATTAGTTTCATTTGATGATGTTGTATCTTGACATGTTATTGCCAAGTTGCAAATCGAGTTTGATATATCAGTGGTTGTGTCAGATAATTGGTTTTGTGCATCAACATCAATATCAACATCCTTGTAGTATAGGTCATATTACATTTTGTAGTTTTAAACATCTAGAACAATATATCTATTGATGTAGAAATCATAATTTTGTCCTACATATAATAAGGAGCTCAATGTCTACTAATCTTCTAGGCAAAAGACGAGCAATGCTAGACATATTTTGTGGTAAACTAATGGTGGGGCTACATTATTTGTATTTTCCTCCTCTTGCATGGTAACTTGTAAAACATGGGTTACTCTTGCAATAATAATTTCTTGGACTTGTGAAATTTTTTTGAGGACATTTGACTGTTTTTAAAGATCTAAGTTGTTTTCCCTAGAGAATTGATGAACCCATTTTTTTGCAAAATATCTAGAACATATGGTTTCAATAGTATTTTTTTGTATGGACATACATGTGTAGCTTTCATTACAAATAATGCATGTTTTTACTTTTGATAACGCATCAATGCGATTTCTAATCTTATTCATTGATTTTGAATTGTGTTGTGAAAATAGTACTTGGCATTAAAGTTTGTAGTGTTTGTTCTTGTGAAGTGATGAAAGTTTGGATACTATTTGTATTGTTGAGCTTAATACTTGTACAATATGTTTTTCCTTTTGAAATCATTAACACTTAGGCTTCCTATTGTAGAGTTAGATATATTGTCTTCTATAGTTGGTTGACTCTATGTAAAACTTTGTTTATGATTTTATCATATTGTGATTTTTATTGTTTGAAGTGTAGTTTGTGAAAAAATGAGTTTTTATTTAATCTTTGGATATGTCTAGAAAAAATTTCCTCCTTATGTCGATTGTAATATGCTTGATATATTTTTTTTCTCTTAAGAAGTATATTTTCTTGTGTTGTTAAAACCTACATCTATATATTTTGTAAAATATATGAGTGTTAGGATCGCTAAATAAAAGAAAAAAAGAAATGAATAGTTGAATAGGTGAGCTATAACCACATGTAATCTTCATAATGTATAATTCAACTTAAATTATATTAGAAGAAGAGATAAATATTTGATAAATAATAAAATATAATAAAAATAAAATAAACTATATCTAAAAATGAAATAATAAATAGAGTGAAGAGAACTTGTATTACATAAATCAATGAACTTATATTCCCTTATTCCAAAGTTGCTATGCAGAGAACTTATAGTGTCACATAATAAAAAGATAAATATAATTTTGAACTTGAAAATAATAATGTGGTATATAATGAAAAAACCGTTGAGAATGCATGGGATTTTGAAGGTGCCTAATGTTACAAAGATAATTTCCCCTTTTATTTAGTAATCTAAATTCACACAAAAATACCAATGTAGGTATTTAAGAAGCCTCTTATTCATTTACCTTTGAAGTTACCTCCAACAGAGGTTATCCCTTTAGTTCCTCAGAGGAGTCTCCTCAAAGGAAATTGAATTTGTGATTTTCTAAAGGTCCAGATACAAGAAAGGGCATCAACAATTTAAAGTTTTAGAATACAAGATGAAGAAAAAATGTGATAAAAGCTATCTCCGGACATCTTCTACTTGATTGTTGGTAAAAGTAGTCACTTCATACATTTTTTCTCTTTAATGGGTATGTGCAGAATCATGGTGTGCCAAAAAGTGGCGATGTGAAAAAAGTGGAGTTTGAAAATCTCTAAAAGCATTTCAAAATCCGCTTTGACTTTTTTCCACCCATCATGATACCAAGGCTAAAAATTTTGATCCAAGCCTTTTTGAGTATCTCATCTATAATCTGGTATCCAATTTCATATCGGATACCTGATATGATATTGGGTATCCGATATGAAATCGAATACCCAAAACCTGTGACATAGATGTTAAAAAATAACTGAGAGCTATTTTCCATTGCATTTTTGAAGTCTTATGAACTTAGTTAGACTAAACAAATGACTTAGCTAAACCTTACATCTTTGATATGTCTTGGTATGTCTATCCTCTGTGTCTTAGAGTATGTCATCAATACACTATTTCATCAATGGCTTAGCTGATCCTTATACTTCATTACAACATCATAACTTCAACCTTTTTCTAGGTACTCTAGTTACATTTTATTGATTGCCCCCTCCTTGTCAATCAACCACCTTATAGTATTTGGACCACTAAAGAAATTGTCATTCTTGCAAGTAGCAAGTTTGACATCAATGAAAAAACAATGATTGAAAACATTCTTTATCAATTCCATTACTCCCCAATCATGAGCTTTTCAATTATTTCCAACAATCTCCCTCTTTAGCATTGATGGAAAACCAAACTAATCACTTGATCAACTTAAGTACCACCAAAATCATATTCATTTCCTGCTACATTCTGCTTACTTCTTGACTGCTACATTCATATATCTCCATATCTTTACCTTTCAATTTCTGATAAATCTCTCTCTTTCATATATATCTCCATATCTTGAGTATCTCCTTCTTACTTTGTATTGATCAGTTTTCTGCATATATCTCCCTCTTTGACATAAATTCAAAGATGTAGCATCTTTAACATACAAAATATAAGCTTTTCATCTCATGTTTTCTCCCTCTGTCACCATGCTTGTGACTAATTTGGAGTTTCCTGTTTCTGCTGTCATCCTCTGCATCATCCTTTTGATATTTCGATGATTCATTTTTGTTTATGCAGTGCAACTTCTTTGTTGTTTAAACTATTTGAATTAGGGGGATTACCCCCAACTTACCTCTTAGATATTCATAAGCATCCTTAGGCAATGGTTTGGTGAAGATATTTGCAGTTTGTTCCTTTGTGTGAATGTACTCCATCTTCACTTGTTTGTCTTCTACCAATTCTCTGACATAATGATACTTGATTGCAATATGCTTGGTTTTTGCATGCATTACTGGATTCTTGAATATGTTTATAGCACTTGTATTATCACAATACAATATCACAGGTTTAGTTACCTCTTCTTTCATTCCTTTCAATATATGTGTGAGCCACACAATGTTTGTGCAATTGACTGCTGCTGCCACATATTCTAATTCTGTAGTGGACTGAGATGTGCATGTTTGCTTCTTGCTAGTCCAAGTAACTAGTCTTTTACCTAAAAATAATGCTCCTCCACTTGTGCTTTTTCTATCATCAATGTTGCCTCCCCAATTTGCATCTGTGTATGCATTGAGCTCAAACTTTTCATTCTTTTATAATATAGGCCAAAATCATTAGTTCCCTTGAGATACCTCATTATTCATTTTATTGCCATGAGATGATTCTCTTTAAGATTTGCAAAGAATCTAGCCACTATTCCAACTACTAATGCTATGTCTGGTCTGCTATGTACAACATATTGTAGTTTTCCAATCATGGATCTGTACATTTTTTGATTAACTTCAACTGATACATCATTTTTAGATAGTTTGTGTCCTATTGTCATAGGTGTGCTGACTAGTTTGGAGTCTTCCAATCCAAACATTTAAAGTATCTCTTTCATGTACTTAGATTGTGTCATAAATAGACCATGTTTTAGTTGATGTACTTGCAAACCAACAAAAAATTTGATTTCTCCAAACATAGACATCTCAAACTCATGTTTCCTTTTGTCTACAAAACTTTTGCAAAGCACTTCCTTTCCTCCAAACAATATGTCATCCACAAATATTTTAGATACAATAATATCCTTACCTTCTGATGATTTGATGTACATGTTGCTATTATCATTAGTTCTTTCAAATCCTATTTGCACTAGATACTTGTGAAGTCTCTCATACCATGCTCTAGGTGCTTGTTTCAAACCACAGAGTGCTTTATGTAGTTTAAAAACCATATCCCTATTATTTTCATCAACAAATCCCTCTAGTTGTTCAATATAAACTTCCTCTTCCAATATACCATTTAGAAAAGCAGACTTTACATCCATCTGATAGACTTTAAAACCTTTATATGCAGCATATGCAAGTAAAGTTCTTACTCCTTCCATTCTCACAACAGGGGCAAATGTTTCCCCATAGTCTAATCCTTCTTCTTGAGCATAACCCTTACATACTAGTCTGACTTTGTTTCTAGTAATCTCTCCATTCTTATCTTACTTGTTTCTGAATACCCACTTGGTGCCAATCACATTCTTGTCAACTAGTCTAGGAACCAAACTCTAGGTTTTGTTCTTCTTTATTTGATCAATCTCTTCTTCCATAGCTTTATACCAGTCATATCTTGTAATGCATCATACACTATCTTAGGTTCAAATTTGCTAACAACCATGATTCATTTCTTAGTCTATTCCTTGTCATTGGTCTTGCATCTTTGTCACCAATTATCTGTTTAGTAGGGTGATGCCTCTTCACATATTTGGAAAATCTTGGTTCTGTTGTTGTTTCCATATTTGATCTTTTAGATTCAGGATCACTATGCACTTCGTTGTTAGGTAGTTCTAAATATCTGTCATGTGTACTGACTTCAAAGTCAGAATGAGCATTTTCCTTATTCTGTAGCTCGGCTTCTAAATGCAGCTCGACATTCACTAGTTGTGACTTGGCTGAGATTGAAATTTGTTGTTGAATCCCAATTTGATTGGTGGTATCCTCATCAATAGGCATTCCTTCATAAGAATACACAAAGGTTCTATAGTCATCCATTCTCTTTGGTTTTTCAACTTGAACATCTACATGCTCATCAAAGTTTACATTTGGACTTTCCACAATTTTGTCAGTGTTAGTATTTAAACACTTATATGCTTTACTTCTAGTGGAGTAACCAAGAAATATGCCTTCATCACTTTTTGCATCAAATTTTCCATTTCTAGTATCTTTAAGAATAAAGCATTTGCAACCAAATACTTTGAAATGCTTTACATTGGGTGAGTGACCATACCATAATTCAAAAGGTGTTGAATTTGTACCTTTCTTGACTCGTACTTGGTTCAGTGTATGAATAGCTACACTTACAACTTCTCTCCAATATTTTAGAGCAATAGTCTTTTCCATCATTAATGTTCTGGCATAGTCAATCATAGATCTATTTCTTCTCTTGACAATTCCATTTTGTGGGGGAGTTCTAGGAGCTGATGTTTGTCTCTTGATTCCTTTGTCTTTGCAAAATATATCAAATTCGTTTGATGTGAATTCACCACCTCTATCTGATCTCAGGCATTTCAAACTTTTTCCTATTTATTTTTCAACTCTAGCCACGTACCACTTAAACATTTGAAAAGCATCAGATTTTTGTTTTAAGAACATAACAGTCATCATCCTAGAATAGTCATCAACAAGCAACATTATATATTTATCTTCTTTTTAGCTTTGTACTTCTATTAGACCATATAAGTCAAGTATGGACTAACTCAAGTACTTCTTTAAATGTATAGTTTTTACTCTTGAAACTTGATTTGGTCATCTTCCCTAGCTGACATTGTTTGCACATGATATTATTAGGCTTCTTTAGTTTAGGTAAACCTCTGACTTTCTTCATTTTGCTGATATTGACCAGATTATCAAAGTTGACATGACATAGCCTTCTATGCCATAACCACACATCATCAAATTTTGCAACAAGACAAGAAGTATTTTCCATATCAAGATAAAACATATTACTTTTTTTTTGATCTCCTTTTCCTATCATTTTACTATCAGTATCATAGATTTTTGTAGTTTTGTTTCCAAATTCTACTTTGCACCCTACATTGCCTAACTATGAGACGCTTAGCAAATTTTAGTTTAGTCCTTCAACATAGTATGCATTATCACATGAGATTTTCTCTGTAAGCTTAATGGAACCTTTTCCTTTGATTTGACATGGAGCATCATTACCAAATCTAACACTATTTCCATCATACTAAGTAAAGTTAACAAACTTAATTTTGTCTCCTGTCATGTGATGTGAGCATCCACTGTCTATGATCCATTTATCATTCTTGTTCATACATGTTACCAGTGCTATAGGTTCTTCTTCATCATATTGGTCCTTCATGGCCACATAGACAAATTCATCATTATCATCAGAATCCTCTTCAACAATATAGCATTTCTTGCCTTTGTCTTTGTAATCTCTCTTATCATCTTCTCTTCTATTTTTGTTCTTATTTCCTTCCTTGTATTCTTTTTTCTGTGTACACTTGGCAGCAATATGTCCTACTTCATTGCAATTTAAACAAATAATAGGTAGCTTACCTTTGAATTTTCCATTGACTCTGTGAAATCTTCTAACTAGTAAAGCTTCCAATTGCTCCACATCTTCTTCATAAGTGCTACTGTCATTGGATACATATTTCATCTTTCTTCCCTTCTTTGATTTCACCTGATCAACATCTTTCAATGATAGTTTGGCTTTGAAAGTAGATTCAACATTCTCAGGTCTATAGTTGTCAAAGTTAGATAACTCAAATGTAGTGAGTCTACCAACTATTCCTTCAAAACTTAGATTGTTTCCTGGCACACATCTTAGCTCTTGTATAGCTGATACTCTAATAGCATAGATAGGGAGCAAGGTTCTTAGGAACTTACTATTAACCATATCATCATCTAATTGACCACTTAAGCATCTTATTGCACTTACTACTTCCTTTATTCTAGCGGCATACTGAACAACATTTTCACCTTCTTCCATTCTCATATCATCAAACTTTCCTCTCAGATTTTCTCTTTTTGCTCTTTGAACATTTTGATCTCCTCCATAAATGTTTGATAGGGCTTTCCACATCTTGAACACTATGTCACATCCTTGGATATCATCGAATTCAACATAGTTGAGTGCAGAGGCAATTTCCAACATTGTCTGATTATGTTCTTGTTTGTTTTTCAACTCTTCTGCAGTTAAAGTACCAATTGGATTAACATGTTTGGTAACAATTAAATTTTGGGCATAATATCCTATGGATCCAAGATGTAGCTTCATCAAGCTTTTCCATGCAACAAAGTTGTCTTTTTTGAGCTTGGAAACTTCTCTCTTAGGAATTTTGATCTTTTTTGCTTCTAGTCCTTCTAAACTAAGTTAGCAACAAGGCTCTGATACCAATTATTATAATTCTTTAGAATAACTAAGAGGTACGGGGGGGGGGGGTGTGAATCAGTTATTCAAGGTCCAATGCCACCTTTTCAAATCCTTAATAGCACATAACTGAAACTATCATGCATGTAATTTGAACATTCAAACAACTATTGAAAAATAATCATGCATCACACCATAATGTACTAAGAATTTGATAACCCAAAAACCCTCCAGGAATAAGAAGGTAAAACTGGGGTGGGGATGATACCCACAAAATAACTGCGCAATTTGATTTCAACCACTTCTGATGGTCTGCCCTATTAAAGACCCGCCCTGTTAAAGGCTACAACACATTGTTAAATGTGACCTTGTTAGAGGATTTCACCATACTGTTAGGAATAGGCCTGGTTAAAGGACTTTGGAACATTCACTAGGAATGTTACTCTATTAAAGGATTTATAACATAGCTATTAAACCAACCTAAGTTCATAGGTTTTATCTTAACTGCTACAATTGCTAAAAAGTAACGACAATGGCTTTTGATCTGATACAACTTACAACATATCTTGTAGATTACAGATCTCACTTCAGTTCAATCCTTTCCTTGGCTTTTAATCACTTTAGATTTGTCAACTTGTCATCTCAAGCTTTGTCACCTTGAGTCTTATTACTCATCATACCAATGCAATCATATCTATGGTCACCTATTGAAGCAGAGTATCTGTGCTCTCTTTCACCTTAGCACCTTCTTCAACACTTCATGATTTCATGCTTGACCACCTCTACTTACTTTGCTTCGTGACCTTATGACTCCTTAAATAGAAATCTAGAATCTCTTTTCAGCTCGATTCTCCATCTCCAATTTTAGGGTTTCAATAGATTAGGTAAGATACAATGTATCTATCCCATATCTTGCTCTTATCTAGAAACTTCCTCTAGAATCCAATTGTATTTGCCAAAAATGGTTTACATAGTGTTCTATGCCACCAGCTCATCATTCTTATCTTCTATCTAGTTCACAAAATTCTAGATAACTCCCATGTCGACTTAAATTTGGTGAATCTTTGATTTTCAAAATAATGCAATAACTTGGCATTATTGATTTACTGATCCTCAAAACCCTCTATATTACTCAGCTCCTATATTCTGCTTGGCATTTGCATCTTTCTCGACACTTGTATCGTGCTCAACACTTGTATCTAGCTCGACACTTGTATCTTTTTTGCTACTTGACACCTGACCTTCACTTGGCACCTGAAGACCACTCGGCACACTCTAGAGGTGAACTTGCTTGGCTTCAACTAAGAATCTGTTTGACACTAACTAGCTTTCTTGACACTCTCTTATGAACTTAGACTAAACAAATGACTTAGCTAAACCTTACATCTTTGATATGTCTTGGTATGTCTATCCTCTGTGTCTTAGAGTATGTCATCAATACACTATTTCATCAATGGCTTAGCTGATCCTTATGCTTCATTACAACATCATAAGTTCAACCTTTGTCTAGGTACTCTAGTTACATCTTATTAATTGGCACCTCCTTGTCAATCAACCAACTTATAGTATTTGGACCATTAAAGCAATTGTCATTCCTGCAAGTAGCAAGTTTGACATCAATGACAAAATAATGATTGAAAACATTCTTTATCAATTCCATTACTCCTCAATCATGAGCTTTTCAATTATTTCCAACACATGCAAACACATGGAGTCCTTTTGTTTCGAGATGCATATACATTTTTTTGTTATGACCTATGCGATTTAAAGTTAATCTTTATAATAGAGTAATTTTGACCCATACTGACTTATACATGTATGTGATGTTTATTCATGTGTTTAGTTGATGATTGAAGATGAGCTCAAATGGGTTGATAATGCCATGCTCTTGGCTATTTCATTTGTCCTTGAGACATCTATGGTACATTATTTTGTGTTCTCATTTTTTTTCTATTTGATATTGGAGCATATATGGTTTCTAATATTTCTTTTCTCTTGCAAGTATCACCTGTCGGGGGTAGAGTGTGAGGGGTGAGGCACAACCCATTGACAAGGGAAAGGTAATTAGGTTCTTTTAAAGTGATTAAATGCCAATGAATTCTTGTAAAATTTTTGTGATATTGAAATTTAATTACATTCTTTATTGTATAGGGTGTGGCTACTAGTGATGATTCTAGGTAGATTTGACATCGCATATCCTCTAGTGTTTCCATTCATAGTAAGAGCCCAATAATATGTATAAGTAACATTTATTTGTTATTTTCCTTATTTTCATAAATAAATTCAAAAATAATTTTCGTGGTATTAACAACTAGTATTTTGTATCTGATAGGAAACATCTAGTGCATAGGAGGTTAGACGCTAGAGTTTTTTTAAATCTTTGATGATGCAACCATTATATCCAAAGGAGGAGTCAACAAAGGTAAGTTGTAGTTTGAATTATTGATTATATGTTATAAATTTAGTATGCTATGAATTTTAATATTATAGTTTAAGTTGTAGATTCATTTGACAAACATACTTGAACATATACACACCACAATCAACAAGGTTCAAGCATTGTCGAGGACATATGAGAGGACCCCTGACCAGTGTAGGAGGTTGACAAGAGAGGTATTTATGATGAAATTTTAATACTATAAATATTCATCAAAAAAGGGATCATTATGCATTTGAGTAATTCGATGTTAGATACATAGATTCATATAATTTTAGTAGTCTAACTTTGGGTTTTCCTTTTTTGTTTATGTAGGAGGCATCTAATCCACCTAGTGCAGCAAACAGGCTGCATTTTGATCATCCACCAGTAGCATAGGATAGTATAGTTGGCATAGGATTTGTCATGAGACATTTTGAGATGACATATGCCACATTGTATAAATTTTTTTTTGATATTATACACATTTGAATGGCATGATCAACCACATTTTGTATATGGATCTATGTATTTTGATATATATTTGTGTAATTTGTCTATGGATACATGAACTTTGATATATATATATATATATATATATTTGTGTTATAATTTATCTATGGATACATGTATTTTGATATATATTTTTTTCATTTATGTACACAATGATATACATATTAATTTAGTATAGTATTGTTCAATTTATTGTGGATCAAGTGTATTGTTCATGTTTATGGAATATCATTTATTTTAATCATGTTTGTTATATTCAATTCAAAAGAAATAATTTGTGAATAAAATTTTAACAACCTTTATTATCAAATTTTGATGCAATTTTTAACTTGAAATGATCTTTGCAATCCCTTAAGATGTCACTATGGTTCACCCACCCAAACACACTTAGAGTACCTTGGATACTATTCGGCACGAGGTGGCCGTGAATGATGGAGGCTCTCAATGTCTAGAATAAGAGTGTCACTAGGGTTCACTCACCCATTTAAAGATAATGACACTAATGATTTGATGCCAAGATCAACGGTTTTAAAGTTACATAGTGATGCACCTATGAACAGAGACACATTGCCAATTTTGGCATCAAGCGAGATCGCTGTGCAGAATCCAAAAAAAATGTGATCTCTAAAAAATGAGATAGATTATTATAGGCATAGATATAAAACTCCTATTAAATTTGACATTTCATCAATATCCCCCACAAGCTTTGAGTTATGACCCTCAAAAGATCAACCTTGAAATGCACTTAGAGCACCTTGGAGACTCTTTGGTATGGGGTGGTAGAAAACAATGGAGATTCTCCATAGTTAGAACAAGGGTATCACTAGGATTCACCTACTCATCTAGAGCTAATGATGTTGACAATTTGATGCCAAGATCACCAGTTTCAAAGTTACACAATGATGCACCTATGAACTGAGGCTCATTACAAGTTTTGGCATCGAGCAAGATCACTATGGAAAATCCAAATAGAATGTGATCTCTCAAAAATGAGATAGGTTATTATAGGCCTTATCATGGCCATATTGTATCATTTGATGTTTCATTGATAGCCCCCATGAGCTCTGAGTTATGACCTTTAGAATATTGACCTTGAAATGCACTTAGAGCACCTTGAAGACTCTTTGGTATGGGGTGGATGTGAATGATGGAAGCTCTTTGTGGCTAGAAAAAGGGTGTTACTAGGGTTCATATACCCATCTAGATCTAATAATACTAACAATTTGATGCCAAGATCAATGGTTTCAAAGTTATGTAGTGATGCACCTATGAACTGAGGCACACTACAAGTTTTGGCATCGAGTGAGATCACTGTGTCGAATCCAAAAGGAATGTGATCTCTTAAAAATGAGATAGGTTATTGTAGGCCTTGGCATGATTGTCTTGCAATATTTGAAATTTCATCAATAGCCTCCACAAGCTTTGAGTTACAACCCTTGGAAGATTGACCTTTAAATGCACTTAGAGCACCTTGGAGACTCTTCGGTACGGGGTGGCTGCGAACAATGGAGGCTCTTTGTGGCTGAAAAAAGGGTGTCACTAGGGTTCACCCATCCATTTGGAGCTAATGAAATTGATTATTTGATGCCAAGATCAATGGTTTCAAAGTTATGTAGTAATGCACCTATAAACTAAGGTACATTGCAAGTTTTGGCATCGAGCAAGATTGCTATGCCAAATCCAAACAGAATCTGATCTTCAAAAAATGAGATAGATTATTGTAGGCCTCAGTATGACCATCTTGTAGAATTCAATGTTTTATCAATATCCCCATGAGCTTCAAGTTATGACCTTCCAAATATCAAACTCAAAATACACTTAGAGCACCTTGGAGACTCTTTAGTATGGGGTGGCCACAAATGATGGAGGCTCTTTGCAGCTGGAACAAGGGTGTCACTAGGGTTCACCTACCTATCCAAAGCTAATGATGCTAATGATTTGATGCCAAGATCAATAGTTTCAAAGTTACACAGTGATGCACCCATGAAATGAGGCACACTCCAACTTTTGGCATCGATCGAGATCATTCTGCCGAATCCAAAAAAAAATGTGATCTCTCAAAAATGAGATAGGTTATTATAGCCCTCAACATTATTGTCCTATAGAATTTGAAATTTTATCAATAGCCCCCACAAGCTCTAAGTTACAACACTCAGAAGATCGACCTTGAAAGACACTTAGAGCACCTTGGAGACTCTTCAGTATGGGGTGGCCGTGAATGATGAATGCTCTTCACTACTATGATAAGGGTGTCATCGGGGTTCATCCACCCATCAAAAGCTAATGCCATTGAAAATTTGATTCCAAGATCAACAGTTTCAAAGTTACATAGTGATGCAATTGTGAACTGAGGCACATTGCAAGTTTTAGCATCGAGCAAGATCGCTATGTCAAATTTAAACAAAATGTGATCTCTCAAAAATGAGATAAGCTATTGTAGGCCTTGGCATGGCAATCTTATAGCATTAAACATTTGGTTAATATCCCCCATGAGCTCCAAGTTATGACTCTTAGAAGATCAACCTTCAAGTGCACTTAATGAACATTGGAGACTCTTTAGTATGGGGTGGCCACGAACGATGGAGGCTCTTTGTGGCTAGAACAAGGGTGTCACAAAGTTTTACCTACCCATCTAGAGCTAATGAAATTGATGATTCAATGCCAAGATTAGTAGTTTTAGAGTTATGTAGTGATGCACCTATGAACTAAGGCACACTACAAGTTTTCACATCAAGTGAGATCACTATGCTGAATCCAAATGGAATGTGATCTCTTGAAAATGAGATAGGTTGTTGTAGATCTCAACATGAATATCCTGTAGCATTCAAAATTTCATTGATATCCCCCATAAGCTGGAACAAGAGTGTCACTAGGGTTCACCCACCCATCCAGAGATAATGACATTGATGATTCAATGCCAAGATCAGTGATTTCAAAGTTATCTAGTGATGAACCAATGAAGTGAGGAACACTACAAGTTTTGGCATTGAGCGAGATCGTTGTGCAAAATCCAAATGGAATGTGATCTCTCAAAAATGAGATAGGTTCTTTTAGGCATCAACATGAAGATGGAGGATCTTTATGGCCAGAATAAGAGTGTCACTAGGGTTAGTATTAAGTAAAAACATTATATTTTACCTCTCAAGTTTTTGGCATTGGGCACAGTGCAAGTTTGGTGTTAGTATGTATTAAAATCATCATTTTTTAGATCTCTCCACATAAATTGCATTAAGTAAAAAAATCTTTGTTTCTTACATTAAATAAACAAGTTTAAATTTTTAATATCTCAAGTGTTTCATCATTATTACATCAATAACTATCGAAAATCGTAGTGTCAAAAATAGTAGTGTAAAAAATCATAGAGTCAATAATAGTAGTGTCAAAAATAGAATAGATTTTTCTTCATTCTACTCCTTATTTAGTTTTTTATCTTCATGCATGGCTACTCCTTATGATGTACCTACATTCCAATATCATAAAAAATATTAGAAACTTATTGAACTAAACAAGATAATCATTATGAACAAAAGAACATAAGAAGTAAATATACCTAGTTGAGTATTCTTGTAGGGTCCTCTCTTTGTTTTAGGGTCTCTAATAGGGCTTCATGATCAACATTAGTAATAGTAAAAAGTTCTTTTACTTTTGTTCTTCCTTGATGCTTCAACAAATTCACATTTGTTGCTCTAATAATATGTGAATATATTAGAATTATTTTGTGCTTCTGATAGTCTTCAAATGCAGGAGTTCCATTCCTTCTAAGCATGTATGTTTGAAGCCATGTTCCAAAAAAAACAACTAAACCAGTAGGATATGTGAATCCATCATCATCTATTATTGGTTGTGCAAGATTTTTTTTAGCTCTTACGCAATGTGCTAACCAATAATATGATTTCTCATCATTCCCTTATAGTGCAACCAATGTAAAGACATGCCCTAGCTAAAGAAGATTTGATATATGATTATGCTCAAGTGAACTTTCCATGTAATCATTTCTGATAGAGGGTATGATAGAAAATGGATTGAGATAATGTGGAGCCCATGTTTCCACCTACTCACTTGACTCACAGTGATCCCAATCAAATAAAAAATAACTAGGACATAAGCAAGCTATTTGTCATGTCCAAATGGTCCATATACTAGAATTAGAGCTCCGAAATGAATGCATTTTTGATGAGTCTCTAACTATAGCACAATTTGATCTATCACCAATGGACCCTTCCTCAACCAACCAAAAGAACTTGCATACTACTGAACAATGTCCCCCCTTGTGATAATGTTGAAATACACCAAACAACAATGATATGAGCATCAAGAAGCTCTTCTCCTAAAATCTTCAATTGCTCCTTAACTAGAGCTCTTTTTACACATGCCCCTACTCCATAATGTTCCCCTTTCCCATGGCCAGACTCAAAAAAAATTCAAATATGAGGCAACCCCCTCTCTATGTGCATCCTACACAAACAATAAAATATGCGAGCATTCTTGAATTGACTTGTGCAATTATCTAACCAAATGACATGTCTATCCATAGAAATGTCATGCTCCTATAAGAAATCAAAATGATTCTTGAAACAATGTTGCACAAACTTGTGAGAGTGAGATCTATCATCACTCATGTAAAATAGTACTCTCTAATAATCTTCCAATTGTCTTCCACACAATTAGGGGAATGTCTGTATGTTATGTGGACAAAATAGCAATCTAAATGGATTTTTAATACTAAGATTGTGTCTCATTTTGAGGCTGTAGTGTGTAGTTCTCTGCAAAGTCAACAACTGATATAATAGTTCCAATGGGAAAAGTCTCCTTACACATTCTAAATTTTTGATCCAACTACTGAGACCTATGACTACGCCTTGCATAATTGTAGAAAAGATTTGTCTTGAAATCTGAAATTAAACTAGCCACACTAATTTTTTTTACAACCAATTCACATCTAGAGCCCTCACCCCCACTCTTCAATATGTATTTCACCATTTCATATACCATTTTTTTTACTATTATCCTTGCAAGATCTTGTTTGCACCCCTCATGGAAACATGTGTCAAACTTGGATAAGCCACCACATTTTGAACACTTCTCATTTAGGTAAGTATTTCTATAAAAAAATAACCATCAACTCTATGATATGAAAATTGATGTAGCAAGTCTCTTGATAATTTTGGAAGCCCACTAGCACCATAATTCTCCAACATTTCTTTACTATTAAAAGTAGAATAGATGGAGCATAATAGTTCATGGTGCATAGAAAATTCGACATGATATTTGCAGCAACATGTATTTCAAATTTTAAGTGGCACACAATAAAATGGTTTCAAAGATTCAAAAGCCTTTTGTGATATATGCAATCTTGGATAATTCTCTCTAATTTTTTTGAACAACATAGTTTGACTTGTCTCCAAATAATGTTTAGGATAAGATGTGTAGTCTTTGATGTCAATTCTCAACTTCAACACATCTTTAGCATTAGGTGATACTCTTGAGGCAAAGTGCCAGAATAATGTAATTTCTTCCTTCACATCATCATATAGCTTCTTATCAAAATGTGGAAGTCTCCCACCAAAAGCCCATGTATCATTTTGAAGAGGATCATCAATTCTTTCTCATCTACTAAGTGCTCTTCTCAAAGTAGTATGATTTAGGTTCAAGTCAATACAAGTTTGTCTCATATATCTACCCTTTCTCAAATGATGACTTACCAAAGAGATTGTAATAAGCCTTCGAGAAACTCTCTTATCCTTCTCCCTGCTATTTTTCCCAATGCTATTGAGAGCATTGAAAAGATTCTTCACAATAATGACATTTCTTTCCAATTATTTATTGACACAAATCTTCAATTTGGAAAGTATAGGTCTCATTTTTTGCATCTTTAATAAGTGCATAAAATGTTGACATTGCTCCATCACTATCTTGTTGTTGAAAAATATCTTATGTAGTCTTGAAGCCCATAACCAAATGGTTCTTTATGATTTTTTCCCTTCCAAATTGGTAATAATCATTTCATCAATTTCAATTATCAATTTTGGTGTTCTAGGACCTTCATGTCAATTATAATTAGGAGATATGTAGTGTTCCTATTCATTTTCATTTTTGCCATGCTTAATCATGCAATTTATAATATGAACTAGTAAATTTTCATTCTCCAAATTTTCATTTGCTAAATTTTCAATGTTGACATTATCATTAACAATTGATACATTTTCATTCCCCAACTGTACATATTCACTATTTGACTCTATCATTTTCCCTTCGATCAATACTTCATCGACTTGATTCACATTTACCATAACTTGTCTCTTCCTTTGGTGATTTACCTTGTCCCTTTCCCTATATGCTGCAATGTATTCATTTGATACCTTCCTCTTGTGTTTAGCCTTTCAACAACTACTGCTCCCCATTTAGACAGTAATATAAGACACCCAATCATAATTATAGTATCATTTTCGATCATATGGACCCTAAGAAATCATTTTTCTTCAAACCCATGAAAATGGACCCCAAAAAATGTGATTGTTGGATCTATAGTGATAGAATATTTTGGAAAAAGTATACCAATATTTCGGATACCTGATTCCATATTGAGTATTTGATCCAAGATCAGATACCTAATAGGATATTGGGTACCTGATATGGATGCCCAAATTTTGGAGGGAAGTCAAAATTTTGCAAGTGTGAGCAGTGTGAAGAAAATTGTATATTATTGTGTATTAGTATTTTATTAGATATAATATTGTAATATATATGACTATTATTATTAAATATTATATAGTAATATATTATTGTTATTATGATTATTAATATTAAATATAATATAGCAATATATATAATTATAATTATGATTATTATTATTAAATATAATATAGTAATATAATTATTATTATGATTACTATTCTATTTAATATATAGTCACATATTATAATTATGTCCCTAGGGGTCCTAGGGACCTATTTCATTTGATCAAATCGGTCAAAAGGGGTCATAGGTTTCAATACATTTCATGACAACATATGTCCCTAAGGGTCCTAGGAGACCTAGGGACGTATTTCATTTGATCGAATGGGTTGAAAGAGGTCATAGGACAACCTATGAGCCCTTTTGATGTATTTCATGACAACACATTTCCCTAGGGGTCCTAGGACCCATAGGGACCTATTTCATTTGATTGAAAGGGTCGAATAGTCCTATGACCCCTTTTGACACATTTCATAACAAAATATGTTCCTAGGGACCTATTTTGTTTGATCAAATGGGTTGAAATCCTATAACCCCTTCCAATGCATTTCATGACAACATATGTCCTTAGGGGTCCTAGGACCCCTAAGGACCTAGTTCATTTGATTAAATGGGTAAAAAGGTGTCATAGGACTACCTATGAACCCTTTCAATGTATTTCATGACAACATATGTCCCTAGGGGTCGTAGGACCCCTAGGAACCCATTTTTTTTGATCGAATGGGTTGAAAGGGGTCATAGGACTACCTATGACCCCTTTCAACACATTTCACGAGAACACATGTCCCTAGGGGTCTTAGGGAAATATTTCATTTGATCAAATGGGTTGAAAGGGGTCATAGGACAATCCATGAACCCTTTTGACGCATTTCATGACAACATATATCCCTAGGGTCCTACAACCCCTAGTGACCTATTTTGTTTGATTGAATGGGTTGAAAGGGGTCACAGGACAACCTATGACCCCTTTCAATCCATTTCATGACAACATATGTCCCTAGGGGCCTACTTTGTTTGATTGAATGGGTCAAAAGGGGTCATAAGACAACCTATGACCCCTTTTGATGTATTTCATGACAACATATGTCCCTAGGGGCCTATTTTGTTTGATCGAATGGGTCAAAAAGGGTCATAGGATAACCTATGACCCTTTTCAATGCATTTCATGACAACATATGTTCTTAGGGGCCTATTTCATTTGATCAAATGGGTCAAAAGAGGTCATAGGACAACCTATGACCCCTTTTGATGCATTTCATGAAAACATATGTCCTTAGGGGTCTAACCTATTTCATTTGATCAAATGGGTTGAAAGGGGTCATAGGACAACCTATGACCGCTTTCGACATATTTCATGACAATATATGTCCTTAGGGGTCCTAAGACCCTTAGGAACATATTTTTTTTAATCAAATGGGTTGAAAGGGGTCATAGGACTACCTATGACCCCTTTTGACACATTTCATGACAACATATGTCCCTAGGGGTCCTAGGACCCCTAAGGACCTATTTTGTTTGATCAAATGGGTCAAAAGGGGTCATAGGACAACCTATGACCCCTTTCAACTCATTTCATGACAACATGTGTCCCTAGGGGTCCTATTTCGTTTGATCAAATGGGTCGAGAGGGGTCATAAGACTACCTATGGTCCCTTTCGATGCATTTCATGACGACATATGTCCTTAGGGGTCCTAAGACCCCTAGGGACCTATTTTGTTTGATTGAATGGGTTGAAAGGGGTTATACGACTACCTATGACCCATTTTGATGCATTTCATTACAATATTATATTTAATAATAATAATCATATATATTACTATATTATATTTAATAATAATCATAATAATCATATATATATATATATATATATATATATATATATATATATATATATATATATATATATATATATATATATATATATATATATATATATATATATATATATATATATATATATATATATATATATATATATATATATATATATATATATATATATATATAAAGTGGTAAATGATTGAAGCCTTTATATTAAATTAGATGTTAATAAGATAGTTACAATGCTCTCTGTCCAAATGTGCACTAGAAGGAAAGAACATAGTAAGAAAACCTCTGGTCTTGCCTGAGACTGAGGTCCTATATTATAAATAGTCTAAAAGGGGCATTTGCTAGTATATTCCTAATTAATGAGATCTTACAGTGTCCAATTATTAGATCTAATATTGAAAGTAATAATTTAATTTTCATTATTTAGCCTGTCTTCCAAATTCAAACTTATGATGCTATTCATGACTGCTTATACCTCCTAAGATAATCTTTCTACTAACTTGCATATCAAAGACACCTTTCTTTCCACAAGTATTAGTAGTATTAGAACAACAAGAATAAATGAAGAAATTCAACAAGATTGAATAGAACCTTTTCTATAAAAAATTTAACACTTTTTTCCTTATCTATAGGGGAGAGGATCCAATACTTGAATGCATTCCAATAGTTGTGAATGGAGTTGTTCACTTGATACCTACACTTATTGACTTAATGTCAAATTTTTTAATAACATTGTACCAATACTTGTGACTTTAAAGTTGTTAGTACAATGCTAACTACCTAAAATTGAATAAAATGTACCCTTAGTTACAAAAATTAACCAATGATGTGATGCCACATCAATCGTTCAACTATGGGTACCCTTTATGCATGATCATTGGTTTCACTTTTTTTTTGGGGCTGTTTTGCAAAACTTGGCAAAAAGCATGCTAATGTGGCATCATAACGAGCGACATGGACTTGAAACCTTAGTTATAAGTAGGTGAATCACCAAGTAAGCTACTTTAAAAAATTGGGAGCGATTTGAAATTTTTATGTAGGGTTTTGATAAGTGCAAAGTTAGGGTGTTCAAGTATTGGGTCCTCTCCCCTATGTAGTTTATTATGAGTTGGCAAACTACCATCTAATTTATCAATTTTTAATGTTTGTGTCCTTTTAATGTTTATACGTGCTTTTAGTCTCCAAATTAGTGAATAATCCACGCATGTTATAATTTACTGTATTGGGAAAAATTAGGATTGATAGACATTTTCTATTAAATTATTTTATTGCCTTTTTTCTATGGCTTACTATAGATGATTGATTTATTTATTTATATGTTTCTATCACATTTTGAACTTACTTTAAATTTGAGTGTTCCTACATGAATTATAGTTTGTGGAATGTAAGCTTGTGGATTGATATTACCAATTTCTGAAGTTACTACCAAGATTATGACATTATTCATACATTTATAATAAGACTAAGTTGCAGAGCCTAAAATCATCATTAGATATTGCAAAACCTAAAAGAATAGATTTTCAAGGAAACTGATAGGGTTTAAAAATATATTCCCATATTTCCATATAGGGTTTAAAAATATATTCCCATATAGATCTAGCTATAAGGAAACTGATAGGGTTTAAAAATATATTCCCATATAGCCTTTACTAAATTCCTTTCATATTTGAAAGTACTATTGTCTTAACTCTTTTAATTTTAAATTCAAAAACCTTTATTATTATTTTTTAAAATTATATTTTAAATCTATCAAAGTCTTGATTCATCCCTAAAATTGTCATCCATCTACCCCCTTTGTTTGCTACGAGAAGCCAATGCTTTCAAGTCTATCTATCTATCTATCTATCTATCTATCTATCTATCTATCTCTATATATATATATATATATATATATATATATATATATATATATATATATATATATAGCTTATATATATAGCTTTTTATGTATTTATATACATATATAGGAATGTATGCATATATATTTAAAATTATGAAGATATTATATTTGTTTGTATCCTTATTATCTAAATTATCCATCAAGGCTAATTTAGCTAATAAGATTAAGAGTTACATTATCCAGTTTTGATTAAGACAACTATTCAATTTCTGATTAATTTACTTATAATTATAGATTTGGATATTTTCACCATCAACACCCTTATTTGTTAACTGGTCTGCCTCTTTATTACCTTATGAGAAAATATGAAAAATCTAAATATCTTCGAAGAGGTCCAGGAGATTTAGAATTTCTTCCAATTTAGAATTTAAAACCCAATTTGGTGTCTCCCTTTTCCTAATGGCATTTAGGACAATATGTGAATCTCCTTTAATAATAATTTTAGATATACTTAGTGTAGAACTAGAATCAATGTGCAAAGAACATTAACAAATAAAGTAAACATTCACAAACCAAAAACTAAATTCACATATATGCTTAGACAAAGAAAGCAAACAAGAAGTGCAAACCTCACAAGAGAAAACAATCCATGCTTTCTTGATTCTGTAGATGTGTCCTTTTGCTGTGGATGTATGCTCAAGATGCTCAAAAGTTGCTTCAATGGAGATGGGTAATGGAAAATTGGTAGCTTTGTGAGCTCTCAATTTGGCATTATAAGGGTAATATTGATGGCTTCGATTCTCAAAATAGCATGGTAACTTTAGCTCAAAGATTGTTGATGAAATGGCTTGGGATGGGATTCAATTTATAGGCTAAGGGGTAGAGGGATGGAGGGTTTAGATGCAAGGATGGATGAAGGCTTAAGGAGGGCTAAGATGCACTCAAAGGGGAGCACTTGGATTGTGCTTGTTTAGCACCAATGGGAAGGTGACACTTGTCACAAGGAGGATGAGTGTGAGAGGGTAGGGTAAAGGGTTGGTTAAAGTCATGATGAGTGGGGTTGAGTATGTAAGAGGGATGTAAGAGGAATGAGTGTGGAAGAGGGAAGAGTGTGGAAGATGGGTGTAAGAGTCATGAGTGGGCTTGTAAGAGTCTTTATGTTTTGTAAGAGCACTCATGACTTAGTGGTTGGGTTTTTTTGAGGGGAGACTTTGGTTGGATTAGGAAAGTCTTAAACTTGTTTAAGGAATGTGACAACATTAGGGGGTGGATTAGGCTTGGGTTTAGGATTAGATTAGGTATGTTAGAGATGTGCAAGTGGATGGCATTAATGAGGGTGGGTGAGTTAGTGGCTAAACTTGGTTAGTATGGGTGGATGGGGTGGATTAGGCTAAATGGAGGATTAGAGATAGGTTAGGGGTTTTTGAATTTGAGAATTTCATTTATCAAATAGATTTATTTAATAAATGGGAATTTTTGGAATTAGATAGAAGAATAGGATTTAATTGATAAATAATAGATTATTTGATTTATCAATTAGGACTATAGATGATTAATTAAATTAATCAACTAGGGGATGACAAAGGATTAATTAAATAGAAATTTAATTAATAATGCCCTTTTTAGATAACTAAATAGGATTACTAAAATAGTGTAATCAAATTTAGGTGTCTACATTTTGCCCCTCTTTGACATAGTGTTGAGACAACACTATTTCAAAAAAGTTTGAATGAAGACGACACGAGGAAGATGTTTTAGCAACAAGGTTGCCCCAGTCTCGGATAAGAAGAGGAGAGACTAGACTTAGATGATGCCCCCTCAAGAAGGCGGTGGGGAGAGAAATGAGGGTCGATGACTTCTTGAAAAGTACAAGAAATTGAGACGAGCTGAGACGCAGGTTGGCAAAAGGGGCTGAATTAGCTCAAACTCTCACTATGGGAGAATGATAAAGGGAAATCAGAGGCACAATAGTAAAGCAAGCTTAAGACTTTCCAGGATTGGGGGGGGGAGATGGAGGAGTGGAGCGCTATAAAAGGAATCCATGATAGGGAGATGGATGATAGAATGATAAAGCTGATGCAACAGGATTTCAAAGAGTCAGATTGGTGGAAGATGGGTTTCGGAGATCCCTAGGACTAGGATTGTGGATCTCGAAAGATGAGGCTTGGTGGATTGATTTGATTGGTGGATCCCGAAGACTAGGATTGTGGATCCCTAAAGCTAAGCGTAAGGAGTGATTCAAAGATATACTGATGCATAAGCTGGGGTACGAGCGACAGATGTAGGATATGGATGGGGGATAATGGAGATGAAGGGAATCCATTGAAGCTTTTTGAGCGGGGGGATACTTCAAAGAGAAGTACCACCATGTAGTTGAGCACTAGATTTGCTATAAGACTGTTGGTTAATTGCCAGGGTTACCAAGAACATCAAGGCCTTTTTACCAACCGTCTAGAGGACTGACAAACTGACTCAAAACAAACACACAAGGATTGCCCCAGTATCACACATGAATCTCAGAGGAAGCAACGTGGAAACGACACTAGGTAACCCACAAGCAAAAAAAGAAAACAAGCAAAAGACCTGATCAAGACCTTACGCTCTAATTGCCCCATTCGCAGCATACCATGATATGGAAGATCATGGCAACCTTGAGGAGGGAACAAGGAGATTGCTTGGAAAAGATATTTCAAGACCCAAAAGGGAAGATCCCAAATCAAAAGAAAGTGAAAATCCAAAAGAGAATTGTTTGCCAACGAGATGGGTAGGACGAGGTACTAACGGACCAAGATTAGACATGAGGAAAGCTATATCCTGCAAGGACCTATCGGAGAGCACCTAAGCTGATGGATCGGGATGAGTGATGCGTCTGGCAAGCTGAACTAAGAAGGATAACACTTTGGTGATAGGAGATCTAGCTAAAGGATGCATTGGAATATCTAACCAAGGTGTACGATGTGTGCAAGATGTTGACCAAGGATGAACTAACACGAAAGCCGGATAGATACAATGATACTAAGCTAAAGAGGATGTACAAGATGACAGACCAAGATATGTTACAAATGTACAAGTTTGTTCATGTTTTGGTTTTTTGTGAGATGGAAATGTTTGTGAAGGATGGGGTGTCTATAATAGTTGATAGGTGGATAGGTAGATGGTTTGTGAAAAGTTTAAGGAAAATGGGATTCTGTGTGTGCATGTGATAGGATACAAGCTAGGATACAAGATCATTTACAAGATGGAATATGGTACCAGCTTTGGACAAGATTTGAATATATACAAGGTATGGTACAAGATTTACAAGGTATAATACAAGCTTTGGTACAAGATTTACAAGCTGTATAGGAGGTATTGACAAGCTCCATCAGATTTTGGATATTTGATTGGAACACCAAGGGAACAAGTAGGTGTTTTATGGGATGGTGGGTGGATGGATGAGGGATAGGATAGTGATAGATAATGGATTAGTCTTTAGCACACAAGGTGCCTGAATTACCAGGTTTTCACCAAGGTACCTATCCAAGGTGCTTGAATTGCCAAGTTTTCACCATTGGACGCTTATTTCTCTTTACTATTTTTTTTTTGTATTTTTTCAAAAGCTGGGTATACCAAGGATCTTCAAGCATAGAACTTCTTGAGATGAATGATGTTAGTGGGATCATTCAAGAGTTCTCCTTCTGGTGTAGATAATTTATAGGCTCCAGAGCCAAAGGAGGCAGTAACCACATAGGGACCAAGCCATGTAGGTTCAAACTTGCCTTTCTTTTCTCGATCTGCTTGGACTTTCATATTTTCTTTGAGGACCATGTCACCTGGCTGAAAGTGTCGTGGGAGCACCTTCTTGTTGAAATTCCTTTTGAGACGAGTTTGATAGACTGTGAGATGGTCATAGGCTTGTTGTCTCTTCTCGTCTAAGAGATCTAGCTGGGTGAGTCGAGCTACTCTGTATTCTTCATCTAAGATTTTCCCTCGCAAAGATATGCGTAGTAAGGGAAGTTCAACTTCTATAGGTAATACCGCTTCGGCACCATAGACTAGGGAGTATGGAGTTGTGCCCATGGATGTATGAAAGGAAGTTCGATAGGCCCATAGAGTCGGATTTATTTGAAGGTGCCAATCACGGCCGGAATCATTGACAACTTTCTTTAGGATTTTGAGGAGGGTTTTATTAGTTGCCTCTGCTTGGCCGTTACCTTGTGGGAAATATGGGCTAGAAAAGTGGTGATGGATGCAGAGGGAAGTGCATAATTCTTCCATGTTGAGATTTTCAAAGTTACCTCCGTGGTCAGTGAAGATGGTGGATGGGATGCCGAAGCGGAAAACAATGTGGTACAAGATGAACTTGGAGACTTGAACTCCTGTAGCTGAGACTAGGGGGATTGCTTCCACCCACTTAGTGAAATAGTCTATAGCTGTTATTATCCATTTATGTCCATTAGATGAGAGAGGGGTGATAGTTCCAACTAGATCAAGGCCCCAACAAGTGAAAGGCCAAGGTGGTGCAATAGGCTGTAGATCCTGTGCTGGAGCGTGCACAAGATTTGCATGCTGCTGACATGGGAGACACTTTCTGACAAAGTCAAAAGAGTCTTCTTCAATGGTAGGCCAATAGTAGCCTGCTCTAAGGATTTGTCGTGCTAGGACAATACCACTTGTGTGGGCACCGCAAAGTTCAGAATGTACTTCTTTTAATGCCATCGCGGCCTCATTTTCATCTAAACATCGAGAGAGAGTATTGTGATAACCCTGACGATATAGGGTATTGGCTATGATAACATAGCGGGATGATTTTTGGATGAGGTTCTGGCATTGGGTATGTGTGAGGTGAGGGGATATGATACCATCGTTAAGGTAAGCGTGAATTTCATGGTACCAAGGGGATTGGGGACCAACCAAGATACAAACATGGTTTGAATCCTCATTCGCATAAGCAGGTGTGAGGAGTTGCTCAACTAAAAACTCATACTGCGTAGCTTCTTGGGGAATTTCCAAGAGCGAGCCGATAGTGGCCATGGCATCTGCTGCCTTGTTCTGCATTCGAGGCACTTGTGTAAACTGAAGCTTTGTAAAATGCTGGGTCAGCTGATCAACTAGCTCTTTGTAGGGTAATAGATTTTAATCTTTGGTTTGATATTCATTTAAGACTTGTTTGATAATGAGTTGGGAATCACCAAAGACTTGTAACTCAGTGATATTCCATTTTGCAGCTATCTTTAATCCTGCTACAAGAGCTTCATATTCTGCTATATTGTTGGTGCTAGGGAATTGTAGCTTGAAGGCTTTTGGAATGTAATCTCCTTGAGGTGTAACTAATAATATTCCTGCCCCTGATCCATGAGAGGTGTATGAGCCATCAAAATAAAGCTTCCATGGGGGCTGTTCTTCAATTAGTCAGACATGCTCATCTGGAAATTCTGTGAGCAAAGGATATGCATCTACTAGAGGTGCATCAGCTAGGTGATCTGCTATAGCTTGCAGTTTGATTGCCTTTCTGTCCACATACTGGATGTCAAACTCACTTAGTAGCATAACCCATTTGGCCAAACAGCCTGTAAGTGCTGTTCTGGAGAGCATATACTTGAGAGGGTCAATCTTGGAGACTAGTTGGATGGTATGACTTAGCATGTAGTGGCGAAGCTTTTGAGTTGAGAAAAAAACTACCAAACAATCTTTTTCCATAGGAGTGTAATTGAGTTCATAACCAACTAGGGTTCTATTGATATAGTAGATGGCTCTCTCTCTACTATAATCATCATGTTGTGCTAGAAGTGCCCCTAGAGCAGTAGGTGTTGCTGATATATACAAGATCAAGGGACGACCAAGAACTGGTGGAACCAAGATAGGGGGATTGGTGAGATAGTGCTTGAGCTGATCAAAGCTGCGCTGACATAAAAGATCCCACTTGAAGTTCTCATTCTTCTTTAGCAAGTGTGAAAATGGTGTACACTTATCTGCAAGTTGGGAGATGAAGCGCCAGACAGATTGAAGTTTTCCCTGAAGAGAGTGAAGCTGTCGCAGTGTCTGGGGAGGAGGCATGTCTAAGATAGCCTTGACCTTTTTGGGGTCGATCTCTATACCCCGTTTAGAAACTATGAAGACTAGAAGCTTGCCAGATGTGACCCCAAAGACACACTTCTTGGGATTTAGCATGAGATAATATTGGGCCAACCTATCAAAGACTTTTTCCAGGTCAGCAAGATGATCCATGAAGGTGTGAGATTTGACCAGGATATCGTCCACATAATCTTCCAAAATGCTATGGATAAGATCATGGAAAATGGCTGTCATAGCTCTTTGATAGGTAGCCCCAGCATTCTTTTGGCCAAAAGGCATCATGGTGTAGCAAAAGGTTCCCCACGGGGTAGTGAATGCTGTCTTATGCTGATCCTCTTCTGCAATCTTGATCTGATTATACCTAGAAAATCCATCCATAAGGGACAGGATTTCATGTCCAGCTGTAAGATCTACAATCATATCTATGTTGGGCAAGGGAAAATCATCCTTTCGACAAGCTTTGTTAAGATCTCTAAAATCAGTACAGATTCTGATGTCACCGGAAGGCTTAGTGACAGGGACCATGTTGGAGATCCATTCTGAGTAGTCGATAGGTTGGATAACCTTAGCAGCTAACATTCTTTCTAGTTCAGCTTTGACTAGTAAGGCCACCTTGGGGTGCATTTTCCTAAGCTTTTGTCTGACGGGCTTGATCTTTGGATCGACTGCAAGATGATGAACTACAAGCTTTGGATCGAGTCCTGGCATGTCCTGATATGACCATGCAAATCGGCCAATGTTCTCTCATAAAACCTCAAAGAGGAGGTCAGCTTGGTCTTGTGATAGGGATGCAGCAATGTGAACAATTCTAGGGATCTCTGAAGAACCAATGTTGACTTCTCTAGTATCCTCTATTAGAATAGAAGACACCTCTGGTCGATTATCTTGAGGAGGCAATACTAAATCCTCATGTTCTGCTTGTGGCTCTGGATTTTCTTGCTGAGGGGTTCTCTTCGCTGCCTTAGCTAGTCCCAGATTTACCTTAGTTCTAGTTTTGGGTGTATCGAAACTAGGTTGGGGATTTTCTCCAAAATACCCCTTGGGATCTAGCTTGTAGATGTAGGCAGAATCTGGCTTTTTCTTCTTATGAGGAGTTTCAGCTCCCATGAATCTTTGAAGCGCTTCCTCTGATGTGAACTCATCAATATGTATGACACTTGGTTGGTCCCAATCTATGAGTTTTGGATGAGCAAGTGGTAGGTCAATGAGATGGATGGATAGTTCTTGGAGAACAGAGCCTCCTAGGAAGATTTGGTCTGGGATATCATCGTAGGCTCTCTTTTCAACTTCCTCAGGAATGTCTTCAATTTTGACAAGGTCACAGTGGATGTTCAAAAAAGCGTGACCATTCTCGTTGGTGCCCCCAGTTGTGGGTATGCCAAAGCCAAGACCTGACTTTATTTCCCAATCATGTGCTTCGATGGGACATTGCATGCCCCTTTCTTCTGGTCCTAGTCCACCTCCTTGATAGTTCTATTTTTCAGTGACGAGCTTATGTTGGTGGGGATACTTCTGGCTGAAGTGATCAAGGCGTGCTTGATTTCTTGGAGGTGCATCCTTATGTAGCCAATTGTTGATATCTGGAGTGAGCTCCTCATGAAGAGGGGTTTTTGAGGACACAAAGGTGGTTGGGCCAAACTGTTTGTATCGAGGAGGTGGAATCTCCTTAGCTTTGTGATATGTTGGCCGTCCATGGGTATGTGGATCAAGTGGGATTGCTCCGACAACAAATGCATCTGATAGACTATATTCTCCACAACCTTTATTGCTGATCTTTACAGTAGATAGGGTGGAGGCAAGGATGGTTTCTGCGTCATTACAAGTGTGGGATGAGCTAGCGATGGCTGTGCCAATGTCTATTCTAGGGAAATGGTTTGTATATGAAGCTTCAACCACATTGCAGTAAGCAAAGGGTTCTGGATTGGCATGGATGGTTACCTCAGTACCCTGATGCAGAAATTTGATGCACTGATGGTAGGTGGATGGAACGACCTTCATAGCATGAATCCATGGGCGACCGAGGAGGATGTTAAATGGTAGGTTTAGATCAACAACATGGCAAACTGTCTCTTGAATGACTGGCCCAACCTTGATTGGTAGCAAAATAGTCCCTTCTGTGGTCCTTTCCAAGTTGTCATAAGCTTTGATGGTGATAACCTCACTGATCATATCTGCCTCAGTATACCCAGCTTGTTTTATGAATTTTAGGGTGCAAATGTTTAAGGCTTATCCATTATCTATCATTACTCTTTTCACGGCAAAATTGGATACCATGATGGCTATGCAAAGTGGAAGGGTGTGATCTGGCTCAACCGCGGGTATGTCGGTGGGTTTGAAAGATAGGGCACATGAGGATGAAAGGTGTCCAACAAGATTACGAAAATCAGTAGCATTGATATCAGAAGGGACACGGGATTCTATGAGAGCACTGTCAAGGATGTCTTTGTACACAGGACTAGTGCGGAGAAGGTCTAAAATGGATATTTGGGCTGGCATGTTCCCAATGTATTCCAAGATATTGTACCAGCTTTTTGATGGAGCTGATGGTGTTGATGAAACTAGTGGGCCTGCGATGTTAAATTGCGCTCTTCGAGTGGTGACCGCACACTCATTATCTGGTCCTCAGATATTGATAACATTGACAGAAGGCTCTTTCGCAAATATATAACCTATAAGGCTACCATAGTATATATAGGATGAAGTGTGGTCATTGTTCTTCCCATGCTGTTGGTTTGGCTGGCGGTTGTTGGTGTTGTTTTGGATAGGTTCTTTTCCAGGATTTTGGTTGTTGTGTGGAGGAAAAACATTTTGATAAATCTGTAAGCCTGCATTGGGAGAGGTTTGGGCACCAACAGTGATTTCCTTCTGATCAATGAGGTCTTGCACATAGTCTTTTAGTTTCATGCATCTGAGGGTGGTGTGACCGTTTACCCTATGGAACTTGCAATACTCATTGTCCTTGTACCATGCAGCTTTGGATTGGGTTGGATCAATTTGCTGGGTAGGAGGAAATTTGATGAGGTTTTCCTTAGCCAATTTCTCAAAAATAACATCCAATGGCTCACCAAGGGGTGTATAGTTTCTAGGTGCAGGTTGGAATCTAGGCTTTTGCCCTGTAGCTACATTGATGGCATTAGCTTGATTGTTAGACCCTTGAAAGTTGGGTCTTGTATTGTGGTTTTGATAGCTTTGGTTATTTCATTGTTGGTAATTGGTAGCTTGTTGGTTGTTTGTTTGATATGGTGGGTTAGACTGGTTTTGAGAAGGACCAATGATATTCACATGTCTGGTGTCAGTAACCCCATCTGTTGCAACATGCTTGTTTTTGTTCCAATTCCTAGACTTGTCATTGGAATGTGATTGATTTTGGTTGGCCTCTTTGTAAATCTTTACCACACCATCTTTGATGAGTCCTTGCTCAAGGATCATTCCTTTCTCTTTGATATCCTTATAGGTCTGCAAACAGTTCATGGTCATGTGGTGAGCCAAGCTGGGATGTGCATTATCAATAAACATTTTCACCACATGGCATTCTGGCAAGGTGCAGGATATGCGGGTGGTAAGGGTTTGCCATCTTTGTAGGTATTCGGCAAGGCTTTCTCCACCTTTTTGCTTGGTGTGGACAAGATCAACTATTGATAGCTCTGTTTCAACAAGATGGGCATATTGGGTTACAAATGCCTCAGATAATTCAGCAAAGTTTTTAATTGTGCCATAGGGGATTCTATAAAACCATTCAAGAGCTGGTCCAGCCAAGCTTATGGGAAAAAGGCGCAAGAGGAAGACATCATTGTATGCCACGTCCTGGCAATGCATGTAAAATTCTTTGATATGTGTGATAGGGTCTCCTTTTCCTCTGAATTTGTCAAATTTAGGTACCTCAAAGTGTTTGGGAAATGGTGTCGTGGTAATGGCTCTGTCAAATGGGTAAGGACACACATTCTCAAAATTGAATGTCTTTGGATCATTCCCTTCTTGGATGGGTTTCAGAGCTGTCTTCATTTGCTCCCACTCTGAATTGATAGGTGATGGTTGGGGTGCCCCCAATGTAGGAGTGCCTTGAGGTAGGTGTGTGCTGGATGGGGCCACTAAATATGGATGGCTGTGAGGGATTTGTTGATAGGGATTTTACATTGTTTGGGCAGCTGCATGGTGGATGATGGGTTGTTGAGGGGGAGGTGACGCATATTGCTGCATGTGCTGCGAGGCTTGCTGTTGATATGGGATTTGAGGTTGGGATTGAGGAACATAAGCTAGCTATGGGATAAATGGATTGCTTTGTGGAGGTAAGGTATAAGATGGTTGTGAGGCTTGGGGAAAGGATTAGAGGGCTTGTGGGGTTTGACCAATATATGTGGATTGTGCCCCCATTTGGGATGGTATCTACAAATAAGTGGTGGTTGGCTGGGGCGGTGGATTACCTCCTAGAAGTGGCATTGAAAAGTAGTTGGTAATTGGAGGTAATGGATTAGTTTGTGGTGGAGGTGGTGGGAATTGAAAGCTTGGGAATGGAACTGATGGGGTTTGATAGCTTTGTGGCTAGATTTGGAAGCTTGGTAGAGTGGTGGTGGGAGTTGGGGTCACTTGGGAGCTTGGTAGAAGATTGGCAGTAGCTTGTGGGTTTTGATAGCTTTGTGGAGTGAAGGTAGTAGCTTGTGGATTTGTGGTTGGTGGTATTGAGCTCCCAAGACTTAATGGAAATGATGGGATTGTACTTTGGGCTGTGGTGAACAAGCTGGGGGCGATGAAAGGTTGATTACTTGATCCCATGGGTGGCATCCCTATTGTATATTGTTGAGGTTGGCCAAAGATGCTAGCACTAATTTGGGAGATGGGTGGATTTGGAAGGCTGGGTTGGGGAGCAACAACAATAGTGAAGGGGGTGAACGATGGGGTATTTTGAGTAAAGGGGGTTTGGAGCGGAGAGGTATGAACCAAGGATGGAGTGGTGGTGGCTGGGTTGGCTTGTGGCATGGAGATTTGAACTTGGGTGGATGATGGTATGTTTGGGTCTGTTGGGTCATATGGATTGGCTGAAGGCTCTTCTTTTGGAATATATTGAGGATAATTTGGATCATAAGAGCCTATGGGTGGTGACAGCTGCCCAAAAAATGGGTGAGATGGATCTGATAATGGAGGGGGTCTTCCAAAGTGAAAGGTTCCTACATTGTCCCTTCGAAAATTAGCCATGATTGTCTCTTTGTTTTTGTCTATAATGGCGTTTACCAATACTGCATTTTCTGGTTGGTTCATGAAAGCTTCAATGTTAGTAGGTGATGGCATAGCTTGCTCTGGGCTCAAGGATGGCTGAGTAATCAAGGGGGGTGAGGTTGTTCGATCCAAATGATAGGGCTCCATTGTTTCTTTCTTCTTGGCTAAGCGAGTGACGGGTGGCATGAAAAATGCTCCTAGGGATGAGATGCAATAATGCTGATGGATGCAAAAGGGGGAAGGCTTTTCTATGCAAATGATTTCCTAGGTTGAGGCAAAGCTATATGAAAAAGCCTAAGGAGTATTGGGTTGGGGATTCTAACTTCAAATATATGTTGTCAAAGCACAAAAGGTCTGCTTTCCTATGTGCAAGCTTGGTGGTGATTGTGTCAACTTAAGGATAGACTGATGATCCTTTAGGAAGAACATGAGATTGACCACTTGTGGATCCCAACCTTTAGCTCAAGGTGATGAGGGATAAAAAGTGACAAAGCTAGATTACCCTAGACAAAGCTCTGTCAAAGGGATAACCTTGGTGAGATTGGTGGATTTGGAAGATTTTAGGAATGGAAAACTTTTAGCAAGGTGACAACAATTTTGAAAGCTTAGATGTGCAGATTTTGGATTGCTGGCTAGATGGTTTGATTCTAAATGAGATGGATGAGCTAATAATTCTTAAGGGGATAACCTAAGATGGCTGGCTTTTCTACAAAGATGACTCTAAAGTGAAGCTTATCCAAGAAGATGTGGAGAAACAAGGGTGTCTAATCATAGAAATCATGCCTAGTTGGTAAGGCATAAGCAGGATTAACTCCTAGATGTTGGCTAAATTTGATGGTGCGCTCTAACCAAGCCTCTTGAAGTGCTTCGTCGGTAGCTTTGTCCTCTTCTTTGTGGAGTTTGGCAATTCGTGGGCTTGGTGTTATTTCTTTTCTCTTGGCTGAAAGTTCTTGGTATGCTAGAGATGGCTTGAGTTTGACCTTGTGAAACTTCTGTTTGGGTTTGGGTTGTTCCGACATAAATTCCTGAATTTTCTTGGCTTTGAGAAAAATCTCAGTGGTTTTGCTTCAACTTGTTCAACTTTCAAAATAGGCAGTGACTACGCTAAGTGTGCCCTAAGCTAGGATTGACCAAGTTTGGCAAACATTCATTCAACATTTAAAATAAAAACAAGCAATAGATAGGAACACCTAGATAGAAGTTTGTGGTTCTCAGAATGTGATACTTGCACCAAGGAGTGTGTATGTTCTACAAATGTTTTGATCAATCACTCCAAACACATTAACATCCTAGATGGTTTTCTGCAAAGCTGATAATTGGTTTAGCTAGGGAGTCCTCGATATACGCAAGGTACGTGAGGCCCAAATCCGTAGATGAGACCAAAAGGATGTCACACAGCCGAGAGGAGCGGTAACCCACTTCTCCTCTTTCACTTCTCAAGGGTATAAAGTTCCTTGAGGCTTAGCTCGAATGACAAAATCTTGATCCCAAGAGAGGTGTCTTTCGATTCACCTCCCGATTCTTATACTCCGCCAGAGTGCTGGAGTTGAGGTCGTCCAAGGGGTGATAAAATCCCCAAGTAGGCCTCCTAAAAAGAAACAAGGTTTTGGATCCTAATCTTATGCACCCAAGATGGCCTCGAAAGATGAAAAGGGGAGAGAAGACTCGGATGACCTTGGGCTAAAAAACACGCTTGTTCTTTTACCAACTGACTCTTATGTGTGCTAATCTAGACTTTGCAAGCACTCATGTTTAAGAGACAATGTTCAATTCCAACTTGAAGCGCCAACAAAAGTAAATCGATCGAAGAATGCAAACAATAAGAAGAGTTAGGGTCAACAAAAGCAAACTCGCGCGCCCGGAGGCCCTCCACGTCAAGTATCGATTAATTTTCTTTAAGGCATTCAAGATTGAGTGTGAGTTTGTTTTAAGCCCAAAACAAAAGTGTGTGAGATTCGATTTCAAGCGCGCACCCGGAGGCTCTCCACATCAGTTGTTGTTCAATTTTAGTGCCCAAACTTGAAGTGTGATCGATTTAATCTAGAGTTTTGGCCATTTAAGAATTTTGATAAAGTTAAAGCAAACGTTCAAAGACCAAGTGAGTGAGTTAGATTGTGGAACATTTAACACTTTTTTCAAGTAGACCCATCCCCATAAATGGCGCTGAGATTGCAACCAATGGTTAATATTTGATGGGTGATTAGAAAAGAGGTGAGTCCAAGGAACTACTCAAATTGATTTTTGTAAATTTGTATTTTAACTTAACAAAGTTTCTTAAATGTCCAAAAATCAAACTTTACCTAGATTGCATGTGAAAAAGAGATTTGTAATGGTTAATTGATCCTTGGCATTCAAGATTGGATTTTTTTGTTTTAAGCATGCATTCCAAAGAAAGTTGATTTTAATCCATGACATTCAAGAGTGTGTTTTTGAGCAACATTCATTCAATGAAAAATGTGTTTAACCATTCAAGTTCATATTTTTTTTTTAGCAACATGCATTCAAAGACAAATGGTTAAATATTTAAGTTCATTTTTTAGCAACATGAAAACCTGCAAGAAACATGGTTAGTGGTTCCATATGTGCTCCAACCTGCAATGAGACAAAAAAAAAGCAATTTAGTTAGTTAGCCAAAATCTTCAAAAATGAGAGCTTAACTATGGGAAATTTTTTTAAAATTTTTTTTGTTGTTTTTTCTACGCGTAAAAATGCTTAAAATGGTCTAAATCCTATGGAACCACTAAAAGTCAAATTTTGATTTATACTCTTTTTAAAGTAGAAATGGAACATAAGCAAGCAGAGAAGACAGTCTGTCAAAATACGAAGAGGACAGAACAGATTTGCAGCACAGAACACAGGTGACAAGCAGAGACACCGATTTGCGCAGATGCGGATTTTCGCAGACGACGATTTTCACAGACGCGGATTTTCGAAGATGTCGATTTTCGCAGACGCGGATTTTCGCAAACGTTGATTTTCGTAGACACGGATTTTCGTAGATGTCGATTTGCGCAGACGCGGATTTTCACAAATGTCGATTTGCGCAGACGCGGATTTTCGCAGACGTCGATTTTCGCAGACAGAACAGGTTGCAGGCGCCAAAAAAGCTGAAAAATGCAAATTTTTTTTTTTAGATGGTATTTCTTCTTCCTAAGTGCGTTCTTTAACTTGCAAAAACAAGCAAAACACCCTCACAACACACTCAAACAACAACAAACATTAGATGGTTAGAAAAATGACATATAGATGAAAATAGATGATTAAATGACCCATAGTGGGGTCCCACCGGGCGTGCCAAAATGTAGAACCAGAATCAGTGTGCAAAGAACATTAACAAATAGAGTAAACATTCAAAAACCAAAAACTAAATTCACATATATGCTTAGACAAAGAAAGCAAACAAGAAGTGCAAACCTCACAAGAGAAAACAATCCATGCTTTCTTGATTCTGTAGATGTGTCCTTTTGCTGTGGATGTATGCTCAAGATGCTCAAAAGTTGCTTCAATGGAGATGGGTAATGGAAAATTGGTAGCTTTGTGAGCTCTCAATTTGGCATTATAAGGGTAATATTGATGGCTTCGATTCTCAAAATAGCATGGTAACTTTAGCTCAAAGATTGTTGATGAAATGGCTTGGGATGGGATTCAATTTATAGGCTAAGGGGTAGAGGGATGGAGGGTTTAGATGCAAGGATGGATGAAGGCTTAAGGAGGACTAAGATGCACTCAAAGGGGAGCACTTGGATTGTGCTTGTTTAGCACCAATGGGAAGGTGACACTTGTCACAAGGAGGATGAGTGTGAGAGGGTAGGGTAAAGGGTTGGTTAAAGTCATGATGAGTGGGGTTGAGTATGTAAGAGGGATGTAAGAGGAATGAGTGTGGAAGAGGGAAGAGTGTGGAAGATGGGTGTAAGAGTCATGAGTGGGCTTGTAAGAGTCTTTATGTTTTGTAAGAGCACTCATGACTTAGTGGTTGGGTTTTTTTGAGGGGAGACTTTGGTTGGATTAGGAAAGTCTTAAACTTGTTTAAGGAATGTGACAACATTAGGGGGTGGATTAGGCTTGGGTTTAGGATTAGATTAGGGATGTTAGAGATGTGCAAGTGGATGGCATTAATGAGGGTGGGTGAGTTAGTGGCTAAGCTTGGTTAGTATGGGTGGATGGGGTGGATTAGGCTAAATGGAGGATTAGAGATAGGTTAGGGGTTTTTGAATTTGAGGATTTCATTTATCAAATAGATTTATTTAATAAATGGGGATTTTTGGAATTAGATAGAAGAATAGGATTTAATTGATAAATAATAGATTATTTGATTTATCAATTAGGACTATAGATGATTAATTAAATTAATCAACTAGGGGATGACAAAGGATTAATTAAATAGAAATTTAATTAATAATGCCCTTTTTAGATAACTAAATAGGATTACTAAAATAGTGTAATCAAATTTAGGTGTCTACACTTAGATCTTGACAAATTTGGATACCTTCTTGAAGGGCTTCTAATTTAGCGAGGTTGTTAGTGGTTGACCTTATAGATTTACCCCTTTTAGTGATCCAATTGCCATAATCATTGTTAATGATGCATCCTATTCATGCAGTACCAGGATTGCCTCTCAAGTCTCCATCAAAATTAAATTTGGTCCATCCACTAGGGGATGGAATCTAACTACATTTGTTCCTTATCAGTTTTTATTTTTATTTATTTTTATTTTTATTTTTATACATAAGAAAGGGGTTGATTAGGTTTTTCCAATTTTTTTTCATTAGACCATCCCATTCTAAAAATGATCCTTTCTCTTTTGATATTTTCCTAAGGTGAGAGTTTAAGGTTTCAACAATATATGCCTCAATTTTATTAGTAATCTCACATACCGTCATATCTTGATTGTGAAATATTCTTCTATTTATTTCTTTCCATACTTTCCAAACAAGGATAGATGGACAAATATTCAAAAGTTTAGCATAGATACATCTACTATTATCAATTGGCCAACCCCTAAGTAGATCATCCAGATATTCTGGCAAGGGTACGGCCCAATCTAGCATATCTTGAAGCCATTCCCAATAATATTGTGTATATGAACACTTATATAATAGATGATCAGTATCTTCATTGTCATTCTTACATAGCACACATCTTGAAGGTCCCTCAATGCCCATTTTTCTCAATCTATCAGTAGTTAGAATCCTATTATATATAATAATAATAATAATAATAATAATAATATAATATTACTATATATAACAATAATAATCATATACAATAATAGTCAATAATAATAATGATATCCACACTTCCCAAATTTTGGTTTCCCTCTAAAATTTGGGCTATGAATCTTTGAGAAAAAATTTGGCCGCTACTTTTTGGGTACTCGATTTCCCATTGACTACCTGATTAGGTTTGATATTTACCAAACCTATTTGGTCAACTCATAAAACGTGTTTGAGATAGATTTCAGTGACATTCATACTCAAGTAGCCATCTAACAATATTTTTCATTGATATTCAAAGAAATGAAAAAGGTTTTTTTTATAACTCTCAAGATTCCATCGATATAATTGTTGTCAAATTCTAAGTTCAATAAGTATTTATTAGTTAAATTTTAATGAAGATTTCTATAAATTGCTGATTGGCATAATAATTGAAAAATAGCTATAACTTTCAAATGGTATAACATTTTTGAAATCCAAAATTTGTGTCACATTCTATGCTTCTCCTAGTATAAGAAAAAAAGATATTAATTAATTTTAAAATTCTCAAATAGTTAAGGTGGTCAGACATGAAAGTCTTTTTATTCTGGAGAAGTTATAGTAGAAAAATGATTTATAATTCTTTATTTAGAAAAAAATACCCAAAAAGTATGCGTCATATCCTAGCATGAGTTTAATTTTTTTAATCTTTAATTATATTAAAAAATATTATTATTTGATTTCGATTAAGGTGGCAAGACATACACTTACTTTTATTTTTTCCCTAAATTTTTTGTAGTACTACATTAAAATCCAAATTTTGATAAATCAAATAATTTTTTCTCTACATAAGACCTAGTAGTTTAGAAATTACATTCAATTTCCTACAAACTCTCTTGTTACAACTTTTTAATATAAAGCCCATAACTACTTAAAAATTATGGGTCAAGTTAACATAACATTGATTTGCTAGTTTTTCACTACCACTTAATGTTGGAAATATTCAAGACTATGCTAAGTTACTGAGAGGGGAGGGGTGAATCAATAACTTCTAAAAATTTATAACAATTTCAAATCTTAATCCAATAATCCAATTAGTAATTTGATCTAATTGCATGGATGAGAAACTGAAAACATGAAAGCATCCATAACACTTTGACACAAAGATTTGGTGACCCAGAAACCTTCCAAATAGAATGTAAAACTAGGGTGGGGATGACACCCGTAGAATTTAGTACTACAACATAAAGTTGGCCTGTTAAGGCTTACATTGATCACTTTTGATGATCTACCCTATTAGGAGAAATTAGGACTACTAGGTCCACCTTGTGAGAGGATTTTACAAACATACAATGAAGTATGCACTCGGTAAAGAGATTTATGAAAGATTGTTAATTAGGTCTACCTTATTAAAGGATTTGACTAGTTCACCTATTAGGATGAAGTAGTAATAGATCCTTGATTTGCAACTAGGTTTGCTGAAAGAGATTTCTTTGTGTACTGATCACCTTTCGGTGATAGATATGTCTTTGTTTCTCCTTATTTGTTATGGCCTTTACAATATGCTCTTTTTTTGCTACATTCATAACTTGAATTTGCACATACACATTCAAATTACATTGATATGGTACAATGCATTACATATATAAACCAATCCAAATTACATAATCACAAAGTTGGCCATGATACAAGTTAACACAAATATTACAAAGTTGGCCCACATGAAGACACATGGGTTCTAAAGACTGACTCAGTGAGGTTCTGATACTTGGTATCCATTGTCAATGCTCAACATCATCATGCACTCGGTATATGTAGAAGTTCAGTCCATACTAATCACTTCAAGTAGTCTTATACTCAGGCTACACTAGTAACTTAGTAGATATTGTGCAACTCGGCAAACACTTAATCACTTGGTTAGCATAGAGTAGCTTGGTTAATAGTAGCTTCACATCACATGAACTAAAAACTTGGTAAGCATTGCAATACTTGATATCTACTGATAAACTCAACATATTCTAAAATGCATGATTTAAACTGCTAGATTTTATACTGACTAAATTTTCTCAGTAACCACTAGGATTTGTCCAAAGGACTCAGTAGTAACTAAATTACATGGCAAACACTACAAACTGAGCAATGAGCATCGTAGCTATATATGATCCAAATAAGTGTGTGTCACTAATAAAAAACTTGACTAATATGTCAACAATATCCCCCTTTGGCATTAGTGACAAAATCACTTATCAGCCAAAACTAAATACCTTTCATCACCATGTGATACTGTCTCACTAGAGTATACTATATTTTTGAGATTTTTCAAAATTGATTTTTTAAGGTATATACAATATACTATACATTTTTTTCTATGTACAACATGTCTTACTGATCATTTTGCACTTGATACAAGTTCTCCCCCATAGCATATTTCTCCCCCATACTTTCTTCTATCTTTTTTCTCATACTATTTGTCTCTCCCCCTTTTTGATAGTAATGCCAAATATTTATTCTATCTTATTTACATAGAAACACCAAAATGAGGTAAGAATTCATAATGTACCTTGAGAATGATTGTAAAGGTTTTATCCAAACTTTTTTGTAGGACCTTGCATGTATGAAGTGAAATTTGTACCTCTACTAATAGTTCAATCATATGGTCGGCAATAAAGAAGTTGTTATCATGGATTAGAGTTTTTGAATATATAATATGTTTTTGCATTGCATCCATGTTTGGAAGGATCATATTTTATATGCCAACTAATGTTAATCTGATCCTTGCTTCTTCTCTTAGCAATTCAGCTTGCATGTTTGACAAAAATCTAATTTTATTGAAATGTGTAGAGCTTGAACGAGGGTCAAGTTGTAGCTACTAAGCACTAGTCTTTAGATCTATATCTATTTTAGACATTTTTCCTCTATTTCCTTTGTAAACTTAGAGACATCACATAGTTTCCCAAAAAGTGATGACACATTTGAACAAGACATTACAATGTACTATATCTAAGATTTTGATGGTAAAAATCTTAACACAATCGAATCCAGAAACATACTAGTACAATATAATGGATTGTGGAAATTTGTTCTCTTTAAGACATTACAAGATTGACCAAAATTGTAGAAAGCTCTACTTGATGAATGACTATTGGCTAAGAAATGTGCTGCAAAACTTTATTATTAAATTTATTTTCAGCCTTTTCCACTAGCTTATCTTGTCCATTGGTGTCCTCATTGAATTTTTGGATTGCTTTTGCTAGCTGATACAAAATAGGTTGAGAATAATCAATCTCAATTCCTATTGCCTCTATCAAAATGTTCTTGGCATCTTCAGTTATCTTATACTCTTTATCTAAATCAATATATTTCCCCATCTAAATCAATGTCTTCCTCTATCTCCTTTCCTTTACCCAAAAATTTTGTGCTCCATTGAACCTTAGGCTCAACTATCCTTGCACTTATTGCTTTTGTATCTAGAATGGAAACAATGGTAGACATACTTAGGATTGTAGTAAAAATTGATACTGTACTAACTAAGGGAATACTTACAGAAATACTTGAAGAATAAAAAATTGTAGTACCCAAAACTAAAGTAGCCAATGCTGGTGTACTTACCACTGATGTACTCAAAATTGAAGTAGCCAATGTATCCATAGTTGATGATGCCAACTCAATTGATGAAGAAGAAGTCTGTAGCTCAGTAGATGAAGTAGAAGTTACTTCTATCAATGATGTGCTGAGCGAAGTGGGGGAAAGGAGGGATTGGACATTTGATATATTACTGGTGGTTACAATCAAACTTGCTAAAGTTGTCTCCATACTTTATGTAGTAAATGGTTTGCTCAGAGAGTGAGGAAGAGAGGCAATGATTGCTGCAACTATTTTGATTAGGTTAGTTTCCTCATCATCTTACTTTTCTTCCTTGGTAGCCTCTTGCTTCTTGTATTCTTCATAATCAACTATAACATAATGTGTTGATCCTTCATCATCCTCTTCATCCTTGTCTTTCTCATCATTATCATCATCCTTTGCTTCAACTAGAAATTCACTTGGTTTGTGAAGATGATAGACATTTTTCCAAGTATTTTTTACATTCTTCACAACATACTCAATATCTTTCATTAAAATCAAATATGTATTGAATTTGAGAGTTATCTTATCTTCATTTTTCTTAAGTGACTCTTTTACTTTTGCATCTGATATGCTCAATAATAGTTGTCTCAAGGTTTGTGCATATATGTATTTGACTATTTGTTTGGCATGTTCTCATCTTGGCCTGATTTTGTCCAACAAGACATTGGGAATCTGAGAAGCTAGCTAGTCAGGGGAGTACTTCCATTGTCCCATTTTATCCATGACCAAATATTCTATTTGTTTTTGCTCAGCCTCAGTCCTAGTCTCATATTTCAATGCCTTGAAGTTTTTTATACCGGCTCCATCTTTTAATTCCTTCAACCTATCTTGGAAGGTGGGTGGAGGTCTACTGAATATAATGTCACCTCCTTCCTTGTTAGCTTTCTTTTGTGACCTCCTTGTGAAGACTACAATAGATGTCTTTGGTGGCTTGGTGATGATCACCTTGCCCTTGTTTAAAGGTTCTTCTTTCTCAAATTCTTCCTCATCCTCTGCTTCCTCACCTTTTTCCTTAGTTAACAAGAGAGGTGCACTTGATTTTAGTTTTTCTATCCTTCTCTTTCCTTTGTAGACTGCCCGAGGGAGCTTTATTTCAATTCAATTTTGGCCTTTGCTTCATCATATGTTCCAAAATAAGAGGCCTCGAGATTGACTAGTTCATTTACAAGAGCTTCAATTATGTCTTTTGTTTCATCAATATTCACCTCATAGCCAAGAGGTTTCACCCATGTAATTCTAGGCCTAACTACTTAGATATACACCTTACCACTATCCACCATGAAGCATACATCATCCTTATAGTCTTCAACTAACTTGTTCAGAATCCTGAACCTATTATTCATTTTCTCCTTGAAAGCATCGAAGTAGTTGTCCATGATACTGCTATAGTTCTCACCCATCTCAATAATATACTCATTTATTTAGTAGAGGATAGGCACATCTTTTCTCCAAACTACAATGCTTTTAGAAGGGAAGAACTTCTATACATAAAAGAATAGGCAGGTTAACAATGAACCAAACTTGCACAGGTTGTTCTTTGATGTCCTTATGTTTTCCATGTTTTTGTTGAACTATCTCAACAATAGGTTGACAAGGTCATATGACAAGTTGTTCTTAACCACCTTGTATGCCAAATCCACAGCTTCATATGACACACTGTTTAGTTAGCTTGAACTGTATATCTTGTGTGCAATAACATGAATTCCAAATTTTAATTCTGTATCAGTGACACTATTGATTTTTATTCATTTTCCATTTCATTTAGGTAGGGTTTTCTTCCCAACTTTGCTCAACCTAGGGTTTTTGTAGTTTTGGCTTTGGCTAGCATAGGGAGGCTAGTGATTTGATGAATCTTCTTCTTTGTTATTAGAATTGGTTGTTCTAGCCATAACTGCCTATTATGCACCCATACGAGGATAAACCTAGTCCATTTGATTTGAAATTCTTGAGGTATATGAGGGATATATGTCAACCCTTTGGTTTCTAGATGTTGATGCTCAAATTTTAAGGCTCCATCCACACATAGCTGACCTATGACATCATCCATTTCTAGTGTACCAGTTTCTTGAATAACCCATTTGAAATGAGTATGAATGATGTTAATAAGAAGTACCTTAGGAGGAATTTTGGATTGAGCTCCACTTGGATCTAGGGTTTCAATAATCGCAAGAGTGAGTTTAAAATCTAGTGCCTTCCATTCAACTCCATGAACCAACATGTCAGATCCTCACTTAACCTTATTGCTACTAGATGTCATTTTTTCTTGGTAGATCGAGACGACTTTGAAAAACTTTCATTGGAAATTCACTCAAGTTGCTTTGATCACATTGAAAATTGCTCTTCGCAATAGCACTCAAAAATTCATGGTAAGAAATAAATTTGATTCCATGCCTCTTGATAAAATTTTACCATTAATGCTCAGTATGAAAGTAGATATATTGATAGACTATCATCTACTACACAGCATTAAATACTCAATGACATCTTTATGACTTTGTAACCATAGGTGTCTTTATTACTCCTGTCCTTTCTTAGTAGAGCCTTTGACTCAACTTTACTTGATAGAAAAGGTAACTCAGTAATAACTGATACTAATCTTGCTCAGTGATCCATTTGTATCCTAAATACAAATTTGGATCTTTGTCACCTTTCAACTAGAATTGATTTGAATGTCTTCTTTGATAGCCTGGTTTCAGTTCTCCTTTGAGAACTTAGTTAGAAATTGTAGAGTCACCCAATTCTTGAGTGACTTGACCATCATTGCTTGAACTAGTATCCTCAATAGACTTAGGAATCCATTGCTATCTCATTTACTTCTAGATGCTATCAGCCTTTGCCTTCTTTTCATCTTCAATTCTAGCAATAGTCATACAATTTTTGGCAAGATGACCAAGTTCTGTACAAATGAAACATCTTTTGGTAGTATCTCTTCTCCTCATATGATGTTTAACACAATTCATACCAATGTGTCCAAATTCTCCATAGTAATGACATCTACACTAGGTATTGTAGTCTCAACCAAATATTGCTTTCACAATTTTCTTTGTAGGATTCAATGTATTGGTTTTGTATTCTGATGCCTTCTGTCCACGTTTCTTACATTTATGACAATTGTCCTCAAATCTTGGTTTCTCTTTGCATTAATTAGCCCTATGACCATGTTGTTTGTAATTGTAGCATTTTTCATTGAAGTTTTCTTTCCCATTGCTCCAACATTTGTTTGATGTATGACCTATCTTACCACAATGATTGCAAGTAGGTGTTTGGTTCTTTTAAGCACCTTATTTTGAGGATTAGTCTTCTTCTTTGTATCCAATTCCTACTTTCCCTTTTTGTCTATAGAGAGTCTACTCATTTAATTGATTCATGTCTACTTGAGATTTCATCATTCTTTCATTGATTTGCCTCTAAGAGTTTAGATTATTCCTCAATCTTTCATTGATTTGTCTTTCAGATTTTAGATCATTTTTCATTCTTTCATTGATTTGCCTTTTATAATTTAGATCATTACTCATTCTTTCATTTTCAAATCTTAGGCTCATGATTTCTTCATTTTCATTGGAGAGCTGATCAATAAGGTTTGCTTGCTGAAGGGATTAGTTCTGTATTTCATTGTTCCCTCCATCTATCTCTTCTTTTATCTTGTTTCTCTATTCCAAGACTTCACATAACCTTACTAAATGAATCTCTTGTTTTCTTCTTAGCTTTCTTACTTCTTCTTGTAGGGAAGAATTTTTTCTAATAATTCTTTGATTGCTTCATTGTCTTCATTTGAGTTGTGAATGTCTTCAATTCTTTCTTCAATGTAGAGATGATCATTCATTTGATTTGCAAGTTCCTTTCTTCTTTTTAGGGATTTGGAAAGTTGCTCCTAACCTTTCTTGAGTTGGGTAATGGCGATTTCTAGATCCAACTTTTCATTGTCAATGGCTTTGTCAAGTCTGAATATCTCCATATCCTTGATCTTTGCTCAAGCTATTAAACTTTCTCTTGAGAACCACAAAGCTCTAATACCAATTATTGGAAATATTCAAGACTATGCTAATTTACTGAGAGGGGAAGGGTGAATCAGTAACTTCTAAAACTTTTTAATAGTTTCAAATATTAATCCTATAATCCACTTGGTAATCTAATTTAATTGCATGCATGAGAAACTAAAAACATGAAAGCATCCATAAAAATTTGACATAAAGATTTGATGATCCATAAACCTTCCAAATAGAAAGTAAAACTAGGGTGGGGATGATACCCACAAACTTTAGTACTGCAACATAAAGTTGGCTTGTTAAGGCTTACAATGATCACTTTTGATGATGTGCCCTATTAGGAGCAATTAGGACTACTAGGTCTACCTTGTGAGAGAATTTTACAAACATACAATAAAGTATGCACTTGGTAAAGAGATTTATGAAAGACTATTAGGTCTACTTTGTTAAAGGATTTGATTGGTTCACCTATTAGGATGAAGCAATAGTAGATCTTTGATTTACAACTAGGTTTGTTAAAAGATATTTCTTTGTGTACAGATCACCTTTCTATGACAGATAAATCTCTATTGCTCCTTATGTTGTTATGGCCTTTACAATTTTCTCTTTTTCTGCTGCATTCATAACTTGTGTTTGTGCATACACATTTATATTACATTGATATGGTACAATGCATTACATATATATACCAATCCAAATTAAAAAATCACAAAGTTGACCATGATACAAGTTAACACAAATATTACAAAGTTGGCCCACATGAAGACACACAGGTTCTAAAGACTAACTCGGTGAGGTTCTGATACTCGACATCCACTATCAATGCTTGACATTGTTATGCACTCAATAGATGTAGAAGCTCAGTCCATATTGATCACTTTCAAGTAGCCTTGAACTCAATCAACACTAGTGTCTTAGTAGATATTGTGCAACTCGACAAACATTGAATCACTTGGTTAGCATAGAGTAGCTCGGTTAACACTAACTTTACATCATATGAATTGTGAACTTGGTAAGCATTGCAATGCTTGGTAACCACTCATAAACTTGACATATATTGAAATGTACAATTTAAACCATTGGACTTTATACTAACTGATTTTTCTTGGTAACCATTGGAATTTTTCCAAAGGACTCAGTAGCAAATGAATTACATGGAAAACATTGAGAATTGAATAATGAGCTTGATAGCTATATACAATCTGAATAAGTGTGTGTCATTAATAAAAAATTTGACTGATATGTCAACACTTAAGGCCATAGTTTGGTTGACCATGATCCTACAAAAACCCTAATACACTTGTAAAAATATGTACAGATAGGTTATACTATATGTTTAAGTTGTAATACATATTTTAAAGGTATCTTTTGTGTTAAATTGTCCCATTATTGAGATTCTCCTATGCATATTTGGTTATGGGTACTTGTATACTATTCCATGTGATGTGGTTCTTCATATTTTAGGGAAGAAAATATTGTTAGAGTAAATAATTAATAATTAATTATTTATTCTATTTACTTAAGCTTACTTAGGTTAATGCATTTATTTAATATTTAGTAGTTAATAGTTGTTGACAAAAATTCTTAGTTGTCAACCTTATCTTCTACCACTTTCTAGCTTGTTCTACAAGCTTTCATGAGGCCTTTATATTTAGGCTCTCTCATTGTATTTTCTCATTCCATTTTCATTGTAAATACAATTTTCTTGTTTTGCAATATGTTCTCTCTCGTGTCCATTTAGGGTTTTTCCAAGCTCCACCTCTTCCTTCCTTGGTTTCCCTTCATTAGGTTATTTGCATGTAGGTGGTCTTGGTGAGCCATGGATTTGGATTTAAGATAACATTTTGCTGACATCAACATTATTTCATCCTACATCAGAACCCCTGCCAGGCTCTCCAGGGTCATTTTGACCTACTTGCAGTTTTTTGGCCATAACTTGAGCATACAGAGGTATTTTTCCAATCCGAAAGAAGTGCCAGAAAGCTGGTTCCAAGATGGAGACATTGGTGTAGGTGTTTTTAGGTTTTGATTTTCTCATTTTTGTAGTTGAAGTTTGAAGTTCTATTTTTGACTCACATTCATATCTTTTGCATCCCATGTCCATTTTTTGAAAATGTTATATTTTTGGAAAGCTGATTTTGTCATCTTTTTAGAAATACTGTCATTCCCTTCAGATTCTGCTGCTTCTCTTTCTATCATGTTTTTGGCATTTTTTCTCTATGGTGGATATCTTGGGTGTTTTAGGTCCGAGGATCATTTTCAAGGCATGGGATATTTTGTTTTGGGTTTTACTATATTTTGTATCAGCTTTTTTCCTTTTTTGATCATTGTAGACATCATTTGTAAGCACTTTTATATATACACATTGAGATAAAGTGCCAATCTTACATTTCGAGTTCATGAATGTTGTTTTGAGACAATTGTACTTGTACTATTTTTATAAAGCACCATGGGGGGGATAGTTGTTTGCTATTTTTGACCTTCTTCCTTTTGTTTTATCATGTAGCATCAGTGTGACTGTGTCTTTATAGGTGTTTGTACCTCTTCCCCTCTCTTGTCATTCCTAGTTTTGTCTGCAAAGAATTTTGGCCCACCTTCTCAGTTGCCTATCATCTCACCTCGTCTACATTAAGAGGGGGTTATTATGGTGTTCTAATGCATCCTTGGTTTGATGGTTTGATAGTGTGAGCTATGTATTCAATGGTTGATCCTATATACGAGGCGATTGTAGTGGCTGGCTACCTATGCATTTCAGTGAGATGGATCATCTACCATATAGACATGCTTGTTTCATGCCTTCTTCTTCCATGGAGGTTCTTCAGATCATCAGTTTCTTTCAAATGACAAAGTTTTCAGCTTCTTCATGCTTCAGTGATGCTCTTCATGATCACTCCTTGTTCCTATTTTATGGGACATTCCTCTAGTTGGAGGCTTTTTCAGTCCTTCACTAGGTTACCTCTTTTGGGGGGAGGGTTTTTCCCATGTGATTTTCTCTCTTTCCCCAATTTTAGAGGTTGCATTTCTTTCATTGTACATGGGTACCTACAATGGCCTTGTTGCCGAGACCCATTCTGCATTTTCATCTTAGTTTATGAGCTTAAGGCATTCCCCTAAGTTGTACTTAAGGGGGGGTGTTAGAGTAAATAATTAATAATTATTTATTTATTTTATTTATTTAAGCTTACTTAGGTTAATGCATTTATTTAATATTTAGTAGTTAATATTTGTAGTGATGAGTTGTTGACAACATGGGAGTTTGTTCCCTTCTAAAATGTTCCACCTTTTTGTGGATGCTTAGTTGTTAACCTTATCTTCTACCACTTTCCAACTTTTTCTACAAGCTTCCATGAGGTCTTTATATTCAGGCCCTCTCATTTTATTTTCTCATTCCATTTTCATTGTAAATATAATTTTCTTGTTTTGCAATATGTTATCTCTCATTTTTTTTAGGGTTTTTCCAAGCTCCACCTCTTCCTTCCTTGGTTTCCCTTCGATAAGTTATTTGTATGCAGGTGATCTTGGTAAGCTATGGAGTTGGATTTCAAAAACTCCTATAAATATTCTATACTCCCCAACTCATCATAAAAGAATAAGGTTCAACATTTTTAAGCATATTGAACCATGCATCTATTTCATATTATAATAATTATGAATATCATATAGACATGGCATTCTAGAAGTTACTAGTAGAATATTTTTGCAAATATATAGTCAACTTGATCCAACCTAATCTCAAAGTAAATTTCCACTAATATTTAAGAGCACTTTTAAAATTTGGAAAATCTATAAATAAAAAATGGTATTTTGTAGCCTTGATATAAAGGTAACATAGAGAAAAGCTCTGGATCTAGTGGAACAATAGAGTTGGCAATGCAAGGATGATATGTGGACATGTTTCCAATTAACCAAGTAGACCCTTATATGAGGTGTATTTTAAATGAGGTGAAGAAAAAATTTACTTATTGCCCAACTACACTACATATTTAGAGTGGGAAAATGCTATAGGAAACCTCAAGAAAAATTGAACAAAATTAGGCTTGGAGAGATTATTCAAAAATTAGACATTCATATGATTAATGCAAAAAAAAGTAAATATTTTGTAGGAGATGAGGTCAATTTTGATCTTAGATTGGTTTTGACAAATGAGTGTTAACATACTTAAGTTATTTACTTAGTTCATGTTGAACAAGTACTATATGCCAAGCACAACATGTATATATTAGACCATGTCAAGTCATAATGAGTGCCAAACCACTCATGTACTGAGTCATTCAAGTGCCAAGCAGATAGTGTATGCCAACTGATTTAAGAGCTGAGTAAATAGTGGATGTCAAGTGTTATAGATGCCAAGTCATAGTATAAAGATTACTGCATGCCAAGCATCAGAGACATTAGATGTTGAGTGAAACAGTTTTGACATATTTGTTTGTAAAGGCACAAACAACTATGTAAACCATTTTTGAGCCGACGTAAGGATAAATTATGATACATTGGAAATAAGGAAGAATCTGTAGTTGGATTCCCTATGCAATTACATGCATCCAATCAGAAAATGGGAAGGTTTAAATAGAAAAGTGGATGAATCTCAGCTGTAGATTCATACCTAACCCTAAGTCACTAAAGTCTTCTTAAGGAGGACAAACCCAAAAATTTCTATGAATGTTGAAGGAGTGAAGAGAATAGTTTTCTATGAACAAATAGAGCATTCATGGTGGATTAGATGTTATGAAGTGAGATTACATTGCAGAATTAATTAGAGTAGAATAGAGGAAAGAAAAGGATATAGAAAAGAGACATCTAATCAAGAAGGATAAAAAGACATCGGTTTGGATGTGATATGTTATCAAGCAAGAAAGTGCTAACCATAGAGACATTTTAATAGGTGATTTTAGTCATAATATCTTAACAGAGTAGTCTTAAGAAGCTGTATGAAATCCTCTAACAGGGTGCTTACTTAATTGTAAGTTAAAGTGATGCAGAGCCCTCTATATTTATCTTCAAGGAATATTAATTCAACTCAAGGGATTCACAATAAGCTGGTACACCCTCAAGAAACCAAGAACATCTCAAAGATTACAACAAAGAACCCTGGCATTATACACCGATAAAGACAACATCTTCACTCACACAATCAGATTGCTATGTCTGATTACATTGTTCATAACTTCAGTTCTAAAAATATTTTTGAAAAACCATTTGTAAGAATTGTTAAAAATTAGTAATTCTAAAACATATCCAAAGATGAGACCAATCCAATAAGCAGATTATAAATTATGTACTCTGAACCAAGACCCATATTTTCTGTCATAAACCATAACCAAAACTGGTAACCCTGCCTAGGGCATCAAATATATTTCACAAAAAAAAAATTTCAATAATATCAAACCAATTCCAAATTATCCATCTATGATTCTAGTTTCCAAATCTGTAAGCCATTTATTTTTCCCATTCATATATGATTTTTCAAGCACAAATCCCTGCCTTCATCTTGAATGGATATCTTTAAAAACCAGTTTCCACTAAAATCTTCATAACTTTCCCAAATCTAAATGAAAATAATTAAAACTAGTTAGAAATGAAAGGTAGTTCACATATATTTCCAATGAATATAATTATAGATATTGAGTCTCCAAAATATGTCCGCATCACAAGCTGCAACATGACTGTATTCAGCGAATCTCAAATCTGCAAACATCCACTTTCACCAAAATACCCATAACTTATTCATTTTTTCATAAAATTGAACCAAACCAAAAGAATGAGAAGAAGGATTCATCATACTATATATCCATTACTATATTACATGGTTTCCAGGCTGTACATGGCCGTACAAGGCCTAGAAAATACTCTAAAACTTAAAAAACCAATCAAAACCACAACAATAAAATGCACCAAAAATGTATCAAAGTATTTCCTCTTCTTCCAATTGATTTGGTTCGACCATACAATGATTTTTATATCCATTTGATAGTTATAAACCTTCCTAACTACCCCCAAGACCAACCATATACCCTTTTACATCATTATTCTATTATTAACAACTTTCTCAAAGTTGCATTTTACAACTTTTTTACGCAACTTTTACATTTTTGACAAAAAATGGCTTCATAGCCTTTACAACTTGACCCAAATACAATAAAAATGACTCAAATGACTTTAGATGGATGTCAATAAATCCATTCACCAATTAAATAAACATTTTTACATTATTTATCATATTAAGACCTCCTTTGACAACTTATTACAAATGGCTTCTCTAGCTTTTATATCTTTGTCTTCTTGAAATTTAATGTGCTCCTGTACCATAAAGTCCTTTAACTAGGCACATTTCTAATAGAGTGTTGAAATCCTCTAACAAGGTGAGACCTAACAACATTTGTAAGCCTTTAATAGGGTAGAACTTTCATAGGGTAGATCATGTTTCATGGTCAAAACATTGTAACCTTCATTATATACACTTTATTGCTATAGTAGTGAAGATTTGTGAGTGTCATCCCCACCCCAGTTTTAACTTCTCATTGGAGGGTTTCTGAGTAATCATATCTGGTGTTATATGTATGTGAATGTTTACTTTCTTACATGTTTTAGATGTACATGCCTTACATGGTATTTTAGTTTACTTAGTAAATATATGAGATGGATGTGTGGTGAACGTTTTATGGGCCCAACGTTAAACTACTAATTCACCCCCCCAACAAAAGTTTACCTTTCCTATTATAATTCCAACAATTGGTATCAGAGCCTTGTTCTCTAAAAGAAAAGCTTTGCAACTTTGAGGAAAGATTTTGAAATGGAAGTCTACAAGTTGGAAAAGATTATTAAGAATTAGAGAATTGAAATACAACTCATTCTACATCAATTGGATGAAGCAGGAGAAGAATTAAAGCAATATTTGAAGAGAAGGAACTAAATTACTATTGTAGAGAATGACACACAACACAAATATATTAACACTACTAAGCTATTTGCAGATGGTGACTCAAATGAATTTGATGCAGTAGTTACAAATCTGATGGAAAAGAATAGAGCCCAAGATGAGGAAATAAAAAATCTCAAGTTAGAGCAAGAATCAAAAGCCATATTGCTATGTGAGGTGATTGAAAGAAAGCTATGGAAGACAAAGCTATGATTGAAGAAGACAAAATAATTCTAAGCAATAGACTAGAAGACAAGTCAATAGAGCTAACCAAGATTTCCAACATGCAATTGGATACTCTAAATCAAATAATGAATGCATGACAAGGAAATTGAGATAACTACATTGAAGTTTTAGAATGAACAATTGCAGTGATCTAAAGAGGGAAAAAGAATTTACTAAAAGTTTCAAAAAACCAAATGAAGCCATCAAATACTTTGAGAAATTATTGAGATCCTCTAGATCAAACAATGATACATTTGGACTGGGATTCATAAGTACTGAAGAAGGAGAATCATCAAAAAGTGCAGAAGAAATGAATAACAAAGGTAGGAACTCTAAACCTACTTTTCATAATTATGGTAAGAAACTACATACTACTAATATGTGTAGAAGCAAGATTGTAAATCAGAATGAACATGGTTGATTTCCATAAGTGCAACAAGCAAGGTCATCAAGGACATGAATGTAGAACCAAGACCATGCACACATAAAAATTTGAAGGATATTGTTATAACTATCAAAAGTATGGACATCGAGCTTTTGAATGTAAATCCAAACCCATGTGGTCATCAAACATGCAAACAAAGGTAAGGAACAATGGAAAATCTTATGACTAGGATTATAATACAAGGTATAGCTATTATTATTGTCAAGAATATGGAAATGTTCCTGAGAATTGTATTAGGACACAGTTCAGTGGTAACTACCAAAGGTGGTTGAGTAAAAACACATATTTTAGCTATTTGAAGACTAGTCACATAAGTAGATATTGTCCAACAAGGTCAAAAGAACCATCTTGTGAATTTGATAAAGGCAAAGGCAAGGTAGATGTTGAACACATCAGAGATGAGATGAATAAGACATGGAAAAAGACACATGATTAAAGCACATCAAATGAAGAAGGGATAACTTCCCAATGGGTTAGGTGATCACACCTTATCAAACTAGGCAATCAAGAGGTATGCGGAACTAATATTCAAATGTTATATCATACATCAATTCTAAAGGATTTAGTATTGAAAAGATTAATTAGCATGAATAAGGATGAAAGATGTTAGTAGGAATCCAAGATAAATATTTAAGTTTTTCATGTTACTGCTGAGCATGAAAAGTTTCCTATATGTGTTGAGTAGAATGCTAGAAGATGACAAACTTATAGACATGGTACTTGATGCCAAACTTGTAGTGGTTTTTGAGTAATAGAAATGTCAGTAGATATTGAGTGAGCCTAAAATTGGTTTATGCCAAGCTTACAACTATGTAGGCACTCAACATTTATTGTAGGGTTTTCAAAGGGTATTTGATCAATTTTAGCTCATTTTTCATCATTTCAAATTTGAGAAAGAGCAAGTAGAGTAGAAGACAATCTAGAAATCCATTCCAAGAAGTTGTAGAAGATCTAAGTAGTGATTCCACACTAGTTTGTCAAATTTCATAAGGTATTTATCAAGATCCAAGCTACACAATTTTTATTTTCAAAGACCCTAGTTTCACACAATGGCATCAAGTTCAAAGAATGTAGAAGGAAAGGAAGTTTTAAACATTTAGTTAGTGAGTAATGAAGTAAAATAACCCATTTTAAAAGCTATTCCTGATATTGCTTATAAGAAAGATCCTTATAGTGCATTGCCGATGATTCCATCAAATGTTTTAATGGTACAAGATGTAAGAAAATGCTATAACTATAAGATTGGTAGCATTGGGGATATGGAAATTAGGGAAGCATATGGAAGACTTTGTGATAATGGTGTACTGAAGGAAGAATTCAAAATCATGGAGAAGGGATTAACATGAGTCCTAGATTTTTCCAATGTGTTTAAGACAGAGTGGATTAAGATAGTGCTTAGCCAAATTCATGATGGTTCACTATGGCTGGACAATGGACCTATGAAGATAACTAAAAAGATAAATCATAGGGTTACTAGCTACCCAACCCTAGATTGGCCTAAGACACTAAGAAGTGATTCAAAGGAGGTAATTAAGAAAAATACTGGAGTTGTCTAGAACAAGAGAGGCATGATAATTGATTCAATAACTGATCCTTTGATAGATTTTTCTATAAGGGTTATATCACACAAGTTCTATCAATCTAGTAGATTGAACAGTGTGCCTTATATAGCTGTGGATGTGGGATATAAAATTGTTAAGAAAGATCATACATATGATCTAGCACAACTACAATTGCAACAATTGATGGAGAACCTTGGAGCAATCAGAAAGACAAAGAGTGCACAATGCAAATTTTGTTCTATATTGATTTATATATTTTTTTTATGTGCAAAAAATCTTTCCAACATTTGGAATAGTTTCATGGGAAATAAATAGATTAGTAGTAGTACATATTGGTGAATACACTAAGTAGTTAGAAGAGAACTTTGAATTTGTGATGACTAGCTACTTAAAAAATTTCAAATAGTCAATGAAGAAAAGATTCAGAGTATCAGTGTCACTAGTAGAGAAACACCATGATGATGTATGTTTTCTTGTGGATGTTGACTATACTTTTATATAAGCTGCTACACTAAGAGTGAGATGGTTGAAGCCACTTGGTTATGAAATAAATGTAGATGAGGCCTCTACAGCTATAATTGCATTACTGGAAAAAGAGGTAGATAAAACTACAAAGGTATTTGGAAACTATGAAATAGCTAAATCCAAAATTTCCATGGAATTGAAGTCTGCCTCTACCATGAAGAAAAAGGAGAAGATAGTGAAGAAGTTGAAAAATAATTTTGGAGAGGGTGTTGAGGAGGAAGAAGAAGAAGAAAAAGAAGAAGAGGATAAAGAGGAGCAAGAAACCCAAACATAAGCAACACTAGCTTTGACACAAGGCATGGGAGAAGATCAGGAAGAGGAGGAAATTGAAGGTACCAAGGGAGAAGAAGCCGAGGAAGCACCTACTCCTACTGATCCAAAGAAGAGGAAGGATAAGGTCCAACTAGTGACTAAAACTAAAAAGGTAGTTAAGGTGAGTCATCCCAAGCCCACTACACCTACTACAAGGGATAGTGCACGTGAAATAGCTCAAAAAGATAAGGAAAAGATCAAACTAGCAGAGTAAGGAGGTCAAGAGAAGAAGAGACCAAGAAGAAAATATGTTGCACAAGCTAAGTTTGATGAAGGGAAAATAGAGTCAGATGAAAACAACAAATTTAAGGTGGTGAGTCATAATCCTCTTTCAGACTTTGAAAATTTATGTGAAAATATTAGAAATGGTGTAGACTTATCAAGATTTAGTCTTGTTGATTTTGACAATCTTGGTAAAGTGGAGAAAAATCAAGTGGAAGAAGCCATATATGCTATGATGGAAAAATTCAAGACAACCCCTCCATAAATTTCCAAATCAATGCCAAAGAGTTTATATGACAAATTTGAGAAAAAATGACACTATTGTTTAGACTTGGAGAGACAAATTAGAGAAACATCTCTAGCCCGAGTGATGCCTAAACTTACTAAGGCATAGATTCCTAAGGCTGCAAAGAAATATACAATTAGGTTTACACCTAAATATAGAGCCTTCAAATTTTTACAAAATAATATTAAGGATGTTGTTAAGAAGTCCACACAGATGTGGAAGCTCACTAATGGGCTGACTACAATTAAGGAAGAAGAACAAGCACCCATTGAAGTGAAGGATGATGAAGAAGATGATCATAATGACATTATTGAGGGAGGAGTAGGAATGCAAATAAATGACAAGGCAACAGTTGAGCTAGAGCAACCAGAAGAATAGAGTGTGCAAGACACATAATTGTCGAGTGTTAGTCCTCAACATGTCACAAGGGAGACTATTGAAATAGTATCTGTTAAAGATTTTTTGATCTATCAGATTAGAACATCAATCTCCTTACTAAGGAAGATCTTAATAAGATACTAGACCAGTCTACACTGCAAGCCAAACTTTGTGATAACCCTATACTGGTTAGTGTGGATGAACTACAAAAGATAGTGACTAATACTACAAGGGAAAAGGTGAACCACAAAAACCACCTTCTATCATCCCTCTGGTCACTAATGTACAACATTTGGTCCAAATAATAGAAGATACAATTTCCAAGGTTGATACAATAGAGATGAGTACAATAGAAACAAAAGTTGCTGCTATAGAACAATAAGAAATAGGTTAGATAGACTTATCTACACCTACAACACAAGAAAAAGGTGCAAGTCAAGTCATTATGAAAAAATAGGGCAAGCCTAAAGAGATAGAGTAGACACCTAGAATGAAGAAGCAAGCAACTATACAAGCATTGGTAACCTTACCATCATCTGGCACTTCTTCCACACAAAATCTTAAGAAGTTGAGCATAGATGCAACCCCATTGCAAATCTCAGTGCCAAGCCCAAGTTCATCAAAGACAAAAGAAGTCATATAGTATGGAGATGCGAGCCTTGATGAAGAAATCATTTTTCCCATTTATGACTATGATACAATAACCATAGAATAGATGGGCATATTACAACAAGCCCTAGTAGGGAAGTAGCATCAAGAAATGCTTAGAAGGGAACATAGGTAAAAACATGCACTATAGGATATTAAAGACATCTTTTTAGATGCATTTAGTCTGCCAACTCTTGAAGAGACCAAACCACTAATGGAACAACTGATAGACATAGTGGAGAAGGTTAGTAATGAAGACCTAGATACTAATGCTAAATTACTAGAAGGGTTAGAAAAGAAGTTCCAAAACAAAGTGAATGAGAAAATATTAGGTGACATAGCACTAACACAAGTTGCATTAGAAACCAAGGTTGAGGATGTGAAGAAGGTACTTGAGAAAATATTCTCATTGTATACTAAATTATGCAATCCCTCACTTTTCACCCAAGGGACTAGAAGTCACATCTTGAGCTTGGAAAGCCAAATTACTTCATTAGATGCCAAACTACCCATGAATTTAGCATAGAGTGAGAAGCATTTTAGGATATTATTATAAACTCAGAGTTAGTTAGCTATATTGACAATAGATGAGCCCAACATAAGGGCCAAACTGACTAGCATCCAGGAAACTCTCACCTCCTGTATGGAAATTTTACACAAGGAACTAGGCTATATTGAAACCCTAATGAAGAAAGACCCAAATTTTTCTACACTAGACGGTCTAGTTCACCTTATTGCCAAGGTAGCAATTCAAATCAAGTCATTGGATGTAGCATGTGATAACTGGGATGAAACTCTCAAGATGATATTAGATGTCCATAAAAATTTTCTAGACAAACACACTATAAGTGTATAGACTATTGACATAAGTGTCAAAAAGGGGGAGAATAAGTATATTGGAGAGATATAAGGAGAATGAGAAATGGGAGAGTAAGAAAAGGGGGGGAAAAAAGTAAGACAAAAGATAGAGTAAAGACAAAACAAGCTAAGGGAAGAGCAAGCATAAAAAACATGAAGTCAAAGAGTATCAGATTTAATCAGTTGGAGTACTAGATTTTGGATACAGAACAAACATATCAACTAAGGGAGGGTTATCAAATTTTGAGGTATATAGGTTATTACAAAATTTTGACATTTTGAAGCTTTGTATATAAGCCAAGTTATATATATGTTATGCTTGTAAGGATAAGGATGTTAATGCATACTAAAGTGTTTTTGACACTAATGTTAAAGGGGGAGATTGTTGATCTCGGATTGATTTTCACAAATGAGTGTCAACACACTTTAGTTATTTACATAGTTCATGCCAAACAAGTAGTATATTATGAGCACAACATGTATATATCAGAATATGTCGAGTCATAGTGAGTTCTAAGCCACTCAAGTGTCGAGTAGATAGTGTATGCTAAGTGATTAAGGAGCCAACTAAATAGTGGATGTTGAGCATTACAGATGCTAAGTCATAGTTTAAAGATTAGTGCATGCCAAGCATCAGAGACTTCAGATGCTGAATGAAATAGTTTAGACATATTTGTTTGTAAAGGCACAAAAAACTATGTAAAACATTTTTTAGTCAAATTAAGGATGAATTATGATACTTTGGAGATAAGGATGAATATCTAGTTGGATTACCTATGCAATTACATGTAGCCAATCAAAAAATGGGAAAGTTTAATTAGAAAAATGGATGCATCTTAGTCATAGATTCATACCTAACCCTAAGTCACTAAAGTCTTCTTAAGGAGGACAAACCCAAAACTTTCTATGAATGTTGAAGGAGTGAAGAGAATATTTTTGCATGAATAAATAGAGCATTCATGGTGGCTTAGAAGTTATGAAGTGAGATTACATTATAGAATCAATTAGAGTAGAATAGAGGAAAGAAAATGATACAACAAAGAGACATTTGATCAAGAAGGATAAAAAGGACATCAATTTAGAGGTGATCTGTTATCAAGCAAGCAAGTGCTAACCATAAGATCAATGCTAAGACATTTTAACAGGTGATTTTAGTCAAAATCTTTTAATAGAGTAGTCCTAATAGGCTATATGAAATCTTCTAACAAGGTGCTTACTTAATTTTTAGTTGAAGTCCTTTAACTAGGCACACTTCTAACAGGGTGTTGAAATCCTCTAACAAGGTGATACCTAATAATCTTTGTAAGCCTTTAACAGGGCAAACCTTTCACAAGATAGATAATGTTTCATGGTCAAAACATTGTAAGCTTCATTAGATACACTTTATTGCTGCAATACTGAAGATTTGTGAGTGTCATCCCCACCCCAATTTTTCCTTCTCATTGGAGGGTTTCTGGGTAATCATATCTTATGTTAAATATGTGTGTGAATGTTTACTTGCTTACATGTTTTAGATGTACATGCTTTACATGGTATTTTATTTTACTTAGTAAATGTATGAGATGGATGTGTGGTGAAATTTTTATGGGTCCATTGTTAAACTACTAATTCAACCCCCCCAACCCCCTAAAGAAGTTTACCTTTTCTATTGAAATTCCAATAGTCAAGTCATCACAATATGGGGGTTTCATTGCAATGCACTAATTTCTAATCTTATCAGATTATACGTGTCAAAATTGGATTAAATACTCATCCAATTTATTGAGTAGGGTGTAAACTTATGAAAAATATTGGCTGCAAGTATGAATGAAGTTGATATTAGAGATACCCCCCTTCATGAAATCTCTACCGAAGTTTACCACACAAAGAGTACTTACAAATAATTCTATAAAAGTAGACTCTTTGTGTAGATCATGTAACGCCCCGCCAAGGGATCCGAATTAACCTAAAGTTTTACTAAGTTTGCTAAACAATTTTTTTTTTTTTTTTTTAAAGTAAGAATGTATAACATACACATCAAACACATAGTAGCAGAAGCAATAACATGTAATCATCAACAAACATACATAACCAGTTACATTCCTTAAGGATCCCAAGACGTTGAGTCACATTTAAATTTAATTAATTCTAAGTCTAACAACTACCACATCCACATGAAAGAATAATAAGAAAGTCCAATGTCCATAATATACATTTGTTCCGAATGCCTCTTGGCAAATTAATTTGGAATGCTCAATCATCCACTGTACATGTCACAGGGTATGAAAGGCTTAAAAGAATATACATAAGTAAAGATAAAGATACATCATCCTCAAATCCATGATACAAAGTACAGTAGAATAAATGAAACTAATAACATACCTGATACATCCATACATCCATAATGATAAAACATCTATCATAAAATCTAACCATCCATCCTAATAATCCAAGAACATAGTGAAGGTAAATGCCAACCAAGAAAGCTCCAGCCACGGTGACCACAGACGGATCTCAATGGTAAGACTAAAAAGCACTACCACCCGACCGCGTGGAACCTAAATGGTCCACTCCCACCGCGCTGAGGAGATAGTCTCAAGTCCCAAAAAATGTATCAAACACAAAACACAAGTACTCTCTAAGTCTGGGAAATCCTAAAAGTATACTAACTCAAAGGTTCCAACATAGATAGACATCTAAACCCAGAGGCACCACAAAGACACGTAGGAAACCTGCTATGCAAGCGGGAAAGTGTCATCACAAAAGTCATGTAGAAGTTACTCGAGAAATCCCTTAGGAATCTCGGGTCCCTAGTGATTCTTGCGGCCACTAGTATCCTCTCGTACTGACGAGGCATACTGCAAAATGCAAGGTCATAACCAAGCATTCTTTCTACCCCATCCTAGCCTATACTAGCACTCAAGGTATGGGAGAGAACATACAATTATCTTATTAGGTTCATTTAAGTCAGTATTTAGGTGAGATGTTTTCACTTGTTAAAAAAATTTACAATGGGTTACTCCAGGCAGCCTCTTAGGGCCCCGATCCCCATTGCAAGCCACTTCCCGACACTACACATAGATAACCTACCCTAGGCTCATGAAATCAAAAATCAAAGAATCATAATAAAATTACCTCAGTCCTATACAAGCGACTGAAAAACATCATAAAAGATAAGCCACAAAAATTACATCAGTTCTTCATGAGCAACAGATAAGCATCAAATAATAATCATATGATCACAACAGTTCTCTACTAGCAACTGAAGGCATCAATGATAAATCACAAAATCCAATGGTTCTCCAATGAGAAACCAGAAAGAATCCCAATAATAAATCACAATACTGATCAAAGACTCCAAAATGGTCAAGTCAACACATGACATCATCAAGAACATAACAAACACTTCAGTCCTCTCAACCGATCGAAAGTAATCCAAGTATAACTGATCGATGACTCAAAAAAGGTTATAAAATATAACTAATCGATGACTCAAAAATGGTTATCAAATATAACTGATCGATGACTCAAAAATGGTTATCAAATATAACTGATCAAGACTCGAAAATGGTTAAGTCAGGTATCTCATAAACATACACCTTAGCTTCACACAAGAAGACTGAAAGCAATAACAACTAGTAAATACAATCATTTCATAGAGCACTCCGTCACACTACCATGGTCGGGTTAAGAAAGATCGAGACCAAATCATCATGACATCACATTCACAACCCCGAGCCTCTGGTAACAACCTAAACTGGTCAATACTAGAACAAACCCCAAAACCTCAAAACATAGACAACAAAATAATCTCATAGAAAACAAAGTCATCACACAGTTGGATCTGAATGATAATATACTGTTGAGTTAAGGTAAGATTTAAGTTCCAGTTTAACATCTATTTCAAGTAACTAAGTTTTCGCAACTACCCCTTACAATTAACCCATTTCTATAATAACCTCCATTAAATCAATAATCTAAATCTACAATTTAATCAAATAATATCTATTAATAATAACTTTAATTTAACTGATTCTAATTAAGTTAATAATTAAATTTTAAATGATATCAATAATATTTAATTAATTATTAATATATATTAATAAAATTTATTAACAATATTAATAATTAATAATTTTAATTCATTATAAACTAATTTTAATAGCATTACTAATTTATTTCTAAAAATTAAATACAATTTATTAATAATACTATTTTTAATAAATTGTATTAGTTATAATCTATTTTTAATAAATTAAAAATTTAAAAAAAATCATATTACAAAAAAAACTAACGTATTATATGAAAAAAAATGTTTTAGGCCTGCCGGCCAACGTTTTAGGCCCGCCGGCTGGCATACTTTGGTTTGCCACAGCAAGGTACTGCTACGTCAGCAGTACTTGCTGCCACAGCAGTACTGCTGTCGCGGCAGTACTTGTTGTGACGCGACATCATAGGAAGGGGCGGTGGGGGGGGGGGGTGATGGCCCCGCCTCCCCAAAGGTTGGAATTTTTTTCTCTATTCGATTGCAATTGTTAATGTTTAAAAAAAATAAAATAATTATAATTATAATTATATAATTTTATTTAATTTATTTAATATTAATCTTTAAGAAAAAAAAAAATTTATATATAAAAACAAAATTGTTTAAGCAAATATATATATTGTAAAGTCTAAATTTAAAAAAAAAAAAAAAAAAAAAATGTTTTGCAAACTTAGTGAAACTTTAGGTTAATTCTTTTGGATCCCTTGGCGGGGCATTACATATGGTATCAAAGCCCGAGTTTGTACATTGGGAGCTCTGGGTATATTGGAACGCCACTAATGTGAACTAGTTGAACAGAATGAAAACTTTAAACTATCATGTGTATCTCTTTTAAACTGAAAACTTGAACTAGTCAAACTAAAATAAAACTCAAATTGTTAGTGGTATATTTTTCATACTTCAACACTTAGACTTCAAAACTGAACCAAAATCATAGGCAAAACTGAAAACTGAAATTACTGTTTTCAAAACATGTATCTTTTATCTAGACATCATAACTTGTATATTTTCCAATGAATTTGGGATGTTGATCCTTGTTTAGAATGTTTTAGGGAATCTATTTCAGTATTTGTTAAAATGAATGTCGGATCAATATGGTTTTCGGTTTACTATTAAACCAGAATCATATTGCTCTAACTGTGTTGCAATGTTCTCAGTAGAGCCATATCCTCATATAGGGGGAGAGGGTTAAATAGGACTCGCACAGTGAGTTCTTAACTTTACCATCCTTGTAGGCTTCCAGGAGTAAGCCTAAGTCAAGGGGGGGTAGATGTAGTGCCTGCCCCTAGTTCACATTTCTGTTATTTTTGTCGAACTCTTTTAGGCTAATTTTATGTTTAATGATTAGCAGTATTGTTTGGTGATTATCAGATATTGTCTTAGATTCTGTTGATTTTTACTCTATATTTCATATATGCATGATGATTATACAATGTTTTCAGATATTGATGGTTTATTATCACATGTGCTTTCTTATGGATACTTACCCCATACTGCATGTGTATGGTATGCGTGTTTGTTTTCTTTATGTATGGTGTTTCTGATGTGGTTAAGGAAGGGAGTCGTAGTCACCTGCTAGTCGGGATCTACACGATGCACCACTTCCTGCCATTGTCTGTTTAGCTTAGAATATTGTGTCTGTACATGCGTGGATTTTATGCAGGTTGCAGGTACCGGGTATCGACTTCCTTGAATTGCCAGGATGATCGTACCCTATCGCATTATCTCAATGGTAAGAGAGGGGAGATAAACTCTTAAGTCCAATTCCTAAACCCTTTAGCCAATTGTCCTAACTGATAATTAGGGCAAGTATCTGAGTTAAGTACCCTCCGAATGCATCAAATGATGTTATTTCGTGATTATAACCCTTTTGTTTGATTTAGTATGTATTTTTCTATGATGGGTTTTCGTATGTTGCTTTATGAGTCCTTGATGTATTTTCTATTAATTAAGTTTAATTAAAAAGATTAATTAATGATTTAATTTAATAGAAGATTATTATGATATTTTAATATTTGATTATATTTAATTAATTGAGAAATTAATTAAATAGAAAAGGAATTAAATTTGGAGATAAAAGTTTAAGGATAATTTAGAACATTATAATATTTATTTAATTTAATAATAATATATTTAGAGTTCATTTTTAAATAAATGCTAAATATTATTGTTATCAAAGTTAATTAAATGTTTTATCAATTAAAGTTTCTAAAATAAAGTAAAAAGTGAAAATATATTAATTATTAAAAGTTGTAAGATTGCATGATGCAAGCATGTGTTGAAAATAAAGAAATTAATTAAAAAGATAAAATAAGAGGAAATTATAATGTTATTTTAATTTCATAAAGTGCGCATGGGTTTAAAAGTAATAAAGATTAAAAATAGAAGTCAAGTGGAAAAATTAAATAAAGCTATTTAATGATTCATTTAATATGCATTAAAAAGATAAAGCAAATATTAATAAGAGTTAATTTTGAGTTAACTCAGTTGAGCAAAGAGTCTTCTCGGGAGAACGCACAATTAGTGCCCTGATTTGAGGAGAAAACTCTTTATCACAACTTGGGGGTTCATTTAAAAAAAAAAAAATGACAGATATTGGACACGAATTTGGACCGTGAATTTTGGAGACAGGAATTTTGGAGAGAGTTTTTGGAAGCAAATTTCAGAAGGAGAATTCTAGGAAAGATTTTCAAAAGAAAGTTATTGAAGAGGAGCGAGTTCTCTTACAGATTTTGGGGATTGCGTATTAGCATCAGGTTTAGGTAGGGTCTGGTGTTTTGACCCCTAAATGATTTAAGAAATTTAATATGTTCTGTCTACTTCGTGATTGTAAGAATCTTGTCTTCTTGAGTGTATCATTTCTTCATTCTAGATCTTTTGCTATTCGTTTTCATTTGTAAATCTAGATTGAAAAAAATTGTTTAGGAACATCCTTCAACAAAATTAAATCGGGATTTAGGATTGTATTAAAATAAAGAAAAGAGAGAATTTGATTTGGGGAGAGTTTTGAGATTAAAAAGAAAATTCGTAGGGTTGGAATTATTTTCTCTATTAGATTGCAATTGTTAATGTTTAAAAATAAAATAAATAAATAATAATTATAATTATATATATATATATATATATATATATATATATATATATATATATATATATATATATATATATATATATATATATATATATATATATATATATATATATATATATATATATAAAATTTTATTTAATTTATTTAATATTAATCTTTAAGCAAAATTTTTCTTTTATATATAAAAACAAAATCGTTTAAGCAAATATATATATTGTAAAGTCTAAATTTAAAAAAAAAAAAAAAAAAAAAAAAAAGTTTTGCAAACTTAGTGAAACTTTAGGTTAATTCTTTTGGATCCCTTGGCGGGGTGTTACAGATCATACACACTAATTTGGATCAAATTTATGAACCATAACTAAAATGTGTTAATATGAATCAATGCCATATAAAAGTAGTGGTTTATAAAAAGGAACTCCATAAAGACACTTGGAAGAAATTGCGTAGTTTTTTAAAAAAAAAATTTTAAAAAGGGAAATAGTAAAATTGTACTTTATTTTCTTTTTGTGTTCAAATAGTTCTAACAAAGGGTGACTGACAATTTTTATTAAAAAATTAGACACACAATATTGATTTTTTTGAAAGAAAAGACTCACTTGTAGTCTGGAAATTCATTTTTACGACCTTTATAATGGTAGCTTTTACTCTATTTTTAGAGTTGTAGGCCTCACTAGTTAATGAGGGTAATTATGAAACTATTGAAGCACATAAATTTTAGGATATATTCAAGAGTTTATCAACTATAGTGCCATATTGTAACATTTACAGATCCCTTGCTGACATTTGTAGTAGATTCGTACATAATTCCTCAAAAGCAATAGTCCAAATGGAGCTTGTATGATCTTGGAGTTTAACCTACAAGAGGTACTTGTACTTTCATTCTAGAATATTATTTTCACATCTCGAACAAAATCATGTCTTATCTTTATTTTCAATGAATTCTTTTGCATTCCTTCCCATCCACATCAAGTGAGCATGCTGGATAGCAAAAAGAATAATTCCTAATGAATTTGATTGTTTCTTTTATTGTAACCTCAATTGAATTTACAAATGTTTTTCAATATTTAAATATCATTGATATTGTGAATGAATTATTGTTATATTTCTTTTTGTTGAAGACATTGACAATGAAACTGTGTCAATATAATAAACTTTTATCTTGGATATGAGGGATTAAAATTATGGTATGGATGGTTCAATGGTGAATATCGTTGATGTTGTACTATTTATGACCTCTCATTTAAATTCACCCATGTGACCATTGACCATTTAAAATAGCAATGAAAATTACATTTTGTGATTCCTTCAAAACTTTTATTTAATCTCCCTCTTTAAGACAAATAGGCCATCATAAAGTGACATCAATAGATAAGAGTGATATGCCCATTAACTTTATAGTCTTCTAAAGGACCTTAGTTCCATCCCTTCATCTTATCATTGAAATATCTCCAACGCTAACAACCACTTGAATAATGTCAACCAAAGTATTGTTAATGATGTTTTTTATCTCATAAATTGTCTTAAAGTTGTAGGAAACATTCCCAGTAGGAAATTCATCATTACAACATTTCATAATAGATGTATGGTCAAGAGTGATTTTAATGTGATTTTTCAAATTATTTTATTTGATATTTTCTTCTTTTACAGAACCCTTAGAAATAACATAGATTATAGCTACATGCACTTTATCATAGTGCAATTCAACTACCTCATTATAGCAAGCAACCCTAGTCACTATGCCTTCATTGTCCAAAGTGTCAAATTTGAAAACCTATCCACTTCCTTGCTAGTTATTAAATTGTCTCATTTCTTTTTTCATTGTAACCCTCCCTTTGATTATCCACCTACTTTGGTAAGGATTTAGATCCTTGATTAGGATTATACTTTGAGGTGATGGTACATCCTTGTGAGGCACATGGATGCCATATTTAGTGGTTTTGATGGGTGACACAATTGTGTTATCTTCTTGCATATTTTCTTCTTGAGATTTGTAAATATACTTAGGCCTCCCAATAATTTGGTAGTCTTGGTGAATGATGTCAAGGCTGAAGATGATTATGGTCCTATTTTTTTTGATACAAATAAAAATAATTAGGCATATGTGTATATTAAATGTAAATTAAGGAAGTTATATTGTCTTTGAAGATGATAAATAACAAGGCCTAATGAGAACCTATTGTGTGATGATAAACATATTTTTTCAATGATATTATAGATTTGATTTTCATCTTTTCTAAGAAGAAAAGTTCATTGCATTTCTCAAGTAGTATTGCTAGTAGCATGTAATCGTGACCAAACAACACAAATCTTATATTGGTCTATTTGATCTTGAAAGGTAGTTATCCTCTTAAAAGATAAGATTTGAAGAACTAGTTTGGTAACATATTCTCCAATCTTGATGGAGTTTATCGCATTGGTAGTCAATAGTGATTTGACTTGAGTGACCTAGAAAGAAAATGTACTTGAGTAAGTTGTTTTTAGTAAGCTTATTTATGTATTTATGAATTAAAAAATATCATAGAAATATGTGATTACATTAATATTACATAAACAAATAGTTAAAATAAATTTAGATTCATATATTTATATTTGTGTAAAGATGCATGCATATTGTTTATAATAGTGATAATGGAAATTTACTCTTGAACAATAGAGTTCATTTTGTTTGACATAGTATCCTACAAGATATTTTGCAGAGTAATGTATAGAGAAAAAAAATGAAGTGAGATAAAGGAAGATGAACTTATGAGAGTGGAATTTTCCCCTTGCTGATAGGTTTGAACTATGTTTCTACTTCCCTCTTGTTGAGATTTTGGACAAGCCATAATGATTGGAGGAGTGGCCTACATAGTTTGAAGGATTGTATTAATAAAGAAAAATCTAAAATATTGAGCAACTAGTAAAAGAGATAAGTAGTGGAGATTTATATTATTTTTTATGAAGTTATTATATCTAGTGCTTAATGTGAAATAATTGATAAAATTTAGAAAGGAAGTTGAACTTATGGGACTGACATATCTCCTTTTCTGAAAGGGTGGAGATGCACAACCAGTTTTCCATGAATGAGATTTTGGAGAAGCCATTATATTTGAACAAGTGTCCTATACAATGGTAATGGAAGTTAAAATTCAAGGAGGAGTCATAATTGGAAATAAATGCATGACCCATACCTAAGTAAATCCCAAAGAAATTTTTAGTGAACCATTAATTACCCACAATCATTTCACTTACAACCACAATATTAGTATTAGATCTAATGAACCACTATTTATTTTTCTATCAATCTTATGGTATATCATTATGCATGAGAGATTAATTTTCACATTCTAACAATAAAGGCATATAAAGTAAGGTGAATGTATGAGATTGGGATATCTCCTTTGGTAATAGGTTAGAGATGCACTACTAGTTTGCATTGGTTGAGAAAATGGAGATGCCATTATATTTGAAAAAGTGGCCTACATAGTGTGTATACAAGTTAAAATTCAAAGAACAATCATTATTAGAAAAATGCATGACCGCTCCATAAGTGAATGCTTAGGAAAATTTTTGTTTGATGCATACTTCAAGTTTATATTCAAATTATGTAACATAATGTGCATTGTGAATACTTGTAACACATTTAGCCGTAAGTTGTAAATTCTTCAATGTTTACATGAATTGAAACAACTTAATAGCTCTCAAGTACAATTTTCAATGATACTAAACAATTCTAACCCTAAAAATATATCCTATCCAATTTAATGCTCAAACTAGGTTTCAAATTGTGGTCATAAATTCATCTAGAGAATATATATCCTTGGCTTCCTCAAGAATTTTATTCAAGTCTACATAATTCTAAATTCTTTAACACAATGTACTAGGTATAGAAGCACCTCTTGCCAATTTTCATTTTCCATTTATTTAAAACAAAGAGCAAACTCAAACCCTTAAAATTAACTATTGTAACAAGCAGTGTGAAACCAACAATATATTGTTCACAACAAGTAATACTGTAAAGCACATAGTGATTTGCACTCACACCCTATACCAAAAGCATTCACATATTACTACAATTAACTTGATAAGAAAGAGGAAATAGAGCCAGTCAAGTGATACTAATGAAAATGATTACATTTGATTGTCAAAGAAAACTACAACCAACATCTTGAACACACTCAAAACTTTTGGAAATACAATAGGAAAGTAAACTTTGAGAGGGCAGGGAGGGGAGGTGAATTAATACTTAAAATTTTCAACCTCTAAATCTATTCACGACACATCCATCTCATAATCTATGCATATAAATTGAAATACCAAATTAGACATATACATCTATATAATGAAAGAAAATATTCAACACATGTATAACACAAGATATTTGGTTACCCAAAAACCCTCGAAGGAGAAGGTAAACTTAGGGCAGGGATGAAATCCACAAATCTTCACTATTGTATTAATAAAGTGTATCCAATGAAGGTTACAATGTTTGAACATGAAACATGATCTACTCTATAAAAGGTTTGCCCTGTTAAAGGCTTACAATATTGTTAGAACTTACCCTATTAAAGGATTTAAACACCCTGCTAAAAGTGTGCCTAGTAAGAGGACTTTAACTTACAATGAATTAAGCACCCTATTAAAGGATTTACAACAACCTATTAAGACTAGTCTATTAAGAGATTTAATTGATTCACTTGGTAAAATGTATCAGGAATGATCCATCAATTGGCACTCTATTGCTTGATATCAGATCACCTCTATACTGATGTGTACTTGATCCTTTTTGATTAGATGTTCCTTTTTTTTCCTCTAATTCCTTTCCTCTATTCCCCTTCTAACTTATTATAAAATGTAACTCAATTCATAACTCCTTAATCACCGTGAATGCTCTATTTTGTGCATGCAAAACTCTCTTCAATTCTCCTTAGCATTCTATTTCAAATCTATAGAGTTTAGGGTTTTTCTTCCTTAACAAGACCTAGGTGATTTAGGGTTAGGTATGAATCAATGGTAGTGATTCACTCATATTGCTTCTTAAACCTTCCCTTTTTCTGATTGGATGCATATAATGCATAGGGATTCACAATTAAGATTTTTCCTTATCAAAAAAGATTGTAACACAATACTTAATTCAGCTAAAAAATTACTTACATAGTAGTTTGTGCCAAAACAAACAACTATGTCAAAATTGTATTCCTCAACATCTAAAGTCCCTAGTGCTCAACACTAACTATAACTTCAATGTTGCCACTTGGCATCTGAATGACTCAGCATGCATTGCTTGATAAACACTTGAATCACTCAACACATACTATCTTCTTGACATCCGAGTGACTTGGCACTTGAGTGAATCTTCACTTATTATTTACTTGACATGCATTATCTTATATTTTATGCTTGGCATATGTTACTTTTTTGGTATGCACTAAGTATATGACTTAAGTGTATAGACACTCATTTGCCAAAACCAATCTGAGATCAACAATCTCCCCCTTTGACATGAGTGTCAAAAACACTTGGACATGCATTAATGATCTTATCCTTATAAGCATAACTTAGATATCTAGTATCTATTCAACTTCTATAAAAAAATGTCAAAATATCAACATTTTTCAACACATGACTTATCAATCATACCTCAAAATTTCATAACTCCCTCTAAGTTGATTGTTCTGTGCTGTAATCTGTATCTGAACAAAAATATTTCTCCTACTGAGTAGATTGTCTACTTTATCTTTGTCTTTGTCTCCCCCATACTATTTCTCATTATTACTCGCCCTTTTCTCTTACTCCCCCTTTTTTCTTACTCCCGCTTTTTTACACTTATGTTAATGGGTTATACACTGATAGTGTATTTGTCCAAAAATAATTTATGAATCTCTAGTATAATCTTTAGAGTTGCATCCCAATTATCACAATCTACATCTAATGAAGTGATTTGGATGGCCAACTCAACAAAAAGGTGTACTAAGCCTTCATTATATAAAGATGATAATCTTTCCTCATGAGAGTTCTAGTGTAGGATAGTTCCTTGTGCAATATCTCCATGTGTGGAGTCAATGTAGATTGGATGCATATCAATTTAGCCATGATGTTGGCTTCAGTTACATGTAATGTTGCTAACTAACTTTGGGAATGTAGGAGGGTGTTGAAGTGTTTCTCACTTTGGGCTAGAGACTTTGGGAGAGTTATGCCAAATTTTTTCATAATGCTCTCCAAGTTTAGGATATGACTCCTAACTTCCCTTGTAAAGAGTGTAGTATTATTCAATTCGGTATACAAAGAGAAAATATTTCCTAGTATCTTCTTCACATTCTCTATTTTGGTTGCTAATTCAACTTGTGTTAGTGCAATAACACTTGATATCTTCTCATTGACCTTATGTTGGAACTTTCTCTTAGACCATTCAAGTAGTTTGACATTAGAATCTAGGTATGCATCATTTAGCTTATCCACTAAGCTGGTTAATTGTTCTATTATTGGCTTATTTTCCTTTGGAGCTAGAAGACTAAATGCATCAATAAAAATTTATTTGATATCAATCAAAGTGTGCTTCTGCCTATGCTCCTATATGAGAAATTATTGTTGCTTCTTCTTTGCTAGGGCTTCCTAGAGTATGCCCATATTCTTAATAGTAATAGTTGCATACTCAAATCTGGGAAACTCAATTACTTCATCTATAGATTTATATCACCAAATGATATAACTTTATCTTCCTTGGATGTTCTTGGACTCAGCCTTGAAGATTGTAATAGTGTAGCTTCTATCCTCCACCTTTGAAGAGGTTGACTAGGAAGAGTGGCAGATTCTGGTAGTCATGTTACCAGTGCTTGTATTGCTAATTACTCCTCTGACTTTGTTGTCAAACTTGACTCTTCAATTGGGTCCTTCTCTTTCTCTATATTACTAGGAACACATTGATTTTGTGTTGTAGGTGGAGGAATATCTACTTGACCCATTTGAACTCATGTTCCTTCTATCTTCCTTGTCCGATCTTTCTATTCTCCAATTGTCTCACCCTTGTCATGTACACTTTCCTCTATAGTGATTGAGATTGGAGTACTTTGTGCCAATTTACTAATGGTAGAAGTTGTTATCTCCTTCCTTTGATATACCACAAGGGGTAATGTAGGTTGTATTATGGTGAATTGAGGAGGGGTTGAAGGTGTAATTAGTTGCTATACTTCCTCCCCTACAGATACCTTATCTCCCTTCTCAATCTCATCAATACTCACCAGTACAAGATCCTCACAAAGTTTGGCTTGGGTGGTGGTTTCCACCAGTATCTTCTTCAAGTCATCCTCTATGATGAGATTGATGTTCTCAGTGATAGTATTAGAAACATCCTTTATCTTTACATTGTCATCTTCTGTGTTCACCTCATGTAGAGAACTGCCACTCAACACTAGTGTATTTTGTACACTCTATTTCATTGGCTACTCATTTTTGGCTGGTGCCTATGTGTCTATGTTCATGTTCATACCTCACTCAACTATATCTTGTTCAGTGCCTTCTTCTTTTTCTCCTTCTTTTTCCTCACCTATCTCAATAGGTGCCTGAAATATTTCCTAGGATGTTGTCAAACCATATAGTGATTTCTATATCAAAGTAGTCTTTTGTACAACATCCTCGATGTTATTGTATAATATACTGAATGTCCTATATTTTGGTGCAAATTTTCCAGTATGTTCCTTAATGGCTTTTGGCATTGCACCCTTACTTAATTATGACATTACTTGGGCAAGTGTAGTTTCTCTTATTTGTTTCTTAGTATCTAGATAATAGTGCCACTTCTACTCAACTCTCTCATACAAAATTTTAGGTATGGAGTTGGCAGTCTCAAGAGGAGCCATTTTAAATATTTCCATCATGGCATATGTTGCCTCTTCAACTTGATTCTTTTCAATCTTCCCAAGATTGTCAAACTCAGTGTGAGAGAATCAAGATAAATCAACATTATTTGTAATATTCTCACATAGATTATCCAAATCTAAAGAATAACTATGACTTACCACTTGAAACAGACTATTATCATTAGATTCAATCTTCTCTTCATTAGATTTAGTTGGAGCAACATATTTTCTTCTTTGTCTCTTCTGAGATTCTTCACCTTTGCTAGCTTGACTAGCTCTCTTCTCTTTTGGCTTGGCTACTTCATTAGCCTTTTGTATAGTGGACCTTGTGCTAGCCCTTGTTTTAGGTATTTTAGGGTGTGTAGGTTTTGCATCCTTTTTTGGTTTTCTTAATACAAGTGCATTAACTTTTATTTTCTTCTTTTCAGTAGCTACAAGTACTTCACTAGCTTCTTCTCCCTTGACACCTTCTACAATTTCTACTTCCTCTTCTTGTTGGTCCTCTCCTTGACCTTGGGTGATGGAAAGTGGTGCTTGGATAGGTGCATTCTCTTCTTCTTCTTCATCATCTTCACCAAATTTCTCTTTTAGTTTCTTTACCATCTTATTCTTCTTTCTAATGATTGAAGTAGTCTTCAAGTCCATTGTGTTTTTTGACTTGGGCATATCATAGTTCCCAAAAGATATAGCCATCTTGTCATCTTCTTCTATAAGTAATTTTGTTATTGATACAAAGGCTTCATCAATGTTTATTTGATATCCTAATGGTCTTAACCATATAACTCTAGGAATTGATGCCTAGAAATATGTATAATTAGTATCAACTAGGAAGCAGACATCGTCAGAATGTTTCTTCACTAGTGAAACTAGTATCCTTAGTCTTGTCTTCATTGTTTGCTTAAAGTCTTCAAAGTATCTTGTCATGATTGACTCAAAATTATCACCTAGTTGCTCAATGAATTCACTTATTTGCACTGCAATAGATTTGTTTACCTTTCATGCAACTTTACCAAAAGTAGGAAATGTACTCTATAGATAAAAGAATAGATCCAAATTTGCATTGTGCATTTTTGGTCTTCCTTATGGCTCCCAAATTCTCAGTCAATTAAATCAACTGCAACTCAAAAAGGTCATAAGTATGATCTTTCTTTACTATCTTGTATCCACATCCATTGCAATACATGGAATATTGATAAGCCTACTAAATTGGTAGAACTTGTGTGCTATAATCCTCACTACAAAAGAAATTAAGGGATTTTTAATTGCATATATTATCATTCCTTGTTTATTCCATAGAGCCCCTATATTCCTTTCAATTACTTCTTTTGCTTCACTTCTCACCATCTTGGGCCGATCTAGGGTTAGATACCTTATAACTCTATGCAAAATTTTCTTCGTGATTTTCATCGGTCTATTCTCTAACCATACAAAATTATCATGTATCTTGCTCAAAACTATTTATTCCATTCTGTCTTGAAGACATTGGGGAAGTCTAGGGCATGGGTTAACCCTTTCTTCTCAACAATTTTGAATTTTTCCTTTAATACTCTATTTTCACACAATTTCCCATATGTCTCCCTAATTTCCATGTCTCCTATGATTCCAGCCTTACATGTATAGAAAAATCTAACATCTTGAATCATTAAGACTTTTGGTGGTATCATTGACAATGCACCAGATAGATCTTGTTTATATGCTATGTCTAGGATAGCTCTAAAATTAGGTTGTTTAATCTCATTACTTATCAATTGAAGATTCAAAACTTCCTTTCCCTTGGCTACTAAAGAACTAGATGATATTTCATTAAACTAGGTTTTGCAAAAATTCAAACTACGTAGCTCAGCACATGATAAATACTTTTGTGAATTTGTAGTGATGTTGTCGAGCATCTATTGAATTCATATGAAAATTATTAGGACAATTTATCGTGTTCTAATTTAGCTCTTTGTGATCTCCTTCAAATTTGAATGATGTCAAATGAGTAGAAATTGATCATATAGACCTTAAAACCTTGCAATTAATTCTTAGTGCTTACACAACTATAATCTTGGCTTCAATAAAGATTTCAACTCACTCAACTTGCATGAAGTTTATTTTGCACTTGGAAACCACTACAAGCTCAATCAACACTAATAATTTTGATAGCTCAACATCAACTATTCATTTCACTCGATGACCATAGTGAAAAAATTTATGCTTAGCAGTAACATAAAAATCAACAAAACTTAAGAATTTCTTCTTGATTTTTAACAACACTTTGCATCTTTTTTCATGTATATGTAATCTTTTTAGAACTAAATCCTTGGAACTAATGTAAAGAATATCCTTTTAGATATCAACCCCACTTATCTCTTGATTTCTTAATTGGAGGAGGTGTGAGCACATGACCCATTGGGTGAAGTGATCCCTTCTACACTTGATGTGCTACAATCTCCCTTTCTCTTCCATGTTTTGTTCACCAAAAGAAAGGATGAGGTTATCACCAAAAGAAAGGTAAACCAATAATGGTAAGCTCCTTGGGTGTAACCTATGATGATGTAGATATGTCCCTAATGGATAGGGGATGTATGTTCACAGTGTGCTCAAGCTTCCAATGGCTAGGTGTTTTTATGAAGTGTGTAGATGGGTGAGGGTTTCAACAACGGAGGTTTGGATGTATTTCAACATGGTGTTGGTCTAAATTAGTTGTGATGTAGTGGTTAGTGGGGCATTATAAGTTTGCATAAAATTTGATGATATGGATTATGAGAGGGAAGGGCTTCATTTATAGGCTAAGGGGTAGTGAGATGGAGGGTTAGGATGCAAGGATGGAAGAATGGTGGGGGAGGGCTAGGATGCTTTGAAAGGGGAGCACATTGATTGTGCATGTTCAGAGCTCTAGCCTTGTGACAAGTGTCACAAAGGGATTGGGTGGTCAAAAGGGAGGGTCAAGAGGAGTAATGAGGGAGGATGAGTGTGTAAGAGGGATATAAGACACATTAATGGCATGTAAGAGCCATTAATGCTCTTGGATAGGGATGGAAGAGGATAAGGGATACTTGTTGACTTTGGCTTGGGTTAACAAGTCTTAACCCTTGCTTAAATTTGTGCAAATTAGACTTAGCTTAGGATGGGGTTAGGAGGCAAGTGGCTTATCTTTGATGGGATGGGTTAGTTAGGTGGTTAAGTGATGTTAGTATGAGAAAATGGGTTGGATTAGGGGTAAAGATAGGGTTTAGGGATGTTTTATGAGTTAGGATAATTTATTAAATGATTTATTTAATAAATAAGGGATGTGGGATTAAATTAAATATATTTGGACATTTATTTACTTTAGTAGAGGAACAAGGTTTTAATTAATAAATTGATCTTGGGTTATCATTTAATTTTATCAATTGGACTATAGTTAATTAATTAAATAAATTAACTAGGAGATGATGATTAATTAATTGAATATTTAATATTTAATCATTAATATCGCAGGAGATGATTAAATATGATTACCTAGTGATGTAATTAGTTTTAAGTGTCTACAATATTGTGACCAATCTTCAAACAACTAAAACATGTAGTTTGACTTAGCCACCTACTGTAGTCACTTCTAAAATGTGTTCTTATGCAATTTTAAGCAACATGTTCATACTCTTATAGCAGTGACAACTATACCTTGTATTGTAATCACAATTATAAGAGTTTCCATTGTGCTTTACCTTTGTTTGCTTGTTTGATGACTATTTAGACTTGCATCTACACTCATATGCTCTATGTCCATACTTCTGATAGTTATAGTAGTATCCTTAAAATCTTTGTGAGCTTATGGTCTTGGTTCTACATTCATGTACCTAATGTCCTTATTTGTTACATTTATGGCAATGACCCATGAACTTTTTCTTAAGATTCTGATTTATAGTCTTGCTCCTACTAACATTAGTATTATGACCTATCTTACCATAATTATGACAAGTAGGTTTGGATTTCTTAATATCTTACCTTTGTTACTTCTTTCTTCACCACTTTTGGATGATTCTCATTCTTCATTACTAGTATATCCCAATGTAGAGGTATCACTATTTGATCTAGGGGATCTCATCAATTGTTCAAAGTATTTAATGGATTCACTAGGTTTATTGAAACTATTAGCAAACCCCTTTTCTCTTTTCAAATCATTTCTTAGTTGTTCATTATACGACTTCATTTTTGTGATCTCAATATCTTTTGCATTTAATTCATGATTTGTAGTTATCATTTGACTCAAAGTTTCCAATTGCATGTTAGAAATCTTAGTTACCTTTGATGTTTTCTCTTGTATTCTATTGGTCAAAATCCTTTTGTCATCCTCAATCATGTCTTTTTCCTCTTCATTTCTTTTTTAGCTCAGTAACCTCACATAACAATACTTATTGGATCTCTCATTCTTTCTTTAGATTTTTGACCTCCTTGGTTAGGGTTCCATTATTTTCCATCATATTTGCAATTGCTGCATCAAATCTATCAGAGTTTCCATCTGCAAATAATTCAGTAGTGTTGGTGTAAATAAGTATTTACTATTTACACTTTACTTAAGTTTACTTAGGCTAATGCTTTAGCATATTAGTTTTCATGTAGACACCTAGGAGTTTGCATATTTATATGAGTTGTCATGCAGACAACACAATTGTTTGCACTCTAATTGAGCACATGTTGTCTACTACATCTCTTTATGAGATACACCTTTGTATTCTTATCCTCTCATTGTTGCACATACATTCATGCATAATGGAGGATAATCCACTCTTGGTGGACATGTGCTTAGTTGTGATGATTATCTCTTTGCCGAATCCTAGTCATTCTAGTTGTCTTTATATACAAGGCTCTTCTATGGTGTATTCATCCAATCATTTGATATCCATTCTCATTTGATCATCATTTGCCTCTCTTGTGCTATCTACTAAGCTTCTTGATCTTGGTGTTGAATTATTTCCTTAGGAAAATTCTTACATGGTATCAGAGCCATAGGAATTTCATTGCATAACCATTAGAGAGTTTTTTTTTTTTTTTTTTTGCAGATCAAGATAAGAGCTTGTTAGTGTAAATCAGATGTTGGAATCACATTCAGAAGGTCAAAAAACCCCCAAATTGACTTTTTTTCCATCAAAATTAGACATCTAAGGTGAAATCTAGAGTCATTTAATTTTTGGAGGTGCAATGACATCAATTCAGGAAAAAAATTTACAAAGGTGATTTTTGAAGAGCGATATCTCCCTCATACAGACTCCTTTTTTCAAGATTTTTTTTCGTTTTGGGGTAGAATTTCATGATCTACACATCGGTGTAGGTTGTTTGTGATCTCCATTCCTGAATTTTCCTAAAAATTGCCAATCTCAATTTTTACAACTTTAGAGGCTTTGTTTGGACTCATATGGACACATATTTAGGTGCTATTTTTTTTGAAAGTGCATAATTTTTTGTCCACTTTATAGATCTAGTAATAGTTTGGAGTAATTCTAAATAGAAATATTACTTTCAGAATTTGGTAATTTTTGGCCTATTTTGGCACTTGTAATTAATTAAATCCTTGAGAGGTCTTGTGTCTTATCTTGTTGAGTCATATATAGCTTCCTATTTTTAGTTGTAAATATAAAAAATCAAAGTTCCACTTTGGCCCAAAATTGGCAAGTGGCTATTGTACCTACACTAAATATAAAGTGCCAAATCATTTTTTTTGGGGTAGGGATTCTTTGATTGAGTGAAAAGGGGGGCGGGGCGTATGTGTCTTGTGTTCTTCCATCTCCTTGATATTGTGCTCTCTCTTTTGCATTATGGGTTCTTTTCATAAATTAACATCACATAATTATGCTACTTGGAAATAAAAGATAAAGGAACCATTAGTCAAAAAAGGTTTACTACATTATGTAACTAGTGCTACGAAAAAGCCTGATGATGATGCTGATGAGTCTCATAAAGAAGACTAGGCATCAAAACAAGAAATGGCCTTAGGAACCTTGCTAAAGAATATCTCAGATCCTGTCAAATATCACATCAAGAACATTACCAATCCAATAGAATTTTAGAATAAACTTGAAGCATTGAATGGGATAGTAGATGAAGATATGGCCTACACCATTGAGGACAATATTCTCAAATTGGATCGTAGGAATTTTGACACCACCAAAGATTATCTTACCCAATTAGACATTTATAGGGCACAACTTAAGGATTGTGGTGAACCTATCAAGAAGGGAAAATTGATCAAAAATGTGATGACTCATCTTCCTCCTGAATATGTGGCTTTTGTTTCAAGTTATAATACTCACAAGTTAACAATGGAAACTGCCTTCACTAAGCTTTCATTTGAGTCATTTTCAAGAATGTTGGTCTTAGAACATGAAAATTTAGTTAGTATGGGAATTCTCCAGTCTTCCAAGTACAAAGCCTTAGTAGCTAATAAAGGGAATCAAGGTGGTAAAAATTCCAACAAGAAGCAAAAGTCGTGGAAGGCTAAGCCATAAGATGGCAAACAACAATCTTCCTCTACACATCAATATTCCTCCACACAACAATCTTCCTCACAACAAGGCAAGTTTTTTTCCAACAACAATAAGAAGGGGAATAAACTCAACAAAAGGGAGAAGAAAACTTGTGCCTATTGTAAAAAGAATGGTCATGATGAACATGAGTGTAAGGATAAGAAAATTGACGAGTTGCTAAACATAATGAGGAAACATAAAGTTGATGTGCCAAATGCCTATAAGGATAAGGTATCCTCATTGACTTCAAAAGGTAAGGGACATGCTTTGGTAAAAAGTAAAAATAATTTTGAGGAATGGGTTCTTTATTTAGGAGCTACACATCATATGGGTGCTTCAAGGGAGCATTTTTCCTCTTTGAAACCATCACATGTACCTTACATCTATGTGGGAAATGACACGCAAGTGGAAGTTGAAGGAAATGGGAATGTTGAGTTGGAAAATGGAGTTATCAAGGATGTTCTTCATGTTCCTAACCTTAGCACCAACTTCCTTTCAATCTACCAAATCACTCACAATGGATGTGGCAACAAAGTGGAGTTCCTTCTTGATTTAGTTCTAGTGAAAAATCTAAAGGATGATTCTATGGTGGCAATTGGAAAGGCCAATAATGATACAAGACTTCTTTTTTTTTCTCATTTTGTACCTAAGTACACCTCCCTTGGCTTGTTGACCCACTCAAATTCACAAAGTAAACTATGGCATGAGAGGTTTGGACATCTCAATTAATGCTACCTTCAACAACTTAGAAAAAAGGATATGGTCATATGTCTACCTCAATTCAAGTATTTAGAGGGTGTATGTATAGGTTGTGAAGTACACAAGCATCCCGAAGAGAAGTTTGATAAGGGGAAGTCTTGGAGAGCTATTGTTGTTCTTGAATTGGTTAATAGTGATGTAGCTGGCCCATTTCCAGTGCCATCATTTGGAAAGGCTCGCTATGTTCTCACCTTCATTGATGACTTTTCATGCTACACTTGGGTCATCTTTCTTGCTCATAAGAGTGAATTATTTGATAATTTTATCACCTTCAAAGCTCAATTTGAGAAGCAATTAGGGAAAGCCATCAAGATTCTTCAAATAGATAATGGAAGGGAGTATGTGAACTCAAGGCTTATAGACTTTTGCACTCATGAGGGTATTGATTTTTAAAATTCAATTGCATACACTTGACAAAAAAATGGTGTTGCTGACAGGAAGAATAGAACCCTTAAGAAAATGACCTCTTGTATGCTATAACATAAGTGTCTAGATCAAGTTTTTTGGGAAAAAGCTATGTGTTGTTCCAATTACATCCAAAATAGAATTTCCCAAAAGGCCTTGGATGGAATTACACCTTTTGAGGCTTGGTGTGGAAGAAAACCAAGTTTAAAAAACTTTAAAGTTTTTGGTTGTCCAACATGGGCAAGGACACCTCCACAAAAAACGAAGGCATTGGAACCTCAAAGTAAAACTTGTATATTTTTTGGATATCCTAACCATCTTAAGACATAAAAACTCATGGATCTAGAGACACATGAAATTTTGTTTGAGAGGAGTGTTAACTTTGAAGAGACTTGTCCAAGTTTGGCTCCTTCAACTCCTCCTTCCTCCTTCATGGAAAGTGATGATAGTGATGATAGTGACTTGGAAGATGATATTCTTTTAATTGTGACTCCGAGGACACCAACTTTGTAGGGTCCACAAATAGTTGAGGATATTCCTTCTTCTTCTTCCACTAGACTTCATTGGGCACAAGAAACACTTAATTCAACAAGTTCATTGGTAGGGAATCCTTCAAATATTAGGAGGATAAGGGCACAACAAAAATCATTTCCACATGCATATATATTTCCATTGGTTTTTTCCGCATCAGGGGTTCTTGAATCAGACAAGGCCATGGAGGAAGAATATAACTCTTTAATGAAAAACAACACTTGGGACTTAGTTCCTCTTACTAAGGGAGGAAATTTGGTTTGATGTAAGTGGATATATCAGACCAAATCTGTAGTGGATGGAAGTGTGGATAAGTATAAGGCTAGACTTGTTGTCAAAGGTTTCTCATAGGTTCCTGGTATTGACTATATTGAGACCTTTGCACCACTAGCTAAGATGAACTCCATTTGTTTGACACTAGCTATTGTTGTAGCTCTTGGTTGGGTTGTACATCAAATGGATGTGAGGACTGCTTTCCTCAATGGGGATCTTCTTGAAGAGATTTATATGGAGCAATCTCAGGGATTCATACAAGATTCTACTATGGTTTGTAGGTTGAGGAAGTCTATCTATGGCCTTAAGTAGGCTCCTAAGGCTTGGTATGCCAAGATGGATTCCTTCCTACTCTTAGCAAGATTCAACAGCTGTCATTCAGATTTGAATGTCTACATTCTTCAAATAGATGACTCATACTTGATACTCATGCTTTATGTAGATGAATTGATCATTATAGGAAGTACTTCATCCATCATTGCTAGTGTCAAGAATTATTTGCAGGATAGATTTTCTATGCCAAACTTGGGTTTACTTCATTATTTCCTTAGTATTGAGATCACACACTCTTTAGCTAGGATCAAACTTTCTCAACCCAAGTATGCTCTTAATTTAATTTCTTGCTTTTGCATGAGCAATTGTAAGCCTGTACCTACTTCCTTTTTTTTAGGTGTTAAGTTAGAGGCAAAGTGTTCCACTCCACTTGTTGATGCTACATTGTAAACATAGTTGGTTGGGAGTCTCATTTCCTTGACACATACACACCCTAACATAGATTTTATAGTTGGCATGGTTTCTTGCTTCATATAAGGGCCACATGAACTTTATTGGAAGGCCACCAAATGCATCTTGCACTAAATACAAGGTACACATACACATGGGATACACTATGTAATAGGTACTAGAATTCATTTGGTTGGATAAATAGACTCAAATTATGTAGGAGATCTTGATTCCCACAAGTCTACTTTAGGTTACATGTTTCATCTTAGTTTCAACCCCATTCATTGGAAAAGTAAGAAGAAAAATACTATTGCTCTTTCTTTGACTGAGATTGAGTATTGAGGGGTTGTTACTGCAGCTACATAGGCTATATGGCTACAATATATTCTAAAGGAGTTTGGGTTCAACTTTCCATAGTTTGCAGTCATTCATTGTGATAATCAGAGTGCTAGTAACATCTCAAAATATCTAGTTCAACATCAGAGGACCAAACACATTGAGGTTCATATGCACTACATCAGAGAGCTGATACATAAGTAGCTCATTGAGTTGAGGTATTGTCCTATAGCAGAGTAGACAGTAGAAATCTTCACCAAACCCTTCACTAAGGTCAAGTATATCCATTTGTGACATCTCTTGGGGGTGCATGATATTCTAGTAAGGGGAGTCACTTGACTTCTCTCTTCTTTCTTATGGGAGGGATCTTTTCCTTACATGAGGTCTTCTTCTCTCTTATTTTCTTTTATTGTACTTATCTCTCTTTTGGAGGGGGTTTTTCCCATGTGGTTTTCCCTCTTTCTCCTCTTTATGATAGATTTCATTGCATATTTTTTGTACTTGTAGTTTGTACATGGGTACCTAACATGGCTTAATAGCTGGGACCCATCATGTATTTTCATCTAGCTTTTGTGAGCTTAAGTACATTCCCCTAAGTTTCACTTAAGGGGGGTTTTGGTGTAAATAAATATTTACTATTTACACTTTACTTAAGTTTACTTAGCTTAATGCTTTAGCATATTAGTTTTCATGTAGACACCTAGAAGTTTGCATATTCATATGAGTTGTCATGTAGACAACACAGTTCTTTGTACTTCAATTGAGCACATGTTGTCTACTACATCTCTTTATGAGAGACACATTTGTATTCTTATCCTCTCATCATTACACATACATTCATGCATAGTGGAGGATAATCCACTCTTGGTGGACATGTGCTTAGTTGTGATGATTATCTCTCTAATGACTCCTAGTCATTATAGTTTCCTTTATATACAAGGATCTTATATGATGTATTCATCTAATCATCTGATATCCATTCTCATTTGATCATCATTTGTCTCTCTTGTGCTATCTACTGAGCTCCTTGATCTTGGTGTTGAATTTTTTCCTTAAGAAAATTCTTACATGTAGTGTTAATCTCTTGGTATTGTGTGTCATGCTCTTGAATAGAAATTTCCTTCCATCTCTTCAATGATCTCTTTAACTTATCTCTTGCTTCAGTTAGCTGATGCAAGGAAAGTTATATTTCAACTGTTTGGTTCTCAATAGTCTTTCCCAATTTTTAGACTTCTCCAAGATCTTTCCTTAAAGTTGCAAAGATTTTCTTTCAAAGAACTATGCTCTAATACCAATTGTTGGAAATAAAATAGGAAAGTAAACTTTGGGGGGGGGGGTTGGGGGGGCTATTGGTGGTGGTGGTGAATCAGTACTTATAATTTTTAATCTCTAAATCTATTCACTAGACACCTTTCTCACATTCTATGCATATAAACTGAAATACCAAATTAGACATTTACATCCATAGCGTGAAACTAAATATTCAACACATGTATGACAAAAGATATTTGGTTACCTAGAAACTCTCCAAGGAGAAGGTAAAAATGGGGTGGGGATGATACCCACAAATCTTCGCTACTATAATAATAAAGTGTATCCAATGAAGGTTACAATGTTTGACCATGAAACATGATCTACCCTATGAAAGGTCTGCCCTATTAAAGGCTTATAAGATTGTTAGATCTTACCTTGCTAAAGGATTTAAACACCCTATTAAAAGTGTGCCTAGTAAGAGGACTTTAACTTACAATGAAGTAAGCATGCTATTAAAGGATTTAGAATAGCCTATTAAGACTACTCTGTTAAGAGATTTAACTAATTCACCTGTTAAAATGTCTTAGTAGTGATCCTTTGATTAGCACTCTATTGCTTGATGTGGGATCATCTCTATACTGATGTGTACTTGATCCTATATGATCAAATGTAGTTCTATTTTCCTCTAATTCCTTTCCTTTGTTCTTCTTCTAACTGATTCTACAATGTAACTTAATTCATAACACCTTAATCACCATGAATGCTCTATTTTGTGCATGCAAAACTCTCTTCAATTCTCCTTAGCATTTTATTTCATGTGTATAGAGTTTAGGGTTTGTCTTCCTTAGAAGACCTAGGTGATTTAGGGTTATGTATGAATCAATGGTAATGATTCACCCATATTGTTTCTTAAACCTTCCCTTTTTCTAATTGGATGCATATATTGCATAGGGATTCATAATTAAGATTCATACTTATCAACAAAGATCATAAAAAAATACTTAAGTCAGCTCAAAAATGATTTACATAGTAATTTGTTCCAAAAAAAACAACTATGTCAAAACTGTATTACTTGACATCTAAAGTCCCTGATGCTCGACACTAACTATAACTTCAATGCTATAACTCAGCATCTGAATAAATAGGAATATACTACTTGCTTGACACTTGTATCAATCTAAACATACTATTTACTCAACATCTAAGTGACTTGGCACTTAAGTGACTCAATACTCATTGTTTACTCGATATGCATTATCTTATGTGTTATGCTAGACATATGTTACTTCTTCGGCATGAACTACATAAATGACTTAAGTGTATAGAAACTCATTTGTCAAAACAAATTTGAGATCGAAAAGAACTTCAAAGATCAACAAGAGAGCTCCATTGAAAGCTGAAAGGTTGTAAAATTCAAGAGTTTAGATAATTGATTTAGTCAATTATAGTATATAATATACAATAAATAGAGATTGTTATGTAATCTAGACTACTATAAAAAAAAAACCATTAATGAAAGAATTATTTGATTATGTGTACTAAGGACAACATTTGATATGGAGCATGAAACTCAATCACAAGAATTATTAGTTAGGAAAAGAAGCGCAAGAAGATGCCTATACTGAAGCTATGAACAGTTCATTCTAGAGCTATGAGAAAAGCTCCTTAGGATAAACATTCACTATCAACAAAGAATGAGATGAGAAATATGAAAATCTATGCAATCCTGTAATAGCTAATAATTATCCTCACCATCAAATTCAATATATGGTGAAATTTATCTATAGAACTTGAGCATACCTACAACTTTTGATCTCTAAATATTTTTTAATTTCCTTTTTAAAAAAATTTTTCTTACAGATTTTTCCTTTAAAAACTTGTCAAATTGTTTTGGTTCCTTTGAAATTGAAGGCAATTTTCTAAATCCATTCTTGGCAGCATACACAAGCATTACACATGGTATTTGACTCACACAAAACTATGTAGATTATTTATAACATTAGAGTATATCTACCATAACAAACATGCTCAGGGCTTGAAATCAAAGCAACAAGAAACACATTAGAATATTTTCCGTTATGAAACTTGAACCAAATACAATATCCCTTACCTAAAATAATTATTTGAGTCTATCATGCATTACATAATTTACATTCAAAACATTTAAAAAAAAGTTTTCCACGAGTCACAATTTATTGGACATCCAGATTTTTACTCAAATCCATAAATTTTTCCTCCTTTCTATAATTTTCCTTAACTTTCAACTGACTTGCTAGGTCAATATATATAAAGCTACACTCACTCCTAGGATCTATGGAGGCATTGCTAGTTTCTTTTTAGATGCATGGCAAACTTACAAAGTCAAAGGTTCTTTGGTTGGAAAAAACTTAACAAGAGATTTTGAATTATTTTCTTGGCCCATTATAATAATAATCATAGGCCATGTGGAGGATGTAGACTACTTTAGAAAAAGCCCTTGGTTTTCAAAGTCCTATAGATGCTTCTAAATAGATGTGGATTGATAGAGCAATGTGATATGGAATAAAAAGAAGATATTATTTGGGCTTCATTTTAGACCAGTGATGTAGAAAATTTGTAAAGCTCGGGGAAGTAGTATGCCAGTATTGAAATGGAAATAAAAAGAGATGTTACAAAGGCATTTAATCACAAACAATTTGAAAATAAAAGCCACAATTACATACATATCATCTTAGTCAAAATTGGAGCCGTTGCAGTTGAAATAATAGGATATTTGATGAGAATAGAGAACATGGAAAGACACAACTGGCCCAAAATAAAAATGATGATAATTCAAATACAAGAAAGAACATAGAGATGAAGAAAATTTCCATATAGATAAATAAATGGGGTACTAACCTGCAATAGTAATCAAAGGAAATTGTGGAAATGAAAAGTTATACAAAAGAGAAGATCAAAGTAGCCATGTGGACAAAAATACTTAGGAAAAAATGAAAAAAACCATTTCAAGCAATTTGATCTCACTTGTTAGTACAAGAAAAAGTAGTATGTGGGAGAAAAATAAATGGAAAGCTAAAATGTTGATAGCCTAGTTGAGGCCTAGCTCACCACATCTTAAGTATGAAACTAGAAGATGGAAAAAATCAAGTCTGCCATCTAATCATATTATTATTTTGACAAAAAAATTTATTAGAGTTAGAAAAGTGCTATGTATGTGAAAAATATAACTTCACAAAATAAAATTTTGCTTGGCAAACAATTAATGCCAGGTAAGTCAACACCTAAAGTTGCTAAGTGATAGGCAATGAATGTTGAGTGGAGGTTTACTCAACAATAGTAGATGCCAAGTTAGTCAATAGTAGTGGGACTTGAGTGACTTAGTCTCCAAAGGAAGAGCTTGACACCTATAGGCACAAAAAAAATTACATTGAGTGAGCTCAATAGATGTGGTGACTGAGTGAACTTGGTAAGAATGGGTTTGGAACTTGGTGGACTCAGCCGTAACTCAGAAGGTACAACCCAAACAATGATATTTGAGTTAACACAAGGATTGTTCAGTTAAAAATATAACTGAGCAAATCAATAATAGACTTGTTGTTTGATCTATTCCACCATTAAAACACATAGATAATACTAAAGAACTTGCAACTTTGATCTTCTCAAATACTAAACACAATGCATAGTAGATAGAAAGAAGACAATAATGAGCCAAAAGATAGGGCCAACTAATATTCCTACTTTCTATCTTTCTATTTATAAATTGATTCAACTAAATAAAAATTAGGAGCATAGGGATTCAACTAGAACAAAAAATACTTTAACCTACAACTTCTATTTGTAATATAAACTTACAAAAAAGAAGGGATGCATACAATAAGGCCTAGAGAAATCATTGTTTCAACAAGACAATACTTGTAGAGAACAAAAGAGTTGATCCTATGCTTCTGCAACTTTGATCATATTCATGTTCCTTCTACACTCTAAACACTCTACACTAATATTCTTTCTTTTGTTCTTTCCTTTCTTGGTTGATCCTCTCCTTATCAAATGAATAAGACTTCATTCCCTTTTGAATTGTCTCAAAAAATTTCCCCCTCTTTTCAAATTTCAAACTCACCTATTGAGTTTAATGTGTTAGGTGGGTAGGTGGGAAAATCAACTAATTTCAACACTTCCCCTTTGTCTCAAACCTACAAAAAAAGGATCACTCTTGATCCAAATCAACTACACCAAGACTTCTTCTTAGACACACATAAGTTTCTATGTGCCTCAAAGCCTTAGTGAATATGTTTGCTAGCTGTTGCTCAGACTTGAAAACTTCCATTTTGATTTCTCCATTCTCCACTAGCTCTCTGATGAAGAGGTATCTAATCTCAATGTTTTTGCTTCTCCCATGAAAGACTGGATTCTTTGATAGTGTAATTGAAGAAATACTACCACAAAATATTGTGGTTCCATCCTCTTGATTTACATTCAAATATGTCAAGATTCTCCTTAACCAAATAGCTTGACATGCTACTACATTCATTACTATGTATTCAACCTTTGTTGTAGATTGAGAAACAATAGGTTTCTTCTTCAATGCCCATGAAATTTCACTTGAGCTCATATAAAACATGTATTTGGAAGTGGTCCTCCTATCATCTAGGCTTCCAACCCAATCACTATCAATATACCCAACAATCTTTAAAATATTATCAAAAATGTACAAAATACTAATCCCTTGGTACCATTTACATATCTTAGGATCCTCTCTCTTGCTTTCCAATGGGAATCAATTGGTTTTTCCATAAATATGGAAATCAAAATTATTGCATGCATCATTTTAGGTCGAGTTGCTACTAAATACATTAAACTTCCAACCATACTCTTGTATAATGTTAGATTCACACTTTGTTGAAATCAATTTGCTCAACTTTAGACCTACTGCTATTGGTGTTGGGGCTTCCTTACTATTTTTCATTTGAATCTCTCCAAGATCTAATTTGCATATTTTTCTTGAGAGATGAAGATGCCATCATGTATTTGTTTTACTTCTATGCCTAGAAAATACTTCAAGAGACCTAGGTCTGTCATTTCAAATTCATTCTTCATGACCTCTTTGAACTCAATAATTAGGTACTTATCATTTCTAGTGAAGATTAAGTCATCTACATACAAGACAACAATCAATACCTTACTATTTGTTGTCTTGATGTAGAGAGTGTGCTCACCATCACTTTTACTAAAGCCATTTCTTATAAGGTATGAGTCAATCCTTCTATACCATGCCCTTGGAGCTTGTTTAAGCCCATATAGAGCTCTCTTTAATCTATACACCTTGTGTTCTCCACCTACAACTTCATAACTAGGTGGCTGCTCCACATATACCTCTTCTTTCAACACACCATTCAAGAAGGCAAACTTCACATCTATTTGGTACACCTTCCATTTGTGCTAGGCTATAATTGATATAACAACATGCACAATTTTCATTCTTTTAACTGAGGCATATGTCTCATCATAATCTCTTTCATACTACTACTTGTAACCTTGACCACTAATCATGCCTTATGCTTATCTATTTTTCCTTCAGCATTGTACTTGGTCTATTAAACCTATTTAACTCCAATTACTTGTTTATTGGGAGGAAAAGTAGTTAACTCACATGTTTCATTTCTCTGAATAGCATCTATTTCCTCCTCTTCCTTCATAGCTTCTTCAAAGTAGATTGGATGACTATGAGAAAATAATGCAAAATTGACACTCTCATCATAGTATTCATCATACCTTTCTTCTTGTTATATCTCCCTTAGACTCTTAGTCTCTCTTGGCAATAGGGAGGTGAGAGTGGGATTTGAATTTTCAGTATTGCTACTACTACTATTTTGCATGCCAACTTGGGGCTGTCTTGAGTTGCTAGGGGATAAAATTCTACATATTTGAGGTTGCTTGTCTTTTTTTTTTTTTTTGGTAGCTATCCATGCTTGTTGTTCCATCATCTTAATGATCACCAATTTCTTCTTCTTCATCAATGACTGACACTTTATTAGAAATTCTTGAAGATTCATCTATTGAGCCATCCCATGATTGATTTTCAAGAAACTCGACATCTCTTGAAATGATGATCTTCTTGGTGATTGGATCATACAATGTATATGCCTTTGATTCCAAGTTGTAACTTGTAAAGATGCACTTCACACCTTTCTCATCCATCTTTTTTCATTGTTCCTTTGGCACATGTGCATATGCTATACATCTAAACTCTCTCAAGTGCTCAACTATTCATCTATTCCTTGACCATGCCTCTAGAGGAATTTTGTCATGAAATGACTTTGTAGGACACTTGTTTATCAAGCATACTATTGTTACTATAACCTCTCCCAAATATTTAGTTTTGAGTCCCTTTTCTTTCAACATGCTCCTTGCCATCTCAACAATGGTCCTATTCTTCCTCTCATATACTCCATTTTGCTATGGAGTTTAACTAGCTGTAAGCTCCTTCTTGATGCCATTCTTCTTACAGAAATTTACAAACAAATTGGAGGTATACTCCCCTCCTCTATCTGACCTAAGAACTTTTACAAATTTTTCACATTCTTTTTCAGCTAGGGCTTTATATTAAACAAATTTATCAAATGCTTCAAATTTTCTTTTCAAGAAATACACCCATGTCCCATGACTAAATTCATCTATGAATTTCATAAAGTATGTGCTCCCCCAATAGAAGTGGTTTGCATAGGGCCAACTAAAGTAGAATAAACCAACTCTAATGGTTCCCTTGCCCTTCTAGATTACCATAATTAAAGGGAAGCCTATGTTTCTTACCCAATATATAAGCCTCACACTTGTCATGACATGAATCTACAATGCTTGGATAACCATCTACCATTCTTTTCTTGGACAATAAATTTAAAATAGAAAAGTCAAGATTTCCATACCTGAGATGCCACAACTTAGAGGGGTCTTCAATCATGCTCCTAAGAGCTAATTGGTGATGTGTTGATGTAAATTTATGCTTGAGAGGTACAACACTAACTTAAGAAGAGAAACATATCTCTATTATCAATGGGACCATCCAATTTTTTTTCATTTGGACTGCTACAAGTATCCTCTTACTCCCATCCTTTTCATGAATGACATAGTTGTCATTTTCCATCAACACTTTGTTACCATTTTGAAAGAGTTGTCCAACACTCATCAAATTGTACTTTACACCTAGGAAAAAATATACATTTTTTATCTCCTTCTCATCTTGCTTAATGTGGACCATAATAGATCCTTTGCCCACAATGGGAATAGTTCCATTATTTCCATTTAATTTCAAACTTGAAATTTCTATCAATGAAAGAAAATAAAATTTCATTACCACTCATGTAGTTGCTGCAACCAATGTCCAAGTACCATACCTTAGGGCTACCTTCTTCACTAATGTTACACATGATGAAGGCTATGGGATTGTTTGTATTTCCAATATTCACATCAACCAAATTTGTATTTTCTTGAGTGATGACTTTGCTATTTCCAATGTTCACTTGCATAATGCCCAAACTTATGATAGTAATAGAGCATTCTACATTGCTCTTGTTGTAGTTGTAATTCGTCTTACCTCCTCTAGAGTTGTTTTGAGAGTTTCTTGCCCCATCTTGATTGCTTTCTCTTTCTAAGCTTTCTACACTATCATTCCTCTGACCATTTCTTCCATGACCTATACTTCTTGAGCCTCTACCAAAGCCATTTATTCCTCTCCCCCCTCCTCTTGAATTTTATTGAGCCTTGAAAGACTATCTTGGGAAGTTGTAGTTGACCTATTAATCTAGTGCTCATGGGTTTGAAGAGAAGTTCCCATCATCTCATCCATTGTCAACATAGTGAGGTCCTTTACTTCCTCAATGGTCATCACAAGATTGTCATATTTCTGAGGTAGCCTCCTCAATATCATCTCCGCAATCCTTTTCTCTTCATACTTTTCTCCATTTGATTTGAGCTAGTTTATCAAAGTAGAGATTCTTGATCTAAATTTTACAATAGGTTCATTATCCTTCATTTGAAGGTCCTCAAAATCCCTTCTGGTCATTTGTAGCTTTACTACTTGGACTTTACTAGTCCCTTTGAAATTTTTCTCAAGAATATCCCATTCTTTCTTTGAATAATTAGTTGCTTCTATCTTAGGGAAGATTTTCTATATCATGGCTACCTTAATCAAACTTAAAGCTTTTGCATCCTTTCTTCTTGACTCATGTAACTGAGTCTTTTGAGGGTTGGTGAGGGTAACATACTATGTTGGGTCAATTGTATCATTAAAACCATTCATGAAAAACTCCCATATATCATTATCAACCATGATGGTTCTCATTTTATTTTCCCAAGTATCATAATTATTCCCATTAAAGGATGGTGGTTGTTGCCATGTCTTCCCTGCATCTCCTGCCATGTCAAACATCCAGAGAAAAAATGCCCAAACTCACAAGGATATGAGGCTTCAAAGCTTTGATACCATGTGAAAAATATAACTTCACTAAATAAAAATTTTCTTGGAAAATAGTTAATATTGAATAACTTGGCACCTGAAGTTTCCAAGTGACAGGCAATGGGTTCTGAGTGGAGGTTTACTCAACAATTGTAGATGTTGAGTTACTTGGTATAAATGGGACCCAAGTGATTCAGTCTCCAAGAAAAGAGATTGACACCTATGGGCTCAAATAACACTACACCTAGTGAGATTGATAGTTGTAATGACCAAGTGAACTTGGTAAGCATGTGAATGGAACTCAATGGACTTAGGTGGAACTCGATAGGTACAACCCAAACAATGTTCATGACCAAGTTAACACAAGGAGGGGTTGGTTAACAAGAGAGGCAAGTGAGTCAATAACAAACTTGTTGTTTGATATATTGCACCATTAAAACACATAGGTAATAATAGAGAGCTTGCAACTCTAATCTAGTTAAATACTAAATACAATGCATAGTAGATAGAAAGAAGGCAATAATGAGCCAAAAGATAGGATCAACTAATATACCTACTTGCTTTCTTTCTATTCATAAAATAATTCAACTAAATAAAAATATGGGATCATAGGACTTTAACCAAAACCAAAAATACTTTAACCTACAAATTCTATTTGTAATATAAACTTATAGCACTAAAGGGCTGCATACAATAATGCCTAGAGAAATCACTACCTCAACAAGATATAGAAAATGAACTTGCAAAGAATAAAAGAGCTAATCCTATGCTACTACAACTCTAATCTTCTTCCTTTTCCTTCAACACTTTGACCACTCTGCATTGACATTCTTTCTTCTATTTCTTCCTTTCTCTACTGATCCTCTTCTTATCAAATGAATGAGACTTCAATCTCTTTTGACTTGTCTCAAAAAATTTCCCTCTCTTTTTGAATTTCAAACTCACCTACAGAGTTTAATGTGTCAGGAGGGTAGGTGGGTGTTTGGCTCAAGGTGCAATCAACTGATTTCAACACTACAATGTCTGCTTCACTAGGATTCTTCTAAACCTAAAAATTTGATATTGGGAGATTGAATAACATGACTAGAGAACATAAATGCAACATTTTTACATCTCAAAAGAATACATTCAAATGTCTAAATTTATATTTGATCATCTACTTCATGAAATATTTTATATGTTTTGGGACTATTATCTTTGTTACAAATACTCATACAATTTTGATTAATCTGGACACAACCTCCAACCCTCTTGGATGAAGTAATGTTAGAACATGTGTACACTACTGCTCTAGAATAATCACTTGAGAAAATTGATCATCACTTTTCCAAAATATCAAGGCAACCCATTATTAACAAAGAGATGAAATGCATTGTAACATTATCCAAGAAGGATATAATAATGCCTCCAATGAGGTTTGCACATTTATCTTTGATATCTTTGATATGTTTTCATCTCCTAAAAAATCTATCTGATTATTATTTACTTCTTATTAACTTATGATGGGATGAGTTAACCCTAAGCTAAATGAAAGTAATCACCCCTTTTAAATTTATAATTCTAGTTAAACATTTAGGAATTAATGTAAAATAACATAATGAACATCACTAAACCAATTATGATTACCAAAGGGCCTAGGAATAGAGAGGGCCTATTTAAATATAAGGACTAAAGTTTGAAGAATTCTCCTCTACTAGAGCTACTATATTTGGCACTATTATTATAATTTGATATTATTTTTTAAAATAAAAAATTCCATTGAAATTTTCTATTTTTCTTGTACAAAACTCCAAGCTAGGTATTGCTATAGCAACTGAAAAGGAAGAGATATAAGTACCCTATTTGACCCCCCAAAAAATAGAATTTTGGCTAGTATGAAAAACCAACTTTTCTTCCTTTTGCATTTACAAAGCATATTAACAACATCAAGATATCTTCCTTTACTTCTTTATCGACGACCAAACCATTTTTATGTTCATATTATGTTTTCTATATCTCAATAAGTATCAAAATTTAGAAACTTTAAAATGTCTAGATGAGTGGTCTATACTTTTACTATTGAACTATTATCATTCTTTATGATTGGAATTTTTGATATTATGATTCAGGTGCCATTTATTTCTCCAATAAATTGTCTTATCTATTTAGAATTTTGATTTTAGTTTTATTACTATTTTATATTAGTAAAAATATAATTCTTACCTATTCTCTCACCCCAATCCATTGTTTGAACTGGGTATATGCATTTATTTTCTTTATTTATGTTAATCTTCATGTAGTTTGTATTTGATAAGTTGGGCTTAGCTAACTTTATCATCCAACACCATTTATGAGGAAACCTAGGCTAAAGAACATGCAATTTGAAATATATTATTATATTGACATTCAAACTTCAAACTTTAAAAGTTATATATATATATATTTACAAAACAATAGATGACAAAGGAAATATGGCCAACATTGACTTTCACAGTCTTGGTAGTTTTAGATAGTGGATCCAAAATCAAAGGTCAATGAGCTATGGATGAGCTTTGTCATTAAATTAAAAGGATCAATTATATTTGTCACACTTTACTTTGTTCCTTCCTACATTTTAAGTGTTTAAACTTTACTATAATTGATCAAAACATTGAAAATTAATGTCACCATCATCCATAATTCTCTGAGACTCCTCTCTAGGATTCCTATTTATCCTATAAATAAAACCATTCAATCCAAAACCTATGTCATTTTAAAGCTTATTCAAAGTAGTAATAAAACCCTAAGAATGAAATGTTTTCCAATGCTTTAGTCATGAGAAATTGATCATTTTTTTACCAAACAAAAGACTATAAACATATGGAGTAATAAGTACAACCAAATGTGGAGTTTTGAATCTAAAATGGGGTCAAATTACTTCAGCCAAAACAATTAAAAAGTAAAACCAAATGTGGAGCTTATAATCTAAAATGCAATCAAATCAATGCAACAAAAGCAATAAAATTGTGCCCATTAAAGAATAGATGCACAATGACTTATTACTCACTAATTAATACCATGTAAATGTTGGAATAATTTTAGAATAACTGATAGGTTGGGGCGGGGCAGGGGGGTGGGGTGGGTGTGGGGGGGGGGGGGGGGGGGTTGGGGTGGATCAGTTATCCAAGGTTCAGATGTATAAATAAAAATTTTCACAACTTATTGAACCCATAAAACATTCATACCCATGCATGCATCCATTATGTAATTACTAAAACTTGTATGTTACTATCAAATCAACTTGCATAAATTTAAAGCATGAAACACAATAGATTCATCAGTACACTTGACACAATGATTTACATTCAAACCCAATTTGAGAAAAATCACTAGTAACATGCTACTCCTTTTCACTCTTCTAAAGTGATGCCCTATGAAAGGCCAACCCTATTAAAGGTTACAATACACACTGTTAAATGTGACCCAGTTAAGGGATTTCAATCACCTTATTAGAAGTGAGCTTTGTTAGAGGACTTTAGGCCATTCACTTCGAATACCACCTGGTTAAAGGATTTACCCTAGACAGATACAATTGTTAGAGAGTTATAGTAGAGCTTTAATCTAATACAACTTACAACTTTTCTTGTAGATTTTAGATCTTTGTTTAGACCTCAATTTTGCTTGGCCTTCATACTTTGCAGCTCTGATAGCTTATTCACCCTTCAAGCATTCATCTCCTTAAGCCTTCTTGCTTAACATGCCATTATAGACTCTTCTCTTCTTGGGCCACTTGATGAAGCAAAAAAACCTTAACTCCTTCTCCTCCTTAGGTTCTCACATATGACAACTTTTGCTTCATGAGTAGACATTCCTATAAATAGGAAATTAGGATATTTTCTCACTCATTTTTCATTGTCCAATTTAGGGTTTGGATAGATTAGGTAGGATACAAGGTATCTACCCCATATCTTGTCTTTTCTACAAACTTCTCCTAGAATCCATTTGAATTCACCTAAAATTGGTTTACATTAAATTCTATGCCACTAGCTCATCAACCTTATCTTCCTCCTAGTTCACAAGTTTCAAGAAAACAAACTTGTCAACTTAGATTTGACAAATATTTGATCTTTAACATAATTTAGCAGCTCAATATTATCAACCTTCTAATGCTCAACACATACTATGTTGCTTGACATCAACTGTAAAATTGCTTGGCATCAGCTAAAGTTTACTGATGCTCAACATCAACTAAAATTTACTCGGCATCTACTAGAATTTGCTTTCGCTAGGCTCTAACTAAATTTTTGCTCGGCTTGCACTAACTTTTCTTAGCACCTACTATCCACTCGATCAACTTGGTAGAAAAACCTTGTGTAACTTGTTCTTCTAAAATTTCTTAGTGTAGCCAACATTTGTAACCTTAAGTAGATTAACAATACATCATGTCATCACTTTCTTAATTGATCCTTGTACTTCATTACATATACATAACTCAACCTTTCCTCTAGGTGCTATTGTTACCTCTTATTGATCAAATCCTCTTCATCAATCAACTAAGTGATAGTACTTGGATCTTATAAGTAGTTGTCTTACTAGCAAATAGTAGGTTTGACATCAATGACAAAACAATGATTGAAACACATAGTCTTCTCAAAAAATCTCCCTCTTTCAACAATCTCTTTTAACAATAATCTTTTCAATCATATCTCGACAGTAAAAAGGGGTCAACATAACATGCAATCTCAAGTAGTGCAATGAAGGTCAAATGCAAAGTTATAATCTTGCAATAGAGGGCATATATTGCTTGACAAAACATATATACACATATTGGATTTTTAATAGAAGGGATCAAGGAAATGAGTAGAAGTGCATAAATATGATATGATGAAGTATTTAATAAAATGCCTACCCTACAGGAAACCCACATTAAACCTTTTATAAAACAAATAACTTTAACTTTATAATGTAAAAACAAGGGCATTTCAATGAGACTATAAATGCTATTAAAACCCTTTTTCCAAATTATAAATAGAGTCATTTTAATGAGACTAAAAATGCTATGAAAATAATACACTCAAATGTAAAACCCTTTCCCAAATTATCAAAAGGAAACCAAAATGATTTTACCTATAGAATAATGGAAAAATTACTAGATAGAGCAAGGACTGCATATTCCTTTCAAACCACAATGATCATCATCGCTATAGAAAAAAATTTCATAATACCCAAATGAATAAATTGAAAAGTCCAATTATCTAGACAATTTAAAAGCATGGAAAGATAAAGGTGTTGTACATGAAAAGGGGAAAAAAAAAGCCAATGCATGGAAAAAGAAAAACAAGGTGATCACTATAGAGTGGGGAAAATTAAAATAAATAAATAAAATAGAAAGTATACAAATAATAGAAATAAATAATATTACAATAATGAAAGCAATTGAAAAAGGGTGGGGGCTTTGGTCAGGCTGACAATTTTTTCGAAAAAATTGGCAAAAATTGGGAGTAAAGCTCCCACATAGAAAATTATTGAATTAAATTAAGTAATTAATTAAACTTTAATTTCCAAATTATGGCAAATAGTCTTAATCAAAACTTTTCATGGAAAATGAAATTCCTTTTGAAGTTCAATCAAGATTTTAAGAAAAAGTTAGGAATAATGACCATTTAAACTTCTTCAAAAGAAATAGAAGATGACATGATGACATCTATGGCCAATCTTTCATGATGTTTTATTTGATAAGGGTAGATATTTAGAGATAAATTCAACATAATCAAATGATACACAAAAACTAAAAATACAAACACAGAAACAAAAAATACAAATCAGCCTCCCCTAGCTCTATATAGATATAGTAGGTTGTCGTATCTATTGTGATGTGGAGGTTAATTAGACTCATAGGTTTATTTGGCATGGTTTCCCTCCAAATTATTTCTATGGGTGATGGGGACACAACCCAAGAACAGAATGGACACAATAGAAAAGGGAAATTATATTAACTAAGAAAATAAGCTAGTACAAATAGTACAAAGAAAATAAACTTCAAAACATACCCTAAGGGCTTACAATAGCATAAATCTGGAGAATATTTCTCCTTTTAGCACCTCCTCTCAAACTCCACTCCGAACTGCCTTTTACAATGCCAAAAATCTCCTTAAATAGACCCTAGAGGGTTAAGGACTAGGATTACATTCTAGAAAGTGCTAGTAGGCATCCACCGACGAAATAGAAGGTTTCAGAAGCTGCGTTAGAAGTCGGTGCAAATCTAGAAGAATCCAGAAACGGTAACCGAACTTCCAGGAGGCATAACTTTTGAACCGTAGCTTCGATTGACGAACCGTTTATATTTTTGAAAAGCTCTCGAAGCACTCTATAGCCCTATGGCCAAGCTTTTCTCATCCCCCATTTTTTGACCCTTTTCAAGGTCATTTAATGCCCCAAACCTAACTTTGAAGCATTCTTAGGAGGTCTCCAAAACCCAAAAAACTGTAATAAATTTTAAACCGTGGGGCTTATTGACCTGATTCTTTTTTTGGAATGCTCTAAATCATGATTACTTTCATCTGGCCAATTCACACATTCTAGTTTACCGAAATGATGGCCCAAATACATGCTCCTATTTTTTTGGGATTTTCAAATGGACTGATAGTTGAACTATGAGAGTTGGAACCTTTATTTGAGCCAAATGGGTATCCAAAAATTTAAAGACATGAAACAAAAACTAAGTCTAAGTACATTTTTTTGGGTGACACAGGATTGCCATTATACCTCTGGATGCTCCTGCATCAGACACCCAGGGTAGATTGAAAAGTGACCCTGTCACTTTATGGATGGTAGAGGAAATCCCAAATGGGAAACCTCAGCTGCTGAAATCCAAGTTGAGTCCTCGATCGGCCGTCCTTTCTATTTGACCAAATACTCTTCATACTGCCTATTTCTGGTACTCCTACCCACACTATGATCTAGAATGTCTTCTATCTCCTCCTTCTTAGAAGCAGGAATTGGACATGGCTCTAAAACCAACTCCTCATCTGCACCATCATCATGATACTCTGTTAAATCTGCAATGTTGAAAATGGGAGAAATGCGAATACCATCTGGCAGCTCCACCTCATATGCATTTCCTGAGTTATGTTTCTTCAAAACTTTGCAGGGGCCAAATTTCTTCATTTTCAGCTTGTTGTAAGTACCAACTGGAAATCTTTCTTTTCGTAAGTGCACCATGACTAGATCCCCTACTTGGAATTCCTTATGTCTTCTCCTTTGATCAGCCCTAGCTTTATACTCTTGATTCATCTTGATAATGTGTGCTTGAACCTCCTCATATAGATGCTTGATGTGTTCAACAAATTCCTCAGCTTCAGCACTTGTCCTCTCCCCTTGTTCTATCTTCCTCAATTTTGGTGCAGTCCTTGGGCTATTCCCATATACAATTTGAAATGGTGATTTTCTAGTACTCCTATTTATAGAGTTATTATAAGAAAACTCTGCCCATGGTAGAATCAAATCCCATCCCTTGGGCTTATCTCCAACTAAACATCTCAACAAATTGCCCAGAGTTCTATTTACCACTTCTGTTTGGCCATCAGTCTGTGGGTGATGCGTGGAACTAAATTTCAAGTCTGTTCTCAACTTCTTCCACAGTGTCCTCCAAAAATACCCCACAAATTTAGTATCTCTGTCAAAAACTATACTCCTTGGAAGACCATGTAGTCTTACCACCTCTTTGAAAAACAAGTCTGCAATATGGACAACATCATGAGTTTTGTGGCATGGAATGAAATGTGCCATTTTGGAGAACCTATCAACCACCACGAATACTAAGTCATTACCCCTTTGTGTCCTTGGTAATCCAAGAAAAAAATCCATACTTATGTCCTCCCATGGCCTTGATGGAATAGGCAACGGCTGATATAGACCAGTATTGTGACTAAACCCCTTGGAAACTTGACAAACTTGGCAACTCTTTACAAACTTCTTCACATCCTATGTAATTTGAGGCCAAAAATAATGTTCTCTAAGAATGGCAATGGTCTTATCTTGACCAAAATGTCCTGCCATCCCTCCATCGTGTTTCTCCTTAATCAGATTTTCCCTCATGGAACTCCTTGGAATGCACAATTGACTACCTTTGAACAACATGCCATCCTAAATCAAATAGTCTAACCACTTGGTTCTATCTACAACAACAGGTTCTTCACAAGGTTTCCATGCTTCAGCAAAATCAGGATCCTCAGGGTACAAATTCTTGAGTTCATCAAACCCAACTACTTCAACCTGCATTACTGTAAGCAGTGACTGTCTCCTACTTAGTGCATCTGCAACCCTGTTAGATTTTCCACTTCTATGCTTCAACACAAATGTATAACTCTGCAAGAATTCTACCCACTTCATATGCCTCTGATTCAATTTACCTTGGCTATTTAGGTACTATAATGCCTGATGATCAGTATACAAAACAAATTCCTTTGGCGATAAATAGTGCCTCCATTTCTTTAAGGCCTGAACTATTGCATAGAACTCTTGATCATAAACAGAATACTTCTTCTTTACATCTTTCAATTTCTCACTAAAATATGCAATAGGCTTACCTTCTTGGCTTAATATAGCCCCAATAGCGCTGCCACTAGCATCACAATCCACCTGGAACACTTTTCTAAAATCTGGAAGTGCCAACACAGGCTGTTCAGTCACCTTCTTCTTCAGTAATTCAAAACTTCTCACAGCTGCTGTAGTCCATTTGAACTCTTTTCTATCCCCTCTTATTGTATCAGTTAGGGGTGCACATATGCCACTTAAATTCTTAATAAACTTCCTATAAAAACTAACCAGACCATGAAATGATCTTACCTCAGTAGCAGACCTTGGAGTAGGCCATTTCAAGATGGCTTTTACCTTCTCTGGATCCATTTTGAGACCTTCAGGTGATATAACAAATCCCAAATAGACTAACTCCCTTTTTGCAAAGACACACTTCTTTAGATTAATTAACAGTTTCTCTTCCCTTAGCCTTTCAAGGACACTACGAATATGTAGTAAATGTTCTTCCAAAGTCTTGCTAAAAATTAAAATATCATCCAAATAGACAATAACAAATTTTCCCAAGAACTTCTTAAGTACCTCATTCATGAGCCGCATGAAGGTGCTTGGGGCGTTCGTCAATCCAAAGGGCATGACTAACCACTCATAAAGACCCTCCTTGGTCTTGAAGGTTATTTTCTACTCATCTCCTTCTCGAATTCATATATGATGATAGCCACTCTTCAGATCTATCTTTGTGAAGTACTGAGCTCCACTCAAGAAGTCCATAAGATCATCCATCCTTGGCAAAGGAAACCGATACTTGATGGTTATCCTATTTATAGCTCGAGAATCTGTACACATCCTCCACTCTCCATCCTTCTTTGGTGCAAGTACTGTAGGTACTACACATGGACTTAGGCTCTCTCAAATCAGGCCCTTCCTCAATAGCTCCTGAACCTGTCTATTTAGCTCCTCTGTTTCAGTAGGAGTCATCCTATGAGCAGCCTTGTTAGGAAAACTACCTCGTGGAATCAAATCTATTTGATGATTGATTTGCCTTACTGGTGGCAATCCATCTGGAACATTATCAGAGATAATATCTCCAAATTCCCCTAGTAAATTTGAAACTTCAAATGGTATTTCACTACTACCTTCTTTATCTTTCCTAGGAATCAAAGCATAGCACATATGCTGATGTTTCATGCCATCTAAAAACTTCCTTCCATCAACAAGACAAATCCTAACAATGCTACATACCTTTTCACCTTCCTTTTTCATGGGCTTCAATTTGTGGCGAACTCCATCCTTTGTCAGAGAGTATGTGTTTGCATGTCCATCATGCACTGCATGTCTATCAAACTGCCATGGTCTACCCAATAATAGATGGCAAACATCCATCGAAATAACATCACAGAGAACTTCATCATGGCAACTCCCAATTTTTAATTTTACTAAACATTGTTCACTTACCAAGACCTTATGATCATCTTTTACCCAATAAATCCGATAGGGCTGGGGATGTTTCTCCCTCTTGAGCTTCAGCTTAGAGACCATCTCTTCTGATACCAAGTTATCAGTGCTACCACCATCAATGATCACATCACAACATTTATCCTCACACTTGCATCTGGTACGGAACAAACTCCTCCACTATCCTAGTTCATTTTCATCACTTAGTAGGACTCTTTCATTTACCAAGGTCTCTCCTCTTTCTGCATCCTCTGAATGTGATGATTGTGCATCCTCATCCACATGAGCAACCCTAGCTTGGCCCTCAGTTCTCCTATTTGTCCTTCCTTATCGTTGAGGGAATTCAAAGGCACGATGACCTTCTTCATTGCAATGGAAACAGGTACCATGGAAGCCTCCTCTTCCTTGTACACGTCCTCTACCTTTACCTCTTTGATTTCCAAAGTCTTGATCATGGGAGCAGTTGAAACCCTCATTCCTCTGGTTTCTGCTAGTACCCACATCTTCATTTTTCTTTTGGGTTTCATTGCAGCCTCCAGATGATCTAACGCTTCCCCTTCCTCCTTGACCACGCCCTCTTTATCTTCCTTCAAACCTTTTATTCAGCTTCTCTTCAACTCATAGGGCAAATTGGTATGCCTCTTCAATGCTGGTCATTCTTACCAGACTTAATTCCTCCTAGATGCTAGGTCGCAACCCATTGATATAACGAGCAACCTTCTCCTTGTTTTCTTCTGCATGCCTCACTCTAATCAAGAGTCGGTAAAACTCCTCTGTATATTCTTGGACTGATCTTCCTGCTTGCTTTAACCCATGCATCTTCTTAAACAGATCAAGCTCGTAGTCCACAGGAATGAACTGCTTCTTCAATTTGTCCACCATGCGATCCCATCTTGTGATCTTCTCCTTTCCTCTTCTAAGTCTTTCTAGTTGAACCTCTTGCCACTAGATTTTGGCATGGCCTTTCAGTTTGGCCTTTGCAAACTTAACCCTATCTGGGTCCCTTATATCCTCATACTCAAAGTATTCTTCCAGTTCATTGATCCAATCGATCAACTCATCTAGTTTCAGATTTCTTGAAAATATACCCACTTCAATTGTAGGTCTTTTCCCAAACTTAGTAATGGCCCTAAAAAGCCTTTCCTCTACAGGATTCAGAACTTCCCCATCAACTTCCTCTTCTGGTCCCATTACTTCCTCTTCATTGTCATCCTCACTATTGTCACCTGCGACAACATTTGCTCCTCTACGAAGCTCCTCTTGCAATGCTTGTACCTACCTCTGGAGGGCTCTAACCTCCTCAAGATCAATAGCTCTAGCCCTTCTGCCACACTCTTTTCATGGAGGCATCTTCTAACTCAAAACCACAACCACACAGTCCTAGTGCAAACTGCCTCACAGTCGGTGCTCTGTCTACACACTCAGGAAAACCCGCTCTGATACCACTTGATGGGGACACAACCCAAGAAAAGAATGGACACAAAAGAAAAGGGAAATTATATTAACTAAGAAAATAATCTAGTACAAATAGTACAGAGAAAATAAACTTCAAAACATACCCTAAGGGCTTACAATAGCATAAATCTGGAGAATATTTCTCCTTTTAGCACCTCCTCTCAAACTCCACTCCGAACTGCCTTTTACAATGCCAAAAATCTCCTTAAATAGACCTCGGAGGGTTAAGGACTAGGAGTACATTCTAGAAAGTGCTAGTAGGCATCCACCGACGAAATAGAAGGTTTCAGAAGCTGCGTTAGAAGTCGGTGCAAATCTAGAAGAATCCAGAAACGGTAACCGAACTTTCGGGAGGCATAACTTTTGAACCGTAGCTCCGATTGACGAACTGTTTATATTTTTGGAAAGCTCTCAAAGCGCTCTATAGCCCTATGGACAAGCCTCACTTGTCCCCCATTTTTTGACCCTTTTCAAGGTCATTTTATGCCCCAAACCTGACTTTGAAGCATTCTTAAGAGGTCTCCAAAACTCGAAAAACTGCAATAACTTTTAAATCGTGGGGCCTATTGACCTAATTCTTTTTCTAGAATGCTCTAAATCATGATTACATTCATCTGGCCAATTCACACATTCTTGTTTATCGAAATGATGGCCCAAATACATGCTCCTATTTTTTTGGGATTTTCAAACGCACTGATAGTTGAACTATGAGAGTTGAAACCTTTATTTGGGCCAAATGGGTATCCAAAAATTTAAAGACATGAAACAAAAACTAAGTCTAAGTTCATTTTTTTGGGTGACACAGGATTGCCCTTATACCTCTGGATGCTCCTGCATTAATGGGGATTTGTGGGCAACACCCCCAAGATGGGGTCAAGGGGCAGCACCCCTATAGGGTCCTTGAGTAGTGCCCCAAGTGCACTCCCTATCATAGTATAGGGTGAGGTCGAGGGGCAACACCCCCATGGGGGTTTTCAAGGGTAGCACCCCCAAAGCAAAAAATGACCTTATATTGTAAAAGGTGTCAACTATTATTTTCTATCATTCTAGAACTAATTTTGTAAGTAGCACAGATCTTGTACGAAAAGGCTTAGGATTAGGGATTTTCATAATGTGTGATGCAGAAATTGATTCTTGCAATGGTATTAAGCTATAAGGGATTACAAATTGTAATTAGGTTGTGATCACTAGATCATAATAATATTAGACTTGATAGTGGTGGACATAGCCCAGGGATTGGGTGAACCACATTAAATCTTGGTGTCTTGTATTGTCTTTTATGCGATCTACTATTTTCTGATATTGGTTATATTTGCATGTAACTATTATTTCTATCTAAGGTTAATCCTAACAAGTGGTATCAAAGCTAGATAGTCATCATTTTTTATGCTAGACCATTGTGATTTTTTTTTTCTTAGTGATCCTCTATAGGAAGGTCTCATGGTTGAGTGGGAGTCTCAAGGTTGAGTGGGAGTGATGGTACACAACGGTAAACTAAGGGTTGACAAGTTTAATGGGAAAAACTTTTAGTTATGGAAAATGAAAATGGAGGACTATCTTTATCAGAAGGATTTATGGAAGCCGTTTGAAGGAAAAACCAAGAATCAAGAATCTATGATGAATGATGATTGGGATCTTTTAGAAAAAAAGGAACTTGGAAGCATTTGATTATGCCTAGAACCATTGGTGCAATTTAATATTACAAAAGTGAAGAAAATAGAAGAGTTGATGCAAACCCTAGGGAAACTGTATGAAAAGCCCTCTACTCCAGTCAAGGTATTTCTCATGAAGGATTTATTTACTATGAAAATGAAAAGAAGTGGATCTATTGCATATCATTTAAATGAGTTTAATACTATTACTAGTCAATTATCTTCTTTGGGTATCAATTTTGATTTTAAAAAATTGGGCTCTCTTGATTTTGTGTTCTTTGCCTAAAAGGTAGAATGGCTTGGTAATGGGTGTGTGTAATTCTATTTCTGGATCTGGTAACCTAAAATATGATGTTGTGATCGATGTTGTTTTTAGTGAGGAAACTTGTAGGAAAACCTCAGGTGGATCTACATTAGGAAGTGCTTCAAATGCACAAAGAAGAGGCAGAATGACTAAGAGAGGAAATAATTCCAAAAATTGTGGGAAATCAAGAGGAAAGTCAAAGGTAAAGAGGTCTTAATCCAGAGGACCAAGAGATTGCTGGTAATATGGGAAATCAAGTCATAAGATGAAATATTGTTGGACTCAAAAGAACAATGAAGGATATAAAATAGAAGAGAACAAAGAGGCAAATGTGGTAAGTAACTAATCTAAAGAGGATGCTTTGCTTCTATCTTTAGAAAGTGTTGATGATTTGTGAGTTTTAGATTCTGGTGCTTCATTTCATGCTACATCATATAGAGGTTATTTCATTGATTATATCCAAGGGGATTTTGGGCTTGTTTATTTGGGGATAATGATCCCTATCAAATTTTTGGAAAGGGAAAAGTTAAGATTAAGTTGTAGAATGGGAATCATTGGCTACTACATGAGGTAAGACATGTTCCAAGGCTGAGTAGGAATTTAATGTCAGCAAGGAAATTCAATGTTGAGGGTTGTGTAGTTACTTTTAATGATAAAAATTGGAAGGTTTCAAAAGGTTCCCTTGTAGTAGAAAAAGGTGTGAAAGTAGGCACCTTATATCTTTGTATAGGTCACATTGTTCCTTCTACTTTGATTGTTTCAGAGAAAACTGAATGTTTAGGAACAACTATTGTAGTTGAGCCGGGAGAACAAATAACTACTATATATTTTGATACAACACTGTGGCACAACAAACTTCGGCACATGAGTAAGAAAGGTATAAAAGTACTTCATTCAAAAAAAAATTTACTAGGTTTGAAATGTGTTAATATGGATTTCTATGAAAGTTGTGTATATGAAAAACAAAAGAGAGCGAGTTTTGTGAAGATCGAGAAGGAAAATAAAAGTGATAAATTAGAGCTTGTGTATGTAGATGTATGGGGACTAGATCAGATATCTTCCCTTGGTGGCTCTCATTATTATGTTACATTTATTGATGATGCAACAAGAAAAGTGTGAGTTTATTTCCTTAGATAGAAATCTGATGTATTTCAAACTTTTAAATGAAAATGCTTGGTTGAAAATAAGATTTGAAAGAAATTAAAATGTCTCAGATATGATAATGGTGGTGAGTATTGTAGTCATGAATTTGAAGATTATTACTCCTCTAGTGCTATTTATAGATAGAAAATTGTTGTAAAGACTCCATAGAAAAATGTAATGGCTGAATGCATGAACATGACTATAATGGAGTGTGTAAGAAGCATGAGGTTGCATGTAGGGTTATCCTTAAACATGTGGGTGGAGGTTGTTAATACTATTGTATATTTGATTAATAGATTTCCCTCTACTCCTTTTGGTTGTGGTATTCCAAAGGAAGCATGGACTAGTAAGAAGGTGAACTATTCTTTTCTTAGAATCTTTCGTTGTGGAACATTTTCTCATATAGATTCTAAAAATTGAACCAAGCTAGAAGCTAAGTCAAAGAAATGTGTATTTGTTAGATATGACATTAATAAATTTGGGTAGAGGCTTTGGAATTTTGAAAATTGTAAAATTATCAAAAGTAGGGATGTAATATTCAACGAGAAAGTGTTGTACAAAGATCTGTTGTAGCAACATGAGAAGAAAGAAAATGATTATGTTATGTTGGATAATACTCTAAAAGCTGATGTTCCGGCAATTCCTCGTGATGTGCAATAACCACAACAACAAATACCACACACCCCAGTGAATGTTAAATGGTCAACATGGATGAGTAGACCTCCAGAAAGATTTTCTCCTTCCTTGTATTCTATTTTACTTACTAATGTTGGTCAAATTGAATGTTATGATGAAGTTGTGCAAGTGGATACAAAGATTTAGTGGGAGTTTGCAATGAAAGAAGAAATTGACTCTTTGCTAAAAAATAAGACATGGGACTTATGCAAGTCGCCTATAGGTAAAAAGGCTTTAAAGAATGAGTGGATTTACAAGTTGAAAGAAGAGGATGGAGGTAAACAAAGATTTAAATCAAGGTTAGTTGTAAAAGGATTTGCACAGAAAAAAGGCATCGATTTTGATGAGATATTCTCTCTTGTTATTAAAATGACTTCTATTGCACTATTTTAAGCATTGTGGCTATTGAAGATTTTCATTTGGAGTAGCTTGATATTAAAAAAACCTTCCTTCATGGTGATTTAAATGAAGAGATATATATGGCTCATCCATAGGGATTTAAGGTCAAAGGTAAGGAGAACTTAGTGTGTAGATTGAAGAAAAGCTTATATAGCTTGAAGCAAGAACCTTAGTAATGGTATCTAAAATTTGATAGTTTTATGCATGAGCATGGATATAGTAGGTGTCATTTAGATCATTGTATTTATTTTAAGAGGTTGGATGAAAAAAACTACATTATTTTATGTTTATATGTTGATGATATGCTTGTAGCTGGGTCTAACATAGATCATGTTAAGGGGCTAAAATGTTAGTTAGCACATGCATTTGCTATGAAGGATTTGAGTGTAGTAAAAAAAATGCTTGGTATCAAGATTTGTAGAGATAGGAAGAATATGAAATTGACATTATCTTAGGCTGATTATATTGAGAAGGTGTTGCAACATTTATCTATGGAGAATCCTAAAGCTACCATCACAACTTTACCTAGTCATTTGAAGTTGATTAAGGAGATGTGTCCCAAGACACAAGAAGAGGAGGACAAGATGTTTAAGGTACCTTATCCATTAGTTGTAGGAAGCTTGATGTATGTTATGGTATGTATTAGGCTAGATATTGCACATGCAGAGGGAACCGTTAGTAGGTATATGAGTCATCTAGGAATCAAGCATTGGGAAGTAGTTAGATGGGTTCTTAGATATTTGAGAAAAACATCCAATAAGTGTTTACACTTTAGGGGCTCTATTATTGATTTACGAGGCTATGCTAACTTAGATTTGGCAAGGGATATTGATATTAGGTAGAGTGCTACAAGTTATGTATTTACTCTTGGTGTCATGGAAATGAGATGGGTTTCTAGGTTATAGAAGGTTAAGGCTTTATCCACTATAGAGGTAGATTATGCTGCTACTATAGAGGCAGCCAAGGAGATGATATGGCTTCAGTTCTTCTTGAAAGAATTGGGACACCCTCAAAAGTATAAGTATTTGTTTACAGATAGTCAAAGTGTCATTCATCTTACAAAGAATTCAGCTCTACATTCAAAGTCAAAACACATATACTTGTGGTACCATTTGATTTAGTCAGTTTTGGATTATGGATAGTTAAAGCTAGAGAAGATACACACAAATGACAATCCAATAGATATGTTTACAAAGGTTATGACAAGGGAAAAGTTGAATTCCTCTTCAAATTTGGTTGGTCTTCTAGATTGAACAGAATAAAAGAACAATAGAGTCCAAGGTGGTTTGATATATTCCAGTTGGAGCTACAAGTTTAGCAGAGATATGATCAGTCTCCAAGTAGGAGGTTATTATTGTGGAGTTTGATCAATCTCCAAGTGGAATATTGTTGTGATGTGGAGCCTAATGAAACTTAGAGGTTTATTTAGGATGGTTTCCCTCTAGAATATTGCTATGGGGGTTAGGGGACAACACCCTTATAGGGTCTTGGGGTAGTGCCCTAGGTGCACTCCTTGTCATAGTACATGGTGGGGTCAAAGGGAAATTCTCGCATGGGAGTTTGTAGGGGAAATGTCCCCAAAGCCAAAAATGACCTTATATTGTAAAAGGTGTCAGCTATTATTTTCTATCATTCTAGCCCTAATTTTTTAAGTGGAAAAAAAACTTGTATAAAAAGCCTTAGGGTTAGGGATTTTTATAATGTGTGATGCAAAAATTGGTTCTTGCAGTGATATTGAGTTGTAAGGGATTATATATTGTAATCAAGTTTTAATCACTAGATCATAATAATAGTGGACTTTCTATTGGTGAAAATAGCCCAGGGATTGGGTGAATCACATTAAATCTTGGTGTCTTGTGTTCTCTTTTATGCAATCTACTATTTTCTGGTATTGGTTATATTTGCATGTAACTATTATTTCTGTCTGAGGTTAATCCTAATAGTATCTCCCATATAGTTGATATTAAGTTGAGTTTTAATAGTATGCAATGGTAAACTAGTGTAAGAAACTCCTCAAGGTCTTCAACATTGTAGGCTCCTTTTAGAAGTATAAGGTAGAGTTGTTTTCAAAACCTTGAGACACGAGGTTGATCTTGATAATAAATATTTTTGTTTCACAAATAGATGAGATGGATAAGTTTGAGGGAGTTCTCTCGATTTTAGATCTTTCCTTTAGATCTCTTATTGACTAATTTATACACTTCCTCCACTTAGCACTTCCTCTTCTTGATCTTTTCAATTTAGTTATGCTTAATTCACCTTATGTCTTCTTCTTCCACTTCAAATCGCATAATCAACAACAATCAACAACAACAAAAATCTTGTTCATCTTCTTAAATAGTTAACTTCTTCCTTCCAAAACCTCCTAGATTTTTCTACATAATCATTATCATCGACCTTAGATTCATTGCATTTAGTTACTTAGAAAATAGACTTCCTTGAACTTTATGCTCTTCTTGATTCTGTTAAATCTCCTTCATTAGATCTTCATTACATTTTTCTAGCCATAGGTCTTATCACTTACCTTATAGGTTGTGCCTCATACCAACATTAATTCATCAATGGTTATGCCTCCTACTAGCATGGGAGATCTAGCTCAGGATGTAGTATGGTTTTTTACTCTATTTGGAACCCCTAATGGCACTCTATAATGCTAACATTTTATCACTTACCATATAGGTTGTGCCCCATACCAACACTAATTTATCAGTGGTTGTACCTCCTACTAGCATGAGAGATCTAGCTCATGTTGTAATATATATATATATATAGTTTTTTACTCTATTTGGAAACCCTAATGCCACTCTATAATACTAACATTTTATTGCTTACCATACATATTGTGCCTCATACTAGCATTGATTCATTAGTGGTTGTACCTCCTACTAGCATGAGAGATCTAGCTTAGGCTACACCTATTTTTTTGTATTTTTACTCTATTTGGAATCTCTAATGCCACTCTATAATGCTAACATTTTAGTGCTTAACATATAGTTTGTGCCTCATACCAACATTAGTTCATCAGTGGTTGTGCCTCCTGCCAACATGGGAGATCTAGCTTAGGCTCCAATACATTTTTTTTTAATACTCTATTTAGAACCCCTAATGCTACTCTATAATTCTATCATTTTATCACTTACCATATAGGTTGTGCCTCATACCAACACTAATTCATTGGTGGTTGTTCCTCCCGTGAGCATTGATTCATTGGTAGTTGTGTCTCCCATTGTCACTTTACCTCATAATTTTTTTAGGAGTCCCAACCATCGATGAAGGAGCCCATTACCGTTATCATTCAATCCAACTATGGGATAAAGGGATGAGGTAATGAAAAACTCAAATATCCATAATTTAGACCCCAATTTCTAGTTATTTCCATATTACTTATAGATAAGATATTTGATAGTGTGTTTTAATTTTTCTTTTACAGACACCTGGCGAGCCACAAACTGCATCAAAGAGGCTCAATTTTGATGATCTTGCATAGTCATAGATATTGATATTGATAGTGATATACATATATAGTTGTGGTCATCACATGATATTGGCATATATTTGACTTTTGTATTGTATATATTCAAATTTTGTATTGTGCATATTTGACATTTCTATTATACACATTCGATATTTTTTAGGTAATTAACTTTTGTATTGTCTATATTTGAGATTTTTATTGTACAAATTTAAAATTTTTTTGGTATTCAACTTTTGCATTGTATATATTTTTTGATGAATAGTCCCTTCCTTATATTAAAAAAAATACAATAAAGTTACAAATTCACAAAAAAAGGGGCTGGGGGAAGTAGGATCACCCCACAAGTTCATATGGCCATAGGATGGAAATCAACTATTCATCAAAAAGAGCTTTAAAAAAATAAAAAAATAAAAAAATCCTCATGCTGCTAGTGCAATGCTATCGAGGAAGGAGGATCCTTATCATCAGAGCCCCACCCAAGGGTGCGGTGAGTAGATAACTCAGGGGGAGCCCATCTATCATCAACAGTAGCAACATTATCTTCATCTTTCTCTCCCACAAGCTTAGGAGGAGAAATGGCTAAGTCTAGTTGGGAAAATACATTAAACTTGGATTTCCATCTAACTTGTTTAGTGTGTGCATACAAACTTGTATTTCATCTTACTTTCTTGCAATTAATCAAGCACATGAACCTTCATTATTTAATACAGAAAATGTAACATGTTTATCAAATTCATTATAAAATGTAATCAAACTCATATATCAATTATTTTGATGTAATAAGACATGAAAAGTAAAAATATGTCATGATTTTGTATTTTTCAGCTTGATAGTCCTTAGAGACCCTTAGGGACACTTCCATTTAGTGTGGTTGATACCATTGGAGGGAAGTTGTGGCTGAACTAAGGTTGGTCCTAGCCTTAACCTAACCTATAAGAGCTAGTAGAGTAGATGATTCAATCCTAGGACCAACAATTTGAATATACACAAACATGTTCATTTGAATTGAGCAATATTGCAACTTTTGGCAATAGGTGAGATACAGATGCCAAATCCAAACAAAGTTGAATCTCTAAAAATTGAGATAGGTTGTTGTAGGCCTGGATAATGTGATCCTGTACTACATGACTGTTCATCAATACATCACACGAGCTTAAAGAAATTCCTGATCAAAGATTGCATTGTGATGGTGCTTAGAGACCCTTAGGGATGCTTCCATTCAATGTGGTTGATATTGACAGAGGGACATTGTGGATTGCTAAGAATGCATTAGAAGCTTCAAAACCCTAGTTTCTAGGAAAGTAAAAAATGAAGGAAAATGAATGAAATATATTGTTCTAATCTACTATACTTATTCAAATCAATGCCTTGATCATGTGAAAGCAATCTAAGGAATGGATTCAATCATCTCATCACACAAAGCCAAATAATTTCTTGCAAAAGTACGGATCAACACTCTAGAAGGCAGAAAAAATTTCTTGAAAACTTGTCTTTTTTATTCCAACCCAAAAATTTGGTGATATCCAAACATATACACTCCTCTAGGTCATTTGGTTGTTTCCCAACCAACTTTTGCACTTGGTTATGCATTCTTGACAACTTTTGCAAAATTTGCACTTTGCAACTTTTTAACAACTTTTTGCACTATTATGAAATTTGACTCTAAATAGGTGTGAAATATTCCCAAATAATTTCTAAAGAATAGAGATGACAAAAAATAATCAAATCCAATATTGAGTCTACCTTTGACCAAATGTTGACTATGTTTGACAAACCTAGAACAACCTAGACAAACCCTAGGTGATCTTTTGGTCTCCAAATGAGTTCACCAACCTATCAATGCTCTTGTCATGCTTTAAATAGGGTGGTTTGGTAGTTATTAAATCTTTAGGATTCCTTTTCAACACTTTGCAACTTTCTTACCAAAATTTTCTGAAGCAACGTTTGAAAGTTGCAAAGTTGTACAATGCAACTTTTACATTTTTTTGTAGCTTTTCACTAATTTGGCCATATGACCTTGCTATCATCTTAAACTTAACCAAAAACCTTACCTATGGTAAAAAAACTCACCCTAAATTTTTTTAAACCCTATTGACCTCATGATGACATCATCATCATGCCTTTAGCCAATCAAAGGGCTATTTTAAGCCTAAAATGGGGTGCCATAGTGTGACAGCAAGGACATGGCCCAAAACAACCCAATCCAAGATTTGCATATGTTTTAAAGAAGCCACATGGGTATCCAAATATATAGTTTATTTTTGTGTTTTTTAAAAAGAATTCATAATCTATAATATCTATCTCTCTCTCTCACCCTAACCTTGGATAGTAGTAATACAAAACCCAATCAAGTTCTACAAAACTTGATTAATTTCTAAAAACCCGATCAAGTTATGGCTTGTGATAGCCTAGGGAAATGACCCAAAGGATTGTGACACTATTTTGCCTCCATTTTTTCCATTAGACATTTTTTTATCTTCCCAGATGGATTCACGTCTTTGTCTTCATCAGGTACACTAATGGTGAAGTGGGTATCTCTAAAATCACCACCATAATCTTACACATTTTCTTAGCTTTCTAACCCTATAATTTTTTTCCTTTTTTTGGACAACATTAACATTGCAAACTTTAATTTCTTTTACCAATGCCTTTGCATTCCTCACAGACACGTGTCTACCATTTTTTAATCACTTTTGACATACTTAACCAAATTCAAAATAAATTACATATTACTATTCTACACTTGATTATATCACTAGTACATTATAGGTCAAATTTTGACCTAAATTTTTGACCAACTCAAGTAGAGATTTGTTCAATATCTTTTTTTTTTGTTTCTATGCCCAAGTTGATTGAAATTTTGACCAAGTTAGGGTTTCCCAAGTTGGTTGAAACTTTGACCAACTCAAGTTTAAATAACAAAATCAAAATTTTGTTTGTTTCTTGTTTATTTCATCTTTTCATCTTCTTGTGCTATTGGAGATATTGGCACTAGGCATTTGGTGTATGACAAGGGTTGTTTATCATTCATTGAAGCTTCTAGTACTAACTGAGCTACTAGTGCTGAGCATTTGGTGTGGGCTAGGGACTTACAACTGTAAGAGCTAAATAATCATCTCTCATACATGTCAAAGTAAGGTTTAATGAGGATTGTGAGAGTTGTTTCTTGAACTTGTGGGAGGTATGTGCATTATGAGATCAATATTCCTTTTTCGTCAAGTTTCCATTCCCAACTTATAACATGTTAGGATTAGATTCATCAATTAAAGACCACATATCAATATAAAAGGAAACTAAATCTTGTAAATTATAGATTAACATCATCCTAAAACGATTGCATATTTGAACATACTAGTCCATCTGCCAGGGCTTGCATAAGAAGCCCACTTATCATTCTTCACATGCTACAACTATGTGTCCTATGAGATGCCCTTTTAATATGAGGAATTTTTTCAAATGGGTCATATGCCTACTCTATTTTTAACTTAAAATAATTCTACATATATATTTACCAATGTATTACTTTTCTAGTTGCATGTTCTAGAAAAAGTACCACTCTAAAATACCCATTATTGCTTGCATATTGTCTAATGCAATAGTGATAGCTCATAGCTAATTTGTGGAAACTCTTTGAAAATTATTTGAGGATTATCATGCAAAAATGAATAAAGAGATTTAGCTCAAGGAACATGTAAAAATTAAAGACTTTTGAGACCTCTTTACTAGATATATTAAAGTACCTCTAATTGATTAAACTAAAAGGATTCATAAATTTGGAATGGATTGAAGAAGCCATGGAATTTTTATGTGCAACATAGAATAATTTGAGGTCCTTCATTATGGATCTACTCTTTCCATTAACAAAGTGGAAAAAGAAATGGATTGATGAGTATCTAGATGAATATTTTAAATTTCTTGACATTCATAATTTGTAACAAAGTATTTTGTGCTAAGTACACCCTACAAGACTTGATAGGAGAAACTAAACAATAGGAGAAAAGTGACAAGTCTAAAAAAATCTCTAAAGTGTCCAACCCACAAACTCACAAAACCCTTAAAGAACTTGGATAAATGAACTTGCCTACACATTTACCTTATCAAGAGTGTCCGAACTTATGACTTTTGGGCACCTAGTCACTATGGAGATGACAAAACCTTCAAACCTTTCATTGCTATTTTAAGAAACTAATTCAAACGTCCATTATCTCAACTACCCAAATCTTTCAATGGATTCTTTAGCATCCCATGAATGATTGCAACCCTCCAAACACCATTTATCTTATACACAAGCCTCTGTCACATTTCTTGAATGCTGATACCTTTTATTCTTCATGCAGCAACAAGTGTCTTATAGACTCTCAACCAAATCCATTCTAAAGAGTAGGGGTATGGTGTCAACCTACAAGATGGTAACCTAAAATAATAAAGAAAACCTTTCAATCTTTGTTGACTTCATACCATGAGAACATACAACCACTATGGTACTTTACCCTAACAAAATATGTAGTTTACTATCCAACCACTGGTTAAAGAGAACTAGACAGATAACTAATGAGGTTAGGCACACAAGTAGTATTAGTATTGATTCTAGGCTCCTTCCAACTTGGTAGAACTAGTTTGAGTTATTACATACACGAGGTGAAATTTTCCCCCATCTATACTCCATGTCCCATGGTGTATTGATAGTTGATTACTTGTATCCGTTGCACACTTTTTACAAATATGATTTATTGATGAATTCACTTGGCTTATGAATTGAAGATGACACGAATTCATTAGTCTTTGTCATTATTTTTAGATGAGTTCATTTAACTTAGGTACTGCCTAAAGTATTTTCGATGCATATGTATTTGGTACTTCACATGACATTTGGAAATCATTTTTATGTGGGCAGATCTTTTTGGGTAATGGCTATGGGGCAACTTATATGCATCCCTAGCCAATGTTAAATAGTGGAAGTGTTATAAATTTTCATCAAGTAAAGGTGCATTTAAGTTGCACCGTAGGCATAACCATCTTTTTGTTTGGGGATCTATGTTTTCTATGCCTCCTCCCCCACCCCATCTTTATCATTTGATGATGTTGATATGGAAGTGGAAGAATTTTTAGATTCTTTTTTGAACAAATAGAAAGAGAATGAACTTGGTCATTCTTTTTTATGGAAGTTTTGGTATGGCTGGTCATGTGATATTTTTTGAATTGTGATACTTATATTTAAGTATAGATGTTATATATTCATGCTAAAATGTAGCCCACGTTTTAGGGGACTTCTAGTTTGAAGACTATTTGTATTTAATTTTGTTTAAAATATGCAGGTACACTTGATTTTTATGGGCTGCTTTCATATAGTAAATAAGAAGTCAAATTGGGTTTGCATTTTAGTTTTTTGAATGTGCTTACCTTGGTAATTGCTAGCTTCAAAGGGCTTCATAGTAAATCATGGCTTCTCTATGATCTCACATGTTTTAATATTATGGATCTGACTTATTTTTTGGAGATATTGTATTCAATTTAGGGATCTAGCTTGTGTTTACATCAGATGGCTTTTGTTAGTGTCATGGTTACAATTTGAATTCTGGATCAAAATCAATGAGGGAAGATTTTATGCCCATTTTTGGCTTGGCTCTCTATTTTTCATTTTGTTATTAGATTATGATTGGATTAACACTTGCCTTCATATAATCATTGGGCTCTTTTGTAAATCATAATGTAATCAACATGTATATTAAATTATGTAGGTTGTGTATTAGGAAGTGATTTGGGGATTAATTTTGAATAGCTCCCCTCATTTGGATATTTGATGTAATGAGCTAACTATAATAGGTTCTAGATTTCACAAGCTTATTTCATGGGGGAGCCTAGAAGTATAGTTAGCCAGTAGATTTCACAAAAATTGATTTTTATTATTCAAACCCACACCATACTCTTCCTCTCTCCTCTCTACATTACATTCTCTAATTTGTAGATGAGATTGCATTGATTAAGTAATAGAATGACCTTTCACATCCCCAAGATGGTTGATCTTCCATCTTATAAAAATTATCACGTTGCAAAATGTTGTGCAACATAGCAACATTGTACACTTTTTTTGCATTTTTTCATTTTATGCTACCAAATGCCTACTTGGTACCTTAAATAGGCCCAAAGGCTTATAATGAACATTTTAAAACTAAATTTTACTCCATCTATGGCCTTGCATGTCATTTTCCACTTTTAGGATCTTTGATTCATTTTGACCAACATTGATTAAAACATAACCTTGGTCTACATGAACTTAATTGAACACATACTTACATGAAATTGAAATAACTAATTCACTAACTTAGCATGACTCAAAACATACTAACTATGATCATGAATTCAAAGGAGATGTCAAGGTGCTCCTACACCATACTCCCTTTGTTGAAAAAACTCAAGTCCCTTGAGTTTGCTACAAGGACTTTGTTTGTTGTTGATGTTGCCTCATTCATTTGTTTGAGACTTTGTCCAACCATTTTCCTTTGTCTTCTTCATCTTCACATTGTTCTAAATGATCTTTATCTTTGCTATTCATCTTAGAGGCCAAAATGTGACCTTCTTTTATTCAACCCTATCTTGGATTATAGGAATAATCAGAATTGTGCCAATGTCTAGTGCCTCTTTTATCTAAGATACATTAGGTCCACATGAACCAATATTTTTCATCTTTACACAAGGTTTACCTTTCCTTGGTTACATAAATACCATACTTTGATTGTTCAACCTACCTATTGCCAAAAATTATGGCTTCATCCAATTCAGCAACTTTAACCTTACTATTTTCACTTCATTTTTCTGCACTTCAATTGTGTTTATTGTCTGATTCCAATATTGCTAGCTAATAATAGAAAAAAAATTAGCCTCTCCAAGGGCCATTTCCCTATTCTCCACATATATTGAGATCTTCTCTACCTCTTTCACTAATCCAATCTTCAAATGGTCTTTCCTTTGACTACTATCATCAACATTTATAATCACAATGCTAATTTTCCACTCCATGTTTCCTTCATGTTGTAGGGAATTTACTACCTTACCATGTTCTAACTCTCCTTGCGTGTCCTCTTCACCATTACTATCCTCTATTTTAGATATTTTTTCTCCCCTTGCCTTTGTTATTTGGTCTATCTCAGTGATCATTCCTTTTCCACCTACTTGATCCTCTACCTTAATAGGTTCCTCAACATCTTTATCTTCTTTACTATCCAATTTCTATTCAACTTATTCTTCTACCTACTACCTTATTAATACCTCTATTCTCCTTCCTCTTTCTTCATTTAGCTGACAAAGATAATAAATCTCACTTGGCTCATATATTAAGAAAATACAATCTAATATTTAGTTGACTCCATATAATAGTTTAAATACACTAAGATCTTCTTACTCCTTTATAACTAAGAGATGTGTTCAAGAAATATAAATAAATGCAATATTGGTAAGGATTATGATGGCGAAAAATTAAGCTTTAAAAAGATAAGTCAACTTTGACTATTTAATAGTTTTAGTTTAGGAATTAAGCTTTAGTGTGTGAAGTTTAAGCTATTAGAAACATGACAGGTGAAATAAATATAATATTTGATGTTTTAAATTTAAGCAACTTGCCAAGTCTTGATTCTTGCTCCATTTTCAGTTCTAGTAAACAAAATGTTATGAACATCAATTTTATCCACTATTGCTTCTACCCCATCCTTTCCTAGGCTCCCAATGTTGAAAAAAGAAAAAAAACACATTAAAATCATCCCTTAGACATGTAATATTTCATAATTATGTCTTTTGAATATCAACATTGGAGGATCTAGATACAATCATCCCCTGCTTCACAAGCAACAATAATCAGAATTAGTAAATTAGAATAAAGTATAGTCAAAATTAGCAAATTAGAATGAAATATAGACCTTTTATAATTTATTAAGAACATTGTCACATAGGCTTTTTATAATTAGCATAGTTTGGACATCTTTTATGTTAACAACCATATATTCAAGGCCTTGTCAAGGTAGGTCTAAAACTGAATGGAAGGCCTTCTCAAGAGAGACCTAAAAAGAATCCAAGTATTCCTTATGCTATGAATTGAATATCATAACTATGAAAATTTGGATTATACAAAATATTTTCTTTCTATAGATGACAAAGTAATATGTAGTTTAGACTTGAAAACCTATTCCAAGGACAATTTTGTTTATTTGGACATTCCTGGCTTCTTGGATATCAATTCCATCTGTATTAGGGATCTTCTTAGGAGCTCCAATCTTTAATCCCACTACTTGAATTTCTGAGGAGTAGATTAAAGAAAGGTGCATTTTTTGACTATTCCAAAATTGAAAATTTTCCAACACAACATTGCCAATCTATGATGTAACCAAGGATAGAAGCAATAGGTATTTCCTCTACATCACTTAGCTCAAATTCTATCAAAATAGTACTTGTCTGCACTTATTTTCCCACCCAAAATTGCTTTATTGATTCAAATTCCATACATCACAACACCAAAAACCTTCCTAGGTTCAAGAAAATTCAATTTATAGGCCAAGCCTCTTGACCATACATCCTTCCAAATTTGCAAGAAAAGTTGCATGACAACCTTTTGACATTTTTTGCAACTTTTCAATATTTCCAAACAAATGACTTCAAATGCCTATCAAAACTTGATAAATCATGCAAGAACTCTAAAAAACATAAAATTGAATATTTTGGGTCAACTTATAGCATTGACCAACATTGAGTGACCTCCAACTTTCCCATAGGCCTTATCACAACATGCAAGAAATTTTCCTAAAATTCATTCTAGGATGCTTGAGATCGACTTATTGCCATATGTCAACTTTGACACTTATTAGTCACTTGATCTATCCAAAATTTGATGTTTGGCCATCTTGTTTAGGACCTTGGGCCCTTGCACCACTACCCCACTTTGGCATTTTGTACATCAAACATATAAGAATCCCAATTTTTTGGAAGGTTAAAAATTTTGGATTTATTGGAACCTTGTCCAACTCTTCTTCTTCTCCATCTTGCATTTCTACAAATTCATTCTTTTTGTTTTTGTGATTGGATTTTGGGAGGTGATACTTGTAATGAAATCTTTGCTGCCTTCTAACTTTTGTAATTTCTTCCTTGCTAATTTCCTTAACAATAAATATTTAACCATAAATAATGAAATTATATGTAAGTAGACAACTTTTCATTGATTATAATATGGGTGAATTTGAGTGAGGTGACCAAATTTTTCTTTCAAAACCATATGTGTAGATATAGACATTAAGTACAAAATGTCCAATATTTTTTTAGATATACATGTTAATTAGACTAAATCTTTGGCTAACTTAAGATAAATGATTTGCATATGTAGGCTATTTAATGCCTTTGACCAAGATCTTGTATAGTCACATGGATCGACAAGTATAAGTCAATAGACCCTATAGATACAATTTTTTATTTGCATATCTTTTCTTTACCATCAACATCAACTTTAGCCCTAGTATGTCTCTCATTTTATGGATTAGAGGTATCACCAAATAGATATTTGTCTCATCTATCTTCCTTGAGTGAGAAAAATGTGGGAATAGAAGACAAAAGTGAGACATCTAGTAGGTCTAAAATAGGGAAATCAACTAGAGGTCAAAAGATTACAAGAAAATTCAATAAAAGAATGCAATTTTTTCTTACTGAGGGTGCATGTTCTTATGATAATGAGAGAGAATGTGATAGGAAGGTTCCCTTAAGGTATACACGTCTTCAGAATGAATGGGTACCCAAGGAACTACCTCCAATTAACACTGATTTTTCTATTAATGAAAGGATATATTGCATAGCTCCATCTTAATTACATGGTTTGGGCCCATTTTCCATGGATGACATAAATGTTGGTTACAATAAACTTGTTGAATTGATGGAGTATGTAGGACCTTGTTAAAATTACAAAAATTGGATGCATATTGTGCAATATAAAAAAAGTATGTGTAGGTATGCATTGTCACCAAATTATATACAATGCAAAGAAAATGATCAAAGTAAAAGTCTCTTTATGCATAGTGATGGAAGGCCAAAAGTAATAGGGAATATTGCAGGATTTATAAATAATTCTTGACCCATGCCAACTAATAAGTGGTCAAATTGTATATTCAAGGCATGCGAAGGAAATCATATTTTTGTATGTGTGATAAAATCAATAAGTGAAGGGGAAGAGATTCTGATAGATTACAATTTGAATCGTGTAGATACAAAAAAATTCCCTATCATGGGACTGGTGAGTATAAAATTTACGCCAAATGCCTTCAATTAATATTGACTCCAATATACAATCTACTATTTTATTAATAATTTTTTTGGTAAGTCTAGTACTTTCATTTTTTTACTGATTGCTAAGAATTACTAATCTTTTTCATAGGACAACATGGATACGCCACAACAAACAGGTAGGGATTTACTAGCTCACACACCTTCTTTATTGAAGGTAAACCTTAATTATTGTAATTGTACAAATTATATAGAAACAAATTTCATATTATTATGTTCTTTTCTTTATAGATTTGGAGTTATTTTGATGGAATTTTATTGATATTAATGTCACAACTTGATACTTATTGATAGGGAAAAGTGAAATGAAATCATATCAGATGTGATCTGAAGCACATGCATCATTTATAGATTACAACACATGTAGTGCTGACCCTATATTCATGGCCCATAGACTCATAAAAAAATATAGTGATGAAATTTTTAACATTGTCCTCGAGAGAAACATAACTGAGGAGATAGAGGCACTGAAAGAAGAATTGACACTAAGAGTCAATTCTTTGAAAGTAAGTAGTATTTAATCTTAAGAAATAATAAAAGTTCAATAGATATTTATACTTTATAGTATCCTATGGATCATGATTTAAAATATTATTTGTTCTTCTACAAGATTTTGTGACACCTGGGAGACCACGTGATCAATATGGTGAGGGTTGTAGCACACAACCTTCATGTAAGGAACACTTTCTCTTTATAACATTATAACACTTAACTTTGATCTTTATCCATTACAAGTAAAAATAAACAATGTTGTAAATGTCTTTGCTAATAATGTGGCTTGTTCCTTTGGACATCCTTGAAAATCACGATTTGATTAATGCTTTAAAGTCCATAAAACAACTCCTATGAGAAGAAAGAATGCAATAGTTGTACACATTGTAAAACAATATGTGCAATAATAGAAGATTGTGGCCCTACTAGTGCAACATTGTTTTTTTCATCAACATTATAACACTTAACTTTTATTTTCAGATGCTTCTAGCTAGTATCCCATTCAATCTTTATCCATTGCAAATGTCTTTGTTAACAGTGTATTATTAAACTCATAATGAAGTGCAGATGCCTCCTTTAGTCATCACTCTAATATTGCCAAGTGCATTATCAACAACAAGGACCTTGCCAACATCTTCAACTATACCAAGTACAACTGGTAAAACCTTATTTTTCTATATTTTTTAATGTGCTAATCATGTATTTTTCTTTTTTTTGGGTGGATTTTATACTCATGTACCTATTTTGTGCACTAATAGATAGACCTTCAGTTGATAGAACAATAGATACTAGTACTACTAAAGTTGAACCATTTCCTTTATTAGCTCGTGTGACCAGTACTGGTTCATCTGTGGGGATATTATTGCTAAACAAGAAAACCATGTTTCTATTAAAATTAGAAAAGCTTCCAAGTGATTTAAAATTGTTATTATTTATAGTGTAATTATATTTTACTTATATATAACTCATTTTGGATTGATAATCCCATGATATTTTGTAGGAAATGATGTTTTCTTTGATCATCTTTTTGATATGACATTAAAGCTATTTGGACCCACCATACATAAAAGATACATAGTTTCTTATCATTGCTACAATATTTTTCTTTTCTTCCATTTATTTTACTATATTAAAGTTATTGATCTAAAAAATTTATTTAAGAAAAAAGGTGGAATGACCAAGGTCTTGAATTAAAAAAATAAGCTCATTACATCTTTTTAGGACCTTTTTGGAAAAAAAAATTGACACTGCCCTACTTCTCAAAAGAGCATCCAAACAAATAAAGACTATGAGGGACCAATATAGAAGGGTTCTAAAGGATAACAAAAAGTATGGCCATCCTCCTATGATTCCACTAATGGAGTGGAATGAAATAATAGAAGATACAAAAGAGATAAGGCTACGTGATAAAGGAAATGAACCAAAAAAAGGGAAAAAGAAGGTATGTCATGATAATATTTAGTAGAATATAATCATGCACTAATTATTGATCTTTGTAAATATATAATCTAACATGTTTCAAACTTTTCATAGACTGAAAGACACATCAAAGGATACAAAAGTGAGACTACAAAAGGTTGGCCAACACAGGCTTGGCTTTGGTGGCTACATGAATCTTCAGTCTCAACTTGTAAGTAGCAACAATGGAATTTTATGTAAAAAAAATTATATAATGTTGCAAAGAAATTTGTTTAATAAAATCATATGTGCAAAATTGATGATATTAAGAAAAAAATACAGTGTACAAAATTCAATGTAGAGGCCATAGATGAAGATAAAAAAATTGTCTTGAAGGAAGCTATAAAGTCATGGTTGCACACCTATGCCTAGAATCTAAAATTCATACCCAAGAATCTGGTGCACCAAATGAGACACAAGTAAATTGGTCAAATGAAAAGTAAATCAACTTAATAGTTGAGAAATTTATATTTTGGTGTTAGTTTCCAACATAAATTGACTGCATAACATTTAACTACAGTCTTCATATCCTATCAAAGAATCTATGCATGATGAAGACCATGATGTTTATTATAGTGGTGGAGGTATTAATTTTCTATTAGAAATTAATTACACAATTATGAATACAATTTAACATCTTCAATCGGAATTTGATGTGCAACCCTTTTTTGAATATTTTAGAGCATGTTGAACATCATGGTGAAGGAGTGGAGCATGTTCCAAGTGTTTAACATGTTGAGGTGGTGGCAAATCAAAATGTTATTGTACATGATGTGACATTGTCAGGTAAGAAAAATGCAAGTTATGTTCTGCTAGTTAATAAAATATGTGTAATAGTTCAAAAAAGAAAACGAGTATGAAAATTTAACCCATTTACTTGTTATTTTAATAGAGCCCCCTTTATTGTAGCAACCTCCTACTCCTCAAAATAGGAGGAGGCATCATAATTTGACATTACATGTGCCCTTGGAGGAGAAGAAGGAGAAAGATATTTATGCTCCTATCAACCTTTACCTTAAGAAAGCTAAGAAAGATGAAAAGAAGAAATGATTTTTTAAAAATGCACTTTGATAAACTTCATTGGATAATGAAAGAATGCTGTTTTAAGTAATTATCTATGAATGTTGAGTATTAATATTTTTTTATTTTTTTCATGTTAATGAATATTGTTATATGTTAATAAAGTCTTGATTAGTATTGCATATTAATGAATTTTATATCACATTAATGAATGTTATGTGATTATATTAGTTGAACATTATAGTTCATAAATGGATGAATGAACGAATGAATTATGTAATTAGATGATAATGAGGAATTTAGATTGATGTTAATGGGAGGGGGTGAGGTCCTATGAGCTTCCATCATCATGTATTTGGCCCTTTTAAGTAGAGAATATTAAAGTATTCTTGAAACCAAGTGAAGCTCCAACTAACATACCTTCATTAATTGATCAATTTCATTCACTGTAGGTCTACAATGATGGGATGATACTCTATGGTATAGGTATGAATCTCTAGAGGAAGATTACAAAGAATTATGATCCGTGTTGGAATCCTCTGAAATTTCATTTGGTTGATCCTCCCCAATGGAATATTGTTGGTGTTCCTATTAATGGTTGGGCTATGATCAGATTTGTTGTGGACTATCTAGGTATACATATGATCATTTTTAATGTTTTTTCCTTAAGTTATGGTGATAGAGATAATTATATAATGGTACTATAATTAGACATGATTATAACTAAATTCAAATGATTTTTTATAGGTTTTGATTTTTTTGGTATAAGGTGATATTGTCAAACTGATATTTGTTTGTTTATTAATTTTATTGTCTTAATACAGGGAAATATAAATTATGGCTTTGGTAGTGATAGTAATAGTCTAAATTTTTTATTAGTTAGGTTAAGATGGACTTATGGTTTTTTTTTTTTTTTTTAGTTGGTGATAGTATACAAATAGTTAGATACATCTCGCCCATTATGTGTGGCTTAAACATCACACTTCGCAGGCTAAAAGTGTTAAATAATCATTTGGGTAAACTATTTTAACTCATGCTTGAGTACTTCTCTAATTGTATAATTAGATTCCATTTATATATCTACAAATTTAACCTTTCACTCACAATGCCATTTCAGCTTCATATTGTTAAAACAAATTCTGAAAATTTGAGCCCTTGAGGGATAAAATCTCATCTACTCAACTATCTAACTTAAAACTTTTGATACTTGTAATCATTGTGGTATATATTCTACATGTTCTTAGGATTTAATACTTTGTTATACCCTTATGAACAACTAAAACTTTCTAAGATTTCCAGTAGAAAGTTTTCTTGCAATTCATGATGTTTCTGATATATCGAATACTCAGTTGATTTAAGCATTATACACTATTGACTTCCTGACTTCTAGAAAAAGTCTTAAATGTTTATAGTCAATTTCTTCACTTATAATATTTTAAATACTTCTAGTTATACCCATTTTAACTATTTTAACACTTTCTTTTTATCAACTCTTCTTTACTAAAGTATAATACTTATGTAGTTTCCTTGTTCTACATTTTATCTTTTTTGAATACTAATGCCATTTCTTTCATTTTAACCTGAACTGAAGAATGTAGCCTAGATTCCAAGACATGCCCATATTCACCTTGTTCCAGCTACTTGTATAAATCTAATAGCTATGTAAGTTGGGGGAACTTGATGGTAGAAGCATGTTGCATAGATGCTTTTGTGGATTTTTCTCATGCATTGGCCATGAAAGCAAACAAGAGTGGGGGTTCCACCTCCATCTTCTTGGACAAGGATGAGATGTATTGTAAAAGAACTCTAATCCAAAATCATCCTAAGCTTGCAAACTACTCCTTTAATTAGTTTAGCAAAGATGGAGTTCGTATTTGCAACAATGAGACAATTGATGACATTGGCAAGAAGCTTGGAAAGTAGTTGAATGCTCTACAAAAAAATTTGGTGGTACACTTGAAGAAAGGGATAATATGAGAAAAACCATTGCATAACTATAAGATGACATCAGATTTTTTAACATCATAAAAAAAAAAAAAAATTATAAGGATGTTGTTTTCTTCCTTATTTAAATTCAAAATATTTTTTTCTAGATTAATATATATGAATAAAGAATTCTATATGTACAAAAAAAAAAATCTATCCCATGTTCTACATCAATTTTATTAATGTAATTCACATTTCATAACATTTGGAACTCTAAATCTTTTTATTTTGGATGGGTAGGAGCTTGGTTGATGTATTGCCACCTCAATGCCCATATAACTTGGGGATTGGTAATGGATTTTCTTGTAGAGAATGGGCCAAGTAAATTGACAAGCATAGAACCTCCTCCTCTATATTTTCCTAGATGCTAATATGATTCTAAAATAATCTCTAGTCCGAGTCATACATATTCTTCTCCTTTTTCCTTTTTTCGTATTTTTTTTCTCTTCATTGTTTTGGATGGCCTACTTTGGTTGGAGTAGTATAGTTAAGGAGAAAGATTCTTATCATCAACATTGTTCCAAAAAAACATTTCAAAAATAACATTTTTTCTTGAGCCTTAAGGTTCATGATAACTTTCTTTGTTGTGATGTGGAACCTAATCAGACTCGGAGGTTTATTTGACATGATTTTCTCTCCATATTATTTCTATGGGGGTTTGGGGGTAGCACCCCCAAGATGGGGTCAAGGGGAAGCACCCTTGCATTGTCTTGGAGAAGCACCCCAGGTGTTCTCCCTATTGTAGTATAGGGTGGGATCAAGGGGAAACACTCCCACAGGGGTTTTTGAGGGCAGCGCCCTTAAAGCCAAAAATGCCCTTATATTGTAAAAGGACTTGGCTGCTATTTTTCCTATTGGATGACTTATTCTAACCCTAATTTTGTAAGTGAGAAAAATATTGTATATAAAAGGCTTAGGGTTAGGATTTCATAATGTAATGGTGATATTGTAGCTTCTTGCGGTGGTATTGAACTATAAGGGATCTTAGATTGTAATCACTAGATAATAATAATATTGGACTTACTATTGGTGGTCATTGCCCAGGGATTGAGTGAACCATGTTAAATCTTGGTGTCTTGTGTTCTCTTTTATGTGATTTACTATTTTCTAGCATTGGTTATACTTGCATGTAACTATAATTTTTATTTGAGGTTAATCCTAACAAGTGGTATTAGAAGTGGTTATTTAATATGAAGCATTTATTTAATATGAAAATAACAGAAGGTGGATCTATTGCAGATCATTTAAATGAGTTTAATACTATTACTAGTGAGTTATCTTCTATGGGTATTAATTTTGATGAATAAATTAAGGTTCTCTTGATTTTGTGTTCTTTGCCTAAAAGATGGAATGACTTGGTAATGGCTATGCATAATTTTATTTCTATTGCTAATACTCTAAAATTTGATAATGTGATCAATTAATTGTAACAGATTTCCACAATCCATAAAATTCTGTATTCACTTCTAGGTGTGATTGTGTATGTTTTTTTTAACATCAACATTTCAGATCCTTAGGAAATTCATACAAAAACCTTAGGTGGATCTACATCAGGAAGTTCTTTGAGTGCAGAAAGCAGAGGTTCTAGAAATCATAGGAAATCAAGAGGAACATCAAATGGGAAGAGGTCTCAATCTAGAGGACTGAGAGATTGCTGGTACTATGGGAAACCAGGGCATAAGAAGAAATATTATTTGACTCAGAAGAATAATGAAGGAGATAAACTAGAAGGGAACAAGGAGGAAAATATGGTAAGTAACAAATCCAAAGAGGATACTTTGCTTCTATCTTTAGAAAGTATTGATGATTCATGGGTTTTGAATTCTGGTGCTTCATTTCATGCTACAACTCATGGAGGTTATTTTATTGATTATGTCCAAGGGGATTTTGGGCTTATTTATTTGGGGGATAATGAACCATGTTAGATTGTTAGAAAGGGAAAAGTTAAGATTAAGTTGCAGAATGGGAATCATTGGCTACTACATGAGGTAAGACATGTTTCGAGGCTGAGTAGGAATTTAATTCCAACAAAGCAACTTCGTGATAAAGGTTGTGTAGTTAATTTAAATGATAAAAATGGAAGGTTTCAAAAGGTTCCCTTGTAGTAGAAAAATGTGTGAAATTAGGGATCTTATATCTTTGTACAGGTCATATTGTTCCTTCTACTTTGATTGTTTCAAAGAAAAATGAATGTTTAGGAACAGTTGCTGCAATTGAGCAGGGAGAACAAATGACTACTATAAATTATGATACAACACTATGGAACTAAAGACTTAGGCATATGAGTGAGAAAGGTATAAATGAACTTCATTCAAAGAAAGTTTTATGAGGTCTAAAAATGTGTTAATATGGATTTCTGTGAAAGTTGCATGTATAAAAGATAGAATAGAGTGAGTTTGGTGAAGACTAAGAAGTAAAAGAAAAGTGAGAGATTAGAGCTTGTGCATACAGATGCATGGGGACTAGTTCAAGTATCTTCCCTTGGTGGCTCTCATTATTATGTTACATTTATTGATGTTGAAACTAGAAAAGTATGGATTTATTTCCTTAGAAAGAAATCTAATGCATATCAAACTTTTAAGAAATGGAAATGCTTGGTTGAAAATGAGATTGATAAGAAACTAAAATATCTCAGATTTGATAATGGCGATGAGTATTGTAGTCATAAATTTGAAGATTATTTCTCCACTAATGGTATTCATAGAATACAAGAAAATGGAGTGCTTGAATGCATGAACAAGACTATAATGGAGCATGCAAGAAACATGAGGTTGCATGAAGTGTTTCCCTTAAACATGTGGGCAAAGGCTATCAATATTGTTGTATATTTGATTAATAGAGGTCCCTCTACTCCTTTGGGCTATGGTATTCGAAAGGAACCATGGATTGGTAAGAAGGTGAGTTATGTTTTCTTAAAACCTTTAGTTGTGAAGCATTTGCTCATATAGATTCTGAAAATAGAACCAAGATGGAAGCTAAATCAAAGAAATGTATATTTATTGGATATGACATTAATGAATTTAGTTATAGACTTTGGGATTTTGAAAATTTTAAAATTTTAAGAAGCAGGAATGTCATATTCAATGAGAAAGTGTTGTACAAAGATATACTACAAAAACATAAGAAGAAAGAAGATGATTATATAGTGTTGGATGATACTTCAAAAGATGTTGTTCCATTAATTCCTCATGATGTGCAAGAACCACAACAAAAAATAACACACACATCAGTAAATGTTAGATGGTCAACAAGGCTAAGTAGACCTCTAGAAACATTTTCTCCTTTTTTGTACTCTATTTTACTAATAGATGCTGGTGAATCTAAATTTTATGTTGAAGTTGTGTAGGTGGATACAAAGATTTAGTGGGAGTGTGCAATGATGGATGAAATGGACTCTTTGCTAAAAAACAAGACATTAGATTTATGCAAGTTTCCTGCAAGTAAAAGTGTGTTACAGAATAAATGGGTACATAGGTTAAAAGAAGAGGATGGAGGTAAGAAAAGATTTAAAGCCAAGTTAGTTGTAAAAGTATTTACACAGAAAAAAGGCATTGATTTTGATGAGATATTTTTTCTTGTTGTTAAAATGACTTCTATTTACACTATTTTAAGTATTGAGGCTACCGAAGATTTGCATTTGGAGCAGTTTGATTTTAAAATATCTTTTCTTCATGGTGATTTGGATGAAGAGATATATATGGCACAGCTACAGGAATTTGAAGTCAAAGGTAAGGAGAACTTAGTATACAAAAGTTTATAAGGTTTGAAACAAGTAGGTCAGCAATGATATCTAAAATTTGATATGTTTGTACATGAGCATAGATATAGAAGGTGTCACTTAGATCATTGTATTTATTTTAAGAGGCTGGATGATAGAAACTACATTATTTTAAGTTTATATGTTGATGATATGCTTGTAGATGGGTCTAACATGGATCACATTAAGGGGTTTAAGGGAATAATTAGTAGATCCATTTGCTATGAAGGATTTGGGGTTATCAAAACAAATACTTGGCATGAAGATTTACAGAGATAGGAAGAATAGAAAATCAACATTATCACAGGCTAATTATATTGTGAAGGTGTTGCAACATTTCTCTATGGAGAATGCCAAAATTGTTAGCACACCTTTACCTAGCCATTTGAAGTTGACTAAGGAGATGCATCTAAAGACACAAGAAGAGGAGGACAAGATGTCCAAGGTACCTTATGCTTTAGTTGTAGGAAGCTTGGTGTATGCTATGGTTTGTACAAGGCCACATATTGCACATGCAGTTGGAGTTATTTTTAGGTATATGAGTCATCTAGGAATTGAGCATAGAAATGAAGTTAATTGGATTCTTAGATATTTGAGAGGTACATCCAGTAAGTGTTTAGACTTTGGGGGCTCTACTACTAATTTATAGGGCTATGTTGACTTAGATTTGGTAGGCGATATTAATACTAGATGAAGTACTATAGGTTATGTATTTACTATTGGCAGAGCAAGAATGAATTGGGTTTCTTGGTTGCAGAAGGTTAATGCTTTATCCACCATAGAGGTAGAGTATGTTGCTACTACAAAGGTAGCCAAGGAGATGATATGCCTTTAGTTCTTCTTGGAAGAATTGGGATACCCTCAAAGGGATAATTATTTATTTATAGATAGCTAAAGTATCATTCATCTTGTAAAGAATTCTACTCTACATTCAAAAATAAAACACATACAATTGTGGTACCATTCATTTGGTCAGTTTTGGATGATGGACAATTGAACCTAGACAAGATACATACAGATGACAATCTAGTAGATATTTTTCCAAAGGTAGTAAAAAGGAAGAAGTTGAATTCCTCTTCGGCTTCAGTTGGTCTTTTAGACTAAAAAGAATAAAATAACAATAGATTCCAATGTGGTTTGATATTCTAGTGGGAGCTATAGGTTTAGCAATGTTATGACCAATCTCCAAGTGGGAGGTTATTGTTGTGGAGTTTGATCAATCTCCAAGTGGGAGATTGTTGTGATGTGGAGCCTAATCATACTCAAAGGTTTATTCAACATGATTTTCTCCCTATATTATTTCTATAGGGGTTTGGGGAAACATCCCTATAACACCCTAAGGCAGTGCTCTAAGTGTGCTTCCTATCACAATATACGGTGTGGTCAAGGGGCAATGCCCCCACGAGGATTTTCAGGGGTATCACCCCCAAAGTGAAAAATGACCTTATATTGTAAAAGGCATCTATTGTTATTTTTCCACTACTACTATTTTTCCATTGGATGACTTATTATAGCCCTAATTTTGTAAGTGAAAAAGACATGTATAAAATGGCTTAGGGTTAGGGATTTCATAATGTAATGGTAATATTGTAGCTTCTTACGACAGTATTGAGCTTTAAGGGATTATGGATTGTAATCACTGGATAATAATAATATTGGACTTGTTGGTCGACATAGCCCAAAGATTGGGTGAACCATGTTAAATCTTGGTGTCTTATGTTCTCTTCTATGCAATCTGTTATTTTGTGATATTGGTTATATTTGCATGTAACTATTATTTCTATTCGAGGTTAACCCTAACATGCTTAACATGTTTTTATTTACTAGGATCATAGACATGACATTTCATATTTAGAATATATATGCATGAATACTACTATGGTTTCACAAAGCATGCCCCATTTCACCTAGAAATGGGGACCACCTACTTTATTTTTTGGCTTTCCAGATCCCTAGTTCGGGGTTTGAGTCTTTTTTAAAGGGGTTTTATCTAGTGTTTTTGGTTAGATCTAGGTCCCAGTTTGAAAACCTAGATTTTAGATTTCATCTTCAGAGGGAAAAGTCACTTTTTTGCAAAAAAGGGGGTGCACCAACACATCTCCTTGGGTGTGCTTGTACACCAAAGCACATGGAGAAAGCATCATCACTTAGTGATGCATAGCACCAAGTGGTGCACTGGGTCCCTAGGTCTATAAAACTTGGAACCCCCCACCTCCTCACTTTTCTTTTTCCCTCCTTTGAGCATCTTCAACTTCGCTTGCACAACTGACCAGGTGTGGTACTATGACTCCATCTCTGCTTTTTCACCTGTACTCATACAAAAATAGACAAACACTAAGTATATATGCACAACTATGCACCTTTTTCTGAATCCAAAAAACCTTTAAAAAACTAAAAAATGTAATAAAACATTAAAAAATGTAATAAAACACCAATCTAAGGTGCATAGTAGCACACCTAATTAGGTACGCTGCTGTGCACCCTTGAATAAAGACCTTCCTTTTTGTGCTAAGTGTATCATTGGGTGCACATCAGCGCACCCCATGAGGTGTGCTATTGTGCACCCCATATACCAATATTTAAACAAGGATTATGTGCACCTAGCACACCTCAAAGGTGCACCAGGTGCATTTTTTCTTTTTTGCATTCTAGGGGTAAAATTAGGTTTTTTAGATGTTTTTGAACAGTTGAGTTTTTGGGTTCTATTTGTGTTTGTTTTAGGGTTGGTTTCTTTTAATTGATTCTTCTTTGAATTTGGACTAATGGACATTGTTTTTATGTAGATTCAATGGATTCTTCATCATCCTCTCTTGCTACGAAGATGGTCCCAAAGCCTATGGTGTTCAAGTTTTACGGTTTTCTAACAAAGTCATGTTTTCAAGATGATTATTCAAAGATCTAGGACACCAAATTAGGTTATTTTGATTGGAGCGCATTCCTAGCATTGAGAAACAAACTAATAGAGAGGTCTCCAATGATATCTTCTTTGATCCAATCAGGACTTGTCAGTGCAACATCACATCCAGTATTAGTGTAATCCTCAAAATTAATTATGACACTCATAGAAAACTATGTTCCTAAAGAAAGGGTTGTGAAGCGCATAACTAGAAAGATCATCCTAGACCTCTAACAAAATAACATAGAGAAGGTGTTCCTTCTTTCAAGGGTAGATCAATTCATCAGATTAACCTATCACCAAGAATAAAGATGGTATAGGGAACATGTTGAGGAAGCTTCTAAAATCATTTAGTCCTCATACCTTATTTAGAAGACTCCTCTAGGGCATAAATTAGGAAAAGTCGACATGATGAAATGATACATGAAGGACAATATTAGATATTTATTATCCTCTTGAGTAGAGTTATAGGGTTGCCAACATCTGGGAACTTTAACATATGGATGGTGCATTTTATTGAGACTATCAAGATGTCAAAAATGCTGATTGATTGGGCTTCCATTCTTAGTGAGAATTTGGGTGAGTAGCTAGTGGTAGTTAAGAATAATTGTAAGTTCTATATGACATCATATTTGGTATATTTATTAGCTCCAAGGGCAATGGATTATCCAAATCTCTATAAAAAGCATAGCATGCAAGATGCTCTTGAAATAGAAGCTTCCAGAGCACAACAAGGAATATAGAATAGTGAATGATGCATTTATATTCACAATAATCTAGTTCATTGAAGGGGATTATGTGAAGAGGATGTCAAAGGAGGAAACAACTAAGATATCAGAGATTGGAGCCTACTACATCCATTTTCAAAATTCACATATTTGAGGGTAGCAGGTACAATTATCAATCCCAAGAAGCTCCCTTAGTATCCCAGTGACAGACTCATTCTACTATAGATCACTTGAAAACTCTTATTTGCATATGATAGAGTCAAGAAGATGCATAAAATATCAATGTGATTCGAAGACAAGACATTCCATATTTTGAGCTTGAATGGGATCAGTATCCCTTAGAAGAATATAATTCTCCTTGGCCATATTTTGATAACATTGGAAGGGTACAATATTTGGCTAGCAAGACATTTCAGCATGAAGATACAATCAAGAATCACTTGATGAACACAATAAATGAGTATGATGTTCACATAAGGGATTATTGTAGGATGACTCTCTATCTAGTAGGTAGTACTTTGAAGATAAAGATTCATTTGAAGGTAATGCAATAGAATATGGAGGATCTTCTCGATCCATTGTTTAATAGGGACAAGATTGGTGATTGACCTATCATGAATGTTGATATTGACAAAGAAGAAAACTCAGACATCAATAATAGGGCTAGGCATGTTATCAAATTGATGCAGGATTGGATCAAAAGACCTTTCAAGTTGGATCCAATTCCTCAAGTGGTGGTCTTCCACACTCAAGAACACCTAGAAAAAGGTCAAGGAGCTAAGGTCACAGTGCCTAAATTTATAGCTTAGTCTCTAATGAGGTCAAAAATAGTGCACCAACTTGACATACAAGTTGGATATTATAGGGTCTAGAAAGGTAAAGGTAAGAGGAAAATGACTTATCCTTAATAAGTTGAGCTGAAAGAGGAAACAACTCAAGAACCTTCAAAACTAGGAGAATAAATTGTACAAGGGTTAGAGAATGTGGAAGCCACATGTTGGGACTCAAAATTGAAGCCCAGATTTTGAGTACCATTGAAAATTCAAGTCCTATGAGTGCTTTTCGTGCATATGTACCCGGCTATCATATTAAGGCCTAAGAGGTGTTTTATGTTTCTAACACCTTAAAATAAGCCTACCCATGCATTATGATGATAAATTGACATTCTGAGCCATTTCATGAGGTCCTATTTTGAGCAATTTCCAAATCTACATGTTTGCCCAAGTGTCAAACAATGACAAGAAGCCCAATTTTCCTTTGAATATCTCTAACCCAAAAAATTTTTATGGCCTAATACTTTGGGGATATTTAATATGCATATCAAAGAACCTATGTTCCAAGTTTCAAGTCATTTTGAATTTTTTTGATTAGGTCTTGAACCCTCAAAGTTGGTAGTTTACAGTTTTCATGCATTTGCAAATTGTGCAAAATTCTGGAAAGCTCTGTTTGAAAAGTTATAACTTTTGACCAGTTAACCAAAATAAGAAATTTAATTTTAAATCATATTCTAGGGGTCAGATACTTTCTATGTTCTTAATTTGAGCTTATGAAAAATCCATTTGATTAGCCTTCAAACGCAATTCTGTTTGTGATTTATAAAGTTTCGTTGGTGTCATGAAATGTAGATTGATCAATATCCCTGTTCATGATGTCATAATTTGAAATCCATGATAGGTGAGATAAAATAAATTATACCACCATGTTTTACTATGAAAAATACTCTAAGTGTGCCAATACTTAGGACTTGACGAATTCGTCTGCATACTTTCCCAGGTCTATTCCATTTGAAAAAACACCTTTCTGCTGATTTTCACAAGCCTGCAAATCCAAGTAGCCAACTTTGCACGCTTGCCAAATTTTCCCTATTATTTTTCATGAGCTCGAATCCCATATTTCTATTTTCCTCATGATAGAGAATCAACACCCCAGATTTCATTTCCCAAGTGTTAGTTTGTCTAGTTTTCAAAGCCAAATTTGAATGATATTTATTATTTTTTGACCTATCTTCTTGCAGGCAATTCTGAAAGGGCAACTTTGACAGTCAATATATTTTGACCCCAATTTTTCATGGCATGAGATTCAATAGGGTAGGATTATGTGGAAAAAAAAATTAGTGTGCCAATTTTCAGAACTGAATCAGGTATTCTGGTTAGTTTTTAAGGCCAATCAAAGAACCTCCTGGCACAAAGTTGACAAATTGCAGCTCAACAATAAGGGAAGAAGCTGCTCTAGTAGTCAAAAGGGGCAACTCATGAAATGCAAAGAAATGTGGAGCAGCTTATGAGAAGAAGCCCATGATGGGCATGAAGACAAATTCATTAAAAATAAGGCGCTAGCAGGCAAAGAAGACATCCATGTCCACCTAGGTCTCCACAACATCAGAGGAAGATGCATGGATAAGAAATGGTGCATCCCACACCAAAGAAAAAAGGAACATAAGATTTTTAAAAGCCACATTTAGGGGAGGCATCCCATGACCAACATTTGGAAAATGAGCAGCTCACATTTTGGAGGCTCTCAAAGCAGCAGAGGAGTCCATGCTAGGAGGTCATGGAATACAAACAGATATCCACACATATAATGAAGTTGTGGCATGCAAAAAGAAGAAGCCTTAGTGTATGAAAAGGAGCAATAACAAAGGAGGGAGTGATAATTTTGGCAGCCCAATAAAAAGAAAGAGAGGAAGTGAGAAGCAGACAAGCCAAGTGAGCATCACTATTTTCAACCATTTGAAATTGCAAGGCATAACATCTATATTTGAATGAAGTTAAGTTTTGGTATTTTTCATCCCACATTGGATGGGGGGAAGTGAATTTTCTAGTTTATAAGCCTGAATGCACAAAGCAAAGAATAACTTAAGAGTCTATGCTTATGGATGATGCTAAGGCTTGTGGATGGTGGACTTGCAGCTAGCCAAGTGTACGACCATTGTTTTGACCAAGTGATGCACCCATAGGAAAGAGTGCCATGTGGCAACCAAGTGTATGACTGGAAAGAAAGTTTGAAAGGCTCTATGATGCTATGGGAGAGCTTCCACCATGTGGTAAGAAGGTAATTTTTCAAAGGGTTTTGATGTTACAACTATAACGTGAGCGTGAGGTCATAAAGCAATATTTGGAGACTCACGATGCTACAACTCAGCATATGATTGGGAGGCTTTAATATGAAGCTTTATAGTGTTACAAAATGATCAAAAATTAAGGGAAATTTTAAATATTTTAATTGGAAGATGAATGTAGGACCCACTCAACGATGAGAGCCAACCAATTTTTGCCATGTGGCTTCACAAAAATTAAAATTCAGAAATGGTTTAATACACAAATTCAAATGGATCAAAGATTTAAATGAATTTAAAGGTTTTATATAGTTTTGACTATATAAACTTATAATTTTTTTCATTTTTTAAGCTATGTTCATGGCTTGGGAGCTAGAATTTCAAATGGACCATAGGGGCACAATTTTTATCCAAAATATGTAGTACAACATACTGTTGGAACCAGGAGGAGATAAATTTTCAAGATATGAGGTTAGTTTTTGAGCAGGTCTTCACCGATTCACTCCATAAGCAGTTTTGTGTTTTCAGGGGCATTCTCAACATAATAGGCAATTTTCATCATGAAGCATCAAAATCAGTTGGGGGACAAAAATTGAAGTTTGTTGAAGCCTAAATGAATTTTGGAAAAGTTTTCATGCCTTTAGAGGTCATTTCAACTGAATTTTTTTTGTTTCCTTGAGTTCAAATCTAGCATCATAATAAGTTATGATTTCCATCAAATATTTGATACTTTATGCTTTTGAGAGCCAAAATGGTTAAAGATTTGATATGCAGTTGCAAAGAGAGATTAGAGAGATGATTTGTCACTTCTAAGAGTTGTTTCCAAGTGGACACATGTTGGATGTAGAACAGATCTGGGAATTCATTTCTCCTATATCATTATTTTTCTTTCTCATTGATGTTGTTCGTAGTTTGCTCTATGATACCAGTAGGCTTCCAGTGTTCTATTGTGAAACCAAGGTTGTTATTGGTTTTTGCTTCTTGTCTATTGAGTTAAGCTCTAGTAGTGAAGGCCACACATCCAATGTTGTGCAAATTTTCATTTCATTTCATGTCTTTTTTCTCTGAGATAAATGGTAATCGATGCTAGATCATGCGAAGTATCTTGAGTTACATTTAGTTTTACCAGTTTATGTATTTAGTCTTTCAAGGATGAATATGAAAGGGGATTTATAATGAATTATATAGGTTCTCTTATTCTATCTCCTAATTCTTCATATGCTATTTACTTTGAAATTAAATGAATAAGGTTCATTTGATTTAAGGCATCTTGGATGAGTTGTGTATCAGATCTTTTGTTGCTTTTGATTCAAAGAATTAAGTAAATGCTTCAATGTTCTAATAGGGTTTCTAGGACTATGGAGGGTATATTTCGTAAGAATGGAATTTGGGGATTTCAATTGACAAACTTAATTATAAGGCAATTGAGTAAGGTCTTCCTATTGGTAATGACTCTATGTTGCAATGGATAAGGCACTGATCACTAAATCAGATGCAAGCTGATATGAAGGTTATTTGCACAAATCTTTTTAATCAAATAAATTCAATTTTTCACATTTTGTAGTGGGGTGAAAAGGATTAACCCTCTCTTAGCTTATGGGTTCATAGGTTATGATTTGTAGCTATCTCATTTCTATATCATTACATAAGTATCAATAGATAAAAGGGTTGCATCTACTGTTAATAGGTTCAGATTTATGTTTAATTGCACTAGTACCATATGTTAAAACCTAAAGGTTTTCTTGCCTAGGTCTTGTAGAGCCTGAAGTGAAGAAGGATTTATGCCTTATAGTTGGCCCAAGATTGCAGTCAAGTGTATCCATCATAAGAATTTTCTAGCCTTAGATACATTGGTTTGGTTTCTTGGTTATTTTCAAAACTGTTAAATCAGGAGCTAACAACATGGTGACTCTATTGGGGAACTGTATTGAATCTGAATCATAGACAAACCTTGAGAATTTACAAAGGAGATTCAATATAGCAAGAGAAGTGCATGAAACAGTTGTAGGAGTAGGTTTTGTAATGTGTTTTTCTAGTTTTATTATTCAAAATTTTGTGCACCCCAGTGATGCTTTGTTCAAGATAGCAGTAGCTTTGAAGGATTGAATGCAAATTGTGTTACTTAGTTTTATTTCTAGTCAATTCAACCGGTCTTAGTTTTCAAAATACTATTGTAAATTCAAAGTCAATTTTTTTTAAAGATGGTTTCTCTCTTCTAAGTGTTTAAAATTTTTCAAATTCTACAAGTTGAAAATCTAGTTTATATTCATCATGTTATGAATCATGTTTTAAATATTTCTCGCAATTTTTTGTGGTGACTCTCTAAAGGATCTCTGTACTAGTGTAGATTGCTTATATATAAATGCTTTCAAAGAGTTTTTAGATTTCTAATGCAAATATGAAAGTTAAGTTAAGTTTTAGACAAGAAGAGAGAGTATATGAGTTCCTAACTGATGAGTTTTAAAGTGTTGATTGATTTTCTATCATAAGAAATTTAAATGTTAAAATGAATCATAATAGTGATTTCATTTGGTTCACCTCAAGGAGATGGCGGCTCTACAAGGATTTGATCAGTGGTGTGAAGATTTGAAATCAACACATATGCTAATCAATAGATCAATGTTTTCATGTAACAACACTAAAGGTATTTTACACTTTCATGTGATTTCATTTCCATGAAAGTAAGCTTCACAAAATTTTCTCCATCAAGTGGTTTTTTCTAGCAGTAAGTAGGAGAATAGTTTGACAAGTTTCATACACTTCATTGGATTGAGTTTTAGCTTGTTATATAAAGTTTTGTGAAATGTTTGAAGTGATTCATTGGTAGAAGGTTATAAGCCTATTGCAAATTGCAAAGTAGAATTATTGTTGATGAGTGTCAAGGCTTTGAAGAATGACAAGTATCCTCTCATCAAGTATGCGGTCAATTAGTGATGCTTCTAGATCATTTTCTACCTAGAGATACATGACATTATTCTTTGATGGTATTTATGGTTTCCAAAATGTCATTCCTAATGATATTAGAAAAAGATTGCCTAAATTTAATGAGAAACATGTTGTTTTGGCTAGTCATCATGTTCAAGTTTTCAGTGATTTGATGGGTGACTATGAGATTGCTCATGAGGATGTGCACATGAAATTATGTTCAAAATTTAGAAGGTCATGCTAGAGATTGATTTTCCTTTTTACCAACATGTTTTATTTCATCTTGGAGTAAGTTGCATTCAGCCTTCATGGAGCAATTTGGAAAAAGGGTAAGCATATCTGATTCTTATAATAAATTTTAAGGATTCACATTGAAAATGGTGAACTTGTTCCTCAATTTAATATCACATTTGTAAGAGTTTTGAATGAGATTCTTGAGAGTTATAGACCCAATGATCAAATGTGTTTAACTATTTAGTTTGATGCATTTGATAAGAAAATGAACTATCTACTAAGGGATAAAGAATGACAGACATTATATCAGGCTTTTATGACTGCTAGGGATATTGAATATAATTTGAAGTATGGATTGATTAGAGGTCATTTTACTATGAATGACTACTGGTATAATGGTTATGAAAGAAAATTTGAACATAGTGTTGACACTTTAATTCCAAATCAAAATATCAACACCCTTGTTGTAATGTATAATCAGATTAAAATTTCAAATCAGAGTGTGCATAGAGAAGAATGAGTCTATTGCAAATGAAGAAACATATGTTCATGATGTTATAGCAGTAATATGTATTTTAGACTTTGATAGCAATGAAAAATGTGATGATATTATAGATCAAGGATTAGCTATGGTAAGGAGTTCTTGTAATGCTGATTATGTACATGATGATGTTGCTAATGTTTCTAGACATGAAGTTGCTACATTTAGATCTCAGTCTTGTGCAAGTGAGGAGGCTAAGAGTTATGTCTATAATGATGAGTTTGATATTGATGATCTGACATGCCATGGAGAGATAACACAAGTTGAAGAATATGAATCACATTTATCTTAGTTGTAGTTAGAAGTTATAGAATGTTGAAAATGATTATGTGCATGAGAATGATGAAGGAAGTGATGTTGAGAAGTCTTCCTATATGCCAGATGCAACAGGAGAAGAAGAAAGCAATGATGGAAGTGAACATTCATATGAAAGTGAAGGTATGAATTCTTTTTTTGAATCTAAAAAGGAAAGTGCATCTCAGTTTTTACAATATACAAATCAATTAGTCAATGAATAATTTGAGAGTGATTTGTCCTCGAGGTATGAAGATAAAGAAATGGTGAATTCAATTGATGCTAATGAATTTGAATATGAAGATTTCAAGGAAGGGTTTTCAAGTGTTCCTACATTAGATAGTAAATTTTTAGCATGTAGTGAGGGGTTTAGGAATGAATCATGGTCTATCCGTAATGGTTATCCTAAACAAGATAATGAAGAGAATGTAATTATGGATACTATATGTTTGGTCGAAGAAATAGAAAGTGAGTCTTCATATAGTTCTGATTTTTCTTCATATGCTAAGAGTTTCCATGAAGATGAAATGGGTAGTGAATTTAAAGTGTATACCAATGCTTTATATAATGAAGGTTGTGATGATGATCACCTATATTTTGTCAAGATGTTCAAAAAGGATCATTACATGGAGTTATCAACCCATTATTTGAAGAAGACAAGGAATGTTTAGATTTGATTGAGGATGATTTTAATGATGACACTTTATCCTACTACTATAAGAGATTAGATTGTTCTTCTTATGAGTATGATAGTGAAGATGATGACGTTGCATCTTATGAGATGGATGACAAGGTGTTTGATGAAGTTGTTGAAAATCAACATGCACCTTGTACTAAGTTTTATGATGAATACTCTAACATGATGACTAATATATTTGCTGATTTCAAAGGATCATTTAAAGATTTTGGATTAGTTTCAAATGCTAACATTGATGACATTTGTGAGTATAAGTCTGATTGCTCATTTGAGTACCATCCGATTATACTTAAGGATACACAATTTCAAGGTATGTGTAACCTTTTTCCCCATGTTGAGTATGAAGATTTCATATTCAAAATTGGTAGCATGCATGATTTGTTCATTGGAGACAATTTTTAGTTTGAGTATGATATTTTTGAGCATGTTGATTAGAACTTTCATTATGATCAAGTGGTTGAACATAAAGCTAGTTTTTATACGCATTATGAAATTGAAGGTCTAGATTCAGTTTTGCTAAGTGGTGTGTTTCAAGATGTTAATCTAATTGGCAAGACTGATATGAATAAAATTTCTAGCTTATCTCATGAGAATGTAGATGAAAATCAAATATATGACAAAGGTAAAAATTTTGTTGAAGTTCGGTGGCCTGGGGCCATTGTTTGTACATAGTAGGAGTAGTTTCCCTATTTTCAATAAAGTTGTTCAACAAAGAAGATTTTTTTGTTAGGTGTGTGTTCTAATTCTTCCAAAGATTTGAATCCTTGCCATGCCTGTAAGGGGCATGCATCCTTAGATAGAGCCACTGTTGGGACTCAAAATTGAAGTCCTAATTTTGAGTACCATTGAAAATTCAAGTCCTATGAATGCTTTTTGTGCATATGTACCTAGCTATCATATTAAGGCCTAAGAGGTGTTTTATGGTTCTAACACATTACATTTAGCCTACCCATGCATTCTATAATGATAAACTGGCATTATGTGCCATTTCATGAAGTCCTATTTTGAGCAATTTCCAAATCTACATTTTTACAAGTGTCAAACAGTGATAGGAAGCCCAATTTTCCTTTGAATATATTTAACCCAGAAATGTTTTATGACCCGCCACTTTGGGGATATTTAATAAGCATATCAAAGAACCTATGTTCCAAGTTTCAAGTCATTTTGAATTTGTTTTATTAGGTTTCAAACCCCTCAAAGTTGGTAGTTTACTATTTTCATGCATTTGCAAATTGTGCAAAATTTTGGAAGGCCCTGTTGGACAAGTTATAACTTTTGACCAGTTGACACAAATAAGAAAATTCCTCTTACATCATATTCTAGGGGTCAAATAATTTTTATGTTCTTGATTTGAGCTTATGAAGAATCCATTTGATTAGTATTCAAATGTGATTTCATTTGTGATTTATAATGTTTCATGGGTGTCATGAAGTGTAGATTGATCAATATCCCTATTTGTGATGTCATAATTTGAAATCCATGATAGGTGAGATCAAATAGACTGTACCACTATGTTGTACTCTAAAACTACTTTAAGTGTGCCATTTTTTAGGTCTTGACAAATCTGTCTGCATACTTTCCTAGGTCTATTCCATTTGCAAAAAACACTTTTCTATTGATGTTCACAATCCTACAAATCCAGGTAGCCAACTTCGCATGCTTGCCAAATTCACCCTGCTACTTGTCATGAGCCCAAATCCTAGATTTATATTTTTCTAATGATAGAGAATTAATTCCCTAGTTTTCATTTCCCCAAGTGTTAGTTTGTCTAGTTTTCAAAGCCAAATTTGAATACAATTTATTATTTTCTGACTTGTTTTCTTGCATGTAATTCTGAAAGGGTAACTTTGATAGTCAATATCTTTTGACCCAAAATTACCCATAGCATTAGATTTGACAAGGTAGGAGTATGGGGAACAAAGAATCAGTGTGCTAGTTATCAGAGCCCAATTAGGTGTTCTGGTCAGTTTTTAAGGCCAGTCAAAGGACCTCCTAGCACAAAGTTGACAAGTTGTAGATCAATGATAAAATGAGTTTCAAATGTTGGTCCATTGGTCAAATTTGATTTTGATCAGTATCAGGTGATGAATGGATCAGTCACAATTATCAATTATTTGAAAATGAAATTTTTTTAGCTAGACCCACTTTGGGGCCTAGCTAAATTCATCAGATTTGTAATAGCCAGTAAGGATTTAAGATGTTTTGAAAAGATTGATCATAATGACTCTAATTAGTATAAATTTTCAATATGTGGATATCCATTGCATTATCTAAAAATTAGTTCCCTCAGAAGGTTTATGGTCTTGATATTAATCCCAGAGCTGTCAAAGTTGCCTGGATAAGGTTGTATATGAACTGCTTAGATGAGAATGGGTTCCCAATTTATGATGATTAGTGGAAGAATTTTCTTGAAAGGGTATAATTCCATGTATCAAATCTCTTATCTTATTATAGAGAACACAACATCATGGTTGATCGTATTGCGACCTACACTCCATAGATACTCAATCTGAATCTTGAAGCCATGTGAAAATTAATCACAGAAAATGCCAGTGAGGAATTTTTGTATTCACTTAGCAATTACAGTGCACTTTAGGGCTTTTTTGAAGATCAATTTGGCCTTGGTCTTATTGCAAGGGCTACTAAGGAAGGAATAACATCTATAAGGCCAATGGGTAGAATGATATTCAACATTGGAGGTCATTCAGGGCAAGCTATTTGTGAGCATTTGTTTGAAAGAAGAGGCTTACATATTTCAAAACTTTGGCAAACCAAAGTTACTCATGCTAAATTAGAAGAATGTTACCAAAAATAATAACATGTTCTATGTTATTAAAGTTTTAGATGGACTATATTGTGTTGCAAAAGCAAATGAAAAAGATCCATATAAACAATATGGAGATATAGATAAGGCGTGATACAAGGGAGAACCCACAAGGTTGAAGAGAAGAAGAGAAATGGCTTTGTGGACAAGAGCTAGAGTATCTCTTCTATGGATGCAAGGCAGAAAGAAGGAGCATCCATGTGATTTTGCAAAGGGGCTCCAAATAGTTCAACAACTCATTCATGAAATGAAGGGGAGTCCACACGCAAAGGGGAGTAAAGCCAGACCACTTAAGAAATGTAAGGAGAATAGGCAAGGCAGTTTGTTAAAAGGTGTGAAGTACTTTCAAGCTTGGCAATAGGGGAAGGAGCTGCTCCAACAATAAAAAGGGGCAACTCATGCAAGTCAAAGCAATGTGGAGTAGCTTATGAGAAGAAGCCCATGATGAGCATGAAGACATTCATTAAAAACAAGGCACTAGTAGACAAAGAATACATCCACATCCACCAAGGCCTCCATGACATCAAAGGAACTCGCATGGATAAGAAATGGTGCACCCCATGCCAAAGAAAAAAGGAACAAAAACATTTAAAAAGTTGCATGCAGGGGAGCCATCCCATGGCTAGTTCTTGGAAAAGGAGCCACTCACATTTTGGAGGCTCTCAAAGTAGTAATGGAGTCCATTCTAGGAGGTGGTGGAATTCAAATAGAGATTGACGCATATAATGAAGTCATGGCATGCAAAAAGAATAAGCCTCAATTTACAAAAAGGGGCAAGGCTATAGCATTAACAAAGGAGGGAGCTACAATTTTGGAGGTCCAACACAAAGAAAGAGATGACATGAGAAGCAAACAAGTTGAGTGAGCATCACCATTTTCAACCATTTGAAATTGTAGGGCATAGCATCTACATTCGAATGAAGTTATGGTTTGGCATTTTTTGTTCCACATTGGATGGGGGGAAGAAAATTTTCTAGTTTATAAGCTTGAATGCACAAAGAAAAGAATAACTTAAGAGTCCATGCTTATGGATGATGCCAAGGCTTGTGGATGGTGGACCCATGACCAACCAGGTGTACAACCATTGTTTTGACCAAGTAATGCACACGTAGGAAAGAGTGCCATGTGGCAACCATGTGTATGACTAGAAAGAAAGTTTGAAAGGTTCTATGATACTATGGGAGAGCTTCCACCGTGTGGTTGGAAGGTAATTTTTCAAAGGGTCCTGATGTTATAACTATAGTGTGAGCAATACTTTGACTAATTAACCTCAATAAGAGGATTGGAGTTAGTTGCCATCTGAGCCACAAGGACTTGAAGTAGCTCCACCATCACCCATTCATGTTACATTTTGTGTAGGCAAGGCATTGGCTACCCTTCTTCCTCCAACTACCAAAGAAGAAAAAGTTCAAGTAAAACAAGGGGAAGAGCCACAACAAGCATTCACTAATGAAGTGTTAGAGGAAGGGAAAATAAGTGAGTACCCTCAGCAAGCTTTCCAAGACATAGAGGTAAGGACTGTGGACTCCATGGACATAGAGACTCCTAGTGTAGATCTCTTACAAAAGGAGAGGACTCCAAAAAGGGGAGATAAGGGAAAGAGCATAGCCAAGAAAACTCCTTCATCCTCAAAAGGAAAATCCCCGATAGAGCATGTGCCAAGATGGTTGAAGAAAGAGGTCATTAGAAACAAAAGGAAAAATTTCACCATTGAGGAAAATGATAGGATGGAATTAATTGAAGTTCTAAGGAAACCTAAGTCACCACCAAAGGATGTATGAGCATCAGCCTTTATCATGAGTAATCAGAATCAGGACTTATTTGCTCATGTGGCTATCCCTCCTTTGCATATAGATGTTGAAGAATTGACTCTAAGAAATTATCAGATTAGGGAGGTCATGCTTGAGAAACCCACATTGGACACTACTAAGCTAATGGTCACAATGAGAATTAAAGAAGTGTTTAGGCATTTGGAACAAGATGGGGTAGAATTGATAACACTTTAGAGACAAAATGGGATCCTAAAAGGGTATCTATGTGAAGTTGTTGGTCCCTTAGATCCTAAAAATCCTAAGGAAACCATGAATGCAACCCTAGAGAGAAGGGATAAGGGTGTAGGCCACTTAGATCCATTTTTGAAAGCTTTTCAGCAATGGCAAGAAATTTTTGAGGAGAAAGGTGTATAGATTATATAGGGAAATATTAAGCTGTTACACCATATGCAGGATAATGTGGCTAGGCTAGTGGCCATTTTGAATCAAGATTTTTGTTTGATGGACAAAATACATACCTAGGGAAAGGACTTGTAGGTACTAAAGGTGATCAAAGGCCAAAGGTATCAGATGTTAATGGAAGTATAGACAGCCAAAGAGTTAGATAAAATTGATGATTGGATAGAGAAGATTATGGATGGCAATTAAGTAGTAGAAACATTACACACAAAGATTCACAAGCTCAAGGATCAAACCCAAGAGAAAATTTTGGAGGAAGAAAAACATTGTAGTGATGCCTATTTAGACATTTTTGAAGATGATTCCAAGGATAAGTTAATAGCTATAGAGGTAGTAGTTGAGTAATTTTGGAAGACTTTGAAGAAGCTTCTGATGATGATGACATTAGACAACATCATTGACAAGGACCTGGAATCACAAATATTCAAAATAATAAAAACCAAAAACTAGGACCAAAAACCCCGACTAGTAACAGACCAGACAGAAACTAAACCAGGGAACCCCACCCAGAGCCACTATTGCAGCTCCAAGATCATTTTAGCAGCTTCCTTACCAATTGCTATAGTCTCTTGAATGGTATCATTAGCTGAAGCAACAACAACTTTCATTGCACTCTTCCTCAAGCTCTACCTTGTTCTTTTGCTTGGACCCTCAACCGAAATAGTATCTTCATTAGCCCTTTTGCCCAAGCTTAGAATGGCCGCACATATACTTGAGGTGACCTGTTCCATCTTAGTGCCACTCTCCTTGATTAACATTCTGAGGTTCTGCTCATAGTTGTTAAATTTGTTAGGGATGTCTCCCATTTGCCCTTCCAGTTGGCTAAGTTTGACATTACTTCCCCAATGTTACATGTGACTAAAATATAGTTTGGATACATTTGGTAGTGTAGACACCCAAAAATTGGCAAAAATCTAAATCACACAATTCTGATCAATCAAGTCAAAATTAAAGAGAAAATAATAAGAAACACAATAGACTTTCAAATTAAAAATCACATCAGGTCATTAATCACCTATCAAATCGACAATACCTAAATCAACTTTAAAAGAGGAAGAAAATAATTCATAAAATAAAATAAAATTCAAAAAGGGAGGAAGGAAAAAAGAAAAAGTGTTGAAAATAAATCATTTATTAAATCAATAAAATCATTTTATCCTCACAAGATTGAAAATCTCCCTTTTACCATTTATAAGAATTTGAAAAATGCTCATATTATCCTTAAAACTAGGTCTATTGGACTCTTCCTCCTGGCCTCTTATGAGATATTTTGAGTTTCACTTTCACCCCCAGTTAAAAGTGAAAATCTTGGTTCTTACCCCAACCCCTTCCAAAATCCTATAAATAGGAGGGAAATCTAAGAGGTAAGGGACCCAAATTTTTATGCATCTACACTATAGGCATATTTAGACTCATTGTTTTAGCATTTTCATTGTAGAAATCTTATAGCATTGTTAGCATCATTTTGTGTCATTTATCATCATTTTGTATCATTTAACTTCATTTATTGCATATTTAGTTCATAGCATGATCATTTCAAGAGCATTTCTAAGAGTTGTATTTCACATGTAATCCACATTTTAGTCATAGATCTTGCACTTTTCATTGTAGATTTGCATTTTTAGCACAATCCCATTGTAGAACTATCACTAAGATGCTAGTCTGAAAGCTATTTTAGCAATTGTAGTTAGGGAGACATGAGACTCTTGTAGAGATTACATTCTGATGATGATGTCTTGGGTCTAGTATAGTTTGTCATCAATCCATTTTCTTTCTATGCTAAAGTTTCATGAATACACATTCTTACCATGTACAAAATGGTGCCTATCATGGGGCTAAACTAGAAGCCTCTCTATCTTCAAGATTTTCAGTCTAATCTTTCATTTCTAATATGGATCTATGTTGTTTTGGCTATTCTCTTGTGCAAATCTAATCAAATATAGGTTCTACTACATCTGAGAGACCTCATATCAACAAGAACAACATTCCAAAGTCTTTCTTGAGCATAGAAGGGTTGGATCTAAACCTTCTAACACTTTTGTGCTTTGTTTCAATGCTTCTAAGAGATACTGTAATGCTTATGAGCTCTATTTTAATGCATTTAATCCTACTATAGCACATTTACATTATTCTATAATGCATTTGCATAGTACAGTAATGCATTTGCATAGTTTAGTAATGCATTTACACTATTCTCTAATGCATTTGCATAGTACAGTAATGCATTTGCATAGTTTAGTAACACATTTACACAATTCTATAACGCATTTGCATAGTCTTGTAACACATCTGCATATTCTTACAACACTTTTGAATGTTTCTGTAATGTATTTGATCATTTCTATAGAGCATATGGAGCATCCTACAGTGCATTTGATTTTTTTATAGCACTTTTTTCATGATAGAATAGTGCATATGAGGTTTTTTGTGACACATATGAGCATTTTTGTAGTGCATTTAACAAAATTTGTAGTTTTCTATATCTAACTTCTAGATCCGAATATCTTTGGTTTATAGGTCCCTTATGCATTAAGAAACAAGCCTTCAGATTGTAGACAACACGTAATAGGATCCAACTCACCTTTCATGGCACCACGTAAAACAAGTGTACCAACAAAATTGAAATGGTTGCCCATACAAGTAAGTGCTAGGATAGCAAGTAGAATTGTCAAATGCACAGAACCTCTAAACCTCCTCAAATCTACCACAACAATAGATTGCATCTAGAACAAAGTTACTCCTGAGTCACCCTTATTTGATTGAAATTCAAAATCCCTAAGCCAAAATGGGCTCATTTCATACATGGGATGATAGAAGTATTGAATCTAAAATTGAAGATTTTTAGCAAAATCCTGAACTTGTTGATATCATGGACAAGATGCTGGAAAAATACAAAGAACACTACATACTCACATTAGCAAAACAAGATGAAAAATTTCCATCTAATTTTGATGTGACCAATCTGAAACAAGATGAAGAAGAGTCACCTTTAGACGTAGTCACACAAAAATTGCAAGACTTACAACTAGAAATGGAAAAGATGAAAAGAGGAAAAACACAACCCACAAAGTTTAGCCTCGAAAAGGTGTGTCCCATACCATTTGATAAAAAAATTACCTTCATAACTTTTCCTCCAAATGTGAAGATACCAAAATATGATAAATATTTTGGCACGTCAGATCCACAAGATCACCTAAGGAAATTTATACACTAAGCATGGAGTTTGTCCATGACACAACATACCTAATGTGTCTATTTCCTAGGAGCCTTGTGGGGCAAGCCATCGAGTGGTTCTCCAAACTACCCTCCAATATTAAATCCTTCGATCAATTGGCCTCCATTTTTATCACCCAATATTCTTATAACATTGAAAGAAAGGTTACAATGATTGATCCATGTAACAGAAAACAACACCCAAGTGAATCATTCAAGACCTTCCTACAACGGTGGAGGCACATGTTTGCTAAATATCATAGAGACATACTGGATAAAGAGAAGATAGATATCTTCATCAGTAGTTTCTCAAAATCAATGAATTATTGGCTCCAACTCTAAGGGCCTAAAGATTTTAAAACCACCTTAGAAAATGCCACTAAAGTCAAAGAAACCTTGGTAAACAATGACATAATTAAATTATCTAAAGATAGTAAATTTTTCTCTAACAATTCCACACAAACATACAATTTCTCTAGTCGGTCAATTGACAAATAAAAATCATGGTGGAGAAATAATAATAAAAACATCACAAATGAAGGGGTAGCTGAAGCCAATCATGTCAAAACTCAAACTCAATCCCCTTTAAACCAACCAGGTCCCATTGTCACACCTCAACAAAATAATGCCTGCCTGTTCTATTGACGTAACACAAAGACTTCCTCTATGTCTAACCAACAAGTTGCTAACAATCAAGCTCCTCCACCATGAAGATATTAGTCTTTTGATATACCTAAGGAGTATACACCCATAAGGGTGTCCTATGAGAGTGCTTTACAAACATTCTTAGTCAATGACCTCATCATGTTACCAGAGGCTAAACCATATGAACCCCAAGTCAAGCTAAAATGATGGAATGAAAAACACACTTGTGCCTATCATCATAATTGAAGGCACTTAACAAACAATTGGTTTTCCCTTAAAGGGGGTCATCCAAAAAATAATAAATGATGGAACCATTGAAGTGAACAATCTTAGTAATAATGAAGACCATACAACCTTTAAGAACCCCTTCATGAGTCATGAAAAGGGGGAGTCTTCCAAGGCCAATCAAAATGTACCTCCGCAAACCAAGGTTGATTATGGGCACCACTACAATAATACCATTGGCATGATTTCAAAATTTGATGACACTATAAATGTCATCAAAATTAAAGATAAAAATAAAAAATAGTCCTCAAATACCCTCACATGAGGTCAAGCCTCCAAAATTATCCTACTAGGGCCTGTGACAAATCCTGATGGAGCAGCCCCTAGTTCCTCCATGCCCAAGAATAAACTAGTTAACTAATTACTCAAGACTCTAGCCCACATCTCCATTTTCAAACTATTATAAATCCCCCCAAAGCATAAAGAGATACTCACCAAAGCCTTAGTGCCAAATGACCTAGATGTGAGTAGATTCCAAAACATGATTAGCAATTTACTTGCTCCTCACTGCGTGTCTTTTTTAGCTCAAGATGACATGTCTTTCATATAGCCACAAAATTCTCCTTTGCACATAGAAGTATTCATCCATAGGAACTGAGTTAAGAGGGCATTGGTTGATGGTGGGGCTGGTCTCAATATTTGCACACTCAATTTAGTGAAAGCCCTTAGGTATGTAGAGGATGTTTTTGACCCAAGAAAAAAGATTACCCTAAAGGCTTATGACAATGAAGAAAGATTCTCCAAAGGCATGGTCATATTATCAATCAGAGTAGAGCCAGTTATGAAAGAAACTATTTGTCAGGTCTTAGACCTACAATTAACTTATAACATCCTACTAGGAAGACCATAGATTCATGACATGCAAGCCATTCCCTCCACCTACCACCAGTGCCTTAAATTTCCATACATGGGTCAAGAGATGGTTATACTTAGAGATCAACACTTTGCCTAGTATTGTAACTCACTTGTCCCTCATAAGAGAGAAGAGGTTGATACACTGATAGATGCTAGTAGTCAGTCCATTGTTACAAAAACTTCACCCTCCACTAACCAAATGAGCAACCACTTATCAACATCAACTAAGGGTAAAGAGAAAGTGGTTTGTTTAGGTCCTTCCACTCCTTCACCACTATCATCATCAAAAGATCATAAACAACTACACTATGAATAAATGGATAAACTAATGAAATAATTTGATAGAAAGTATAAGTTGCACCATAAAGCAGTAGTCAAGTACTCAGTCTCCCTATTTGATCCCCCACTTTCTTTGAGGTCTCATAGAAAACTGACTTCTAGAAAACCATATCATGCACATTTTATTAAAGCAAGTGGCACACTTCCAAACCTAGTGGAAGACATCAGTCAATAGAACATTGACATCTCCTCCCACCTACACAAGAAATATTTTGACTTAATGAAAAAGATGAGATACACAGGAGATGGTCCCTTAGGGAAAGAGAAATGAATCATTGAACCTCTAACGGTAAAGTTCAAGTCTAATAAATCTAAAATAGGGGCAGGGTATTATGGACAAGACAAGGTACAAATCTCTTTTGAAGCTCACCCAAAGCATAATGATCCTCCATCCTTGGTATGAGTACCCAAACAAAAGGAAAATCATGCCCCGGAAAAAAATGATATCATAAATAAGAATTTGGCCCTCTCAAGTTGACATTCCACAAAAGAACCACCCATAAATACCTCCAATAGTGAAGACAATGAAGATTCTACTAAGTGGGAATTTGAGTCACTATCTTAGGAATCTCTCCATGAAAAAGAATGTGATGTTGTCCACATACCCACCCTCAATAGTTTGGCTATACAAAGAACAACTCATAGTTCAAGATCCACTTCACCAAGAAACAAAATACATCAGGGTGGCTTTGAAGATGATGAATATATTGAAGGGTTTCAATTTCAAACTTTATTCCCTAACTTCTTTCTAGTAGAAGTCAAAGATGATAATTATGAGCCTCTTGTGAGCTCTACTTTCCCTGACACTCTAGAAGAAGTCCATATCATAGATCTGATAGATACAACATATGAGCCATCTAATGAAGTTATGTCTTTAAACCCTGTCAAACCCTTCCCATACTACGAATCGCTTTCCCTAGTCCATCATAAGCTCATTAACTAGGATACAAATGAACCTCATCACCTCCCTCATTTTGACACTAACCATTAAGTTTTCATCTACCTTAACGTGGTTGAACCATCTCATCAATGAAAAATAGAAGAAGACCATATAGTCAGGTTAGGCATCAATCACCTTAGTCACACTAGAGTAGGGCAAGTATCCCACAACATTATTGACCACCACCAAGTTGTGGCTAATCTTGATAAAAAAATGGAAACAAACAAAAGTGATGTATCCCAAGGTGAAAACCCAACTATAGCACCTACGGATGGGGTAATTGATACCTTACCTAAAGATTCTGAGGAGCAATCTTCTATTTTGATTAAGCCCACATAATAAGTCAATATTAGCATAGAAAAAGAACCAAAGGTCATTTATCTGGAACAATCCTTGAACCTAGAAGAAAGGAAGACATTCATTGAATTCTTCAAAGAAAGATAGATAAAATTTGCATGGTCTTATGCACACATGTCTAGTTTAGACCTAACATTAATCCTCCACCATCTCAACATCTCTCTAGAGGTCAAGCTAGTAAAACAAAAATTCAAAAATATGCATCCTCATATAGCCCTATTAGTGAAAGTAGAATTGGAAAAATTAATCAATAAAAATTTTATCTGGCTCCTAGCATGTGCATCATGGATCTCCAACATTGTTCCCATATCAAAGAAGAATGGTAGGATACACATCTGTATTGACTTTCAGGATTTAAAAAAAGCATGTCCTAAAGATGACTTTCCCCTCCCTAATATCGACACCATTCTCAATCTCATAGTAGGTCATTCCATGTTTTCACTCATGGATGGGTTTTTCAAGTACAATCCAATTAGAATAGCACCAGAAGATCAAGAGAAAATAACTTTTACTTGTGCATGGGGCACATTTTGTTGGAATGTAATTCCCTTTAGGTTAAAGAATGTTGGGGCTACCTATCAATGGGCCATGACCACTATCTTTCATGATATGATGCATATCTTCATGGAAGATTATGTGGATGACATTCTTGCCAAATCCCATAGTTAAGAAGAACATCTTCCCATACTGGCCAAAATATTCACCCACCTAGAAGCATTCAAGGTTAGGCTCAATACCAAGAATAACACTTTTGGCATCAAATCAAGCAAGCTCCTAGGATACATTGTCTTGGTCAAAGGGATAAAAGTTGACCCTGAGAAGGTACAAGCCATCATTAGTATGCAACCTCCAAAGAACCTAAATTAGTTATGCTCTCTTCAAGGTAGGCTCCAATCAATTCACCAGTTCATTTCTTAGTTGACAGAAAAGTGTTTACCTTTCACACACTTGCTACATAAAGACATAAATTTTAAGTGGGATTGTCAATGTTAAAAGGCTTTTGAAACACTTAAAACCTATTTGATGAATTTTCCTATGTTGGTACCTCTGGTATCACACAAACCATTAATATTGTATATTTCTGTAACAGATAAGTCAATTGGAGCCCTCTTGGCACAAGAAATGACAAAATAAAAGAATGATCCATTTACTACATCAATTGCACTTTGGTCAACTATGAGCTTAATTATTCTTTCATTGAAAAGGCTTACCTGGCCATAGTTTTTGCTTCCCAAAAACTACATCATTATCTCTTGAAACACAAATTTAAGCTCATCTCAAAAATTGATCCTCTTAAATACCTTCTCAACAAGACAACATTTATGGCTAGATTAGCTAAATGGGTGATGATTTTAAGCAAGTTTGACATTGAGTATGTTGATAGGAAGGCAATAAAAGGATAGGACATTATAGATCAATTGGAAAATGTGCCTATAGAAAGTTCCAATCCTATCTTAGTTGACTTCCCTGATATGTACATCCTTCAAACAGAGCCAATAACATGGAAATTTTATTTTGATGGTTCCTACACACCATTGCTTGGGTGCTAGTATTCTGTTCATCATGCCACTTGGTGTTACCATCCCTAAATCTTACAAACTACTCTTCCCTTGCACCAAAAACATGGCCAAATATGAAGCTTTGGTCTTGGGTCTCAAGTTGGCTTTGGAATGGAAACTAATGGCACATAAGTTTATGGAGACTCCTAGTTAATCATCAATCAAGTTATTGATACTTATTAGACAAAGGATGAAACTTGTTTCCTTATAAACATATAGTTGATACACTCAAGGCATGTTTTGTTCACGTTACTTTTGAAAAAATTCCCAGAGAAATAAATAGAGTAGTATATGCTATGGCCACCTTGGCCTCCTTACTTTAGCTCCCAGAATAGCATGAGTGGTATGAGTTCCTAGTAGAAGAGGTGGTTCAACCCGTGTTTACCCAACCTAATTCCCTTATCATTTTCCATCTAAACAGTCCCAATTCCCTTTGGTATGGTCCCATTATCACTTACCTTCATGATAACACCATTTTGTTTGACCTCTCATGTAACCAAAAATGAAATTTCATTCACCAAGCCTCCTGTTACACCTTGGTGGCTAATACACTATATAGGAAAGGTCTTGACAGTACTTTATTTAGGTGTCTCAAAAAGGATGAGTCTAGAGCCACTCTACAAGAAGTTCATTTAGGGATTTGTGATTCACACTCCAATGGGTTCACATTAGCAAAAAAGATTCTTAAAATGGGCTACTTTTGGCCAACCATGGAAAAGGATTCTATTGATTTTGTCAAAACCTGAAAAAAATGTTAGATCCATGGTAACCTTGTTCATGCACCAGCCTAAGAGTTAAATCCTTTGTCCACACCATGACCTTTTTATCAATGGGGTTTTGATTTGATTAGAGCCACCATCCACCCTCCTTAAGTGGGCATAAATGGATTATCACTGCCATTGAATACTTCACCAAGTGGGTTGAAGCAACACCACTTGCCAACACTACATGAAAATAGATCTCCTATTTTATTCTCAACCATATCATTTGTTGGTTTGGCATACCTCATGCAATTCTCACAGATAATGCCTTGTATTTGAAAAACCAAATAATTGATGAATTATGTGAAAAATTTCATATTATACACCATTCTTCATCAATTTATGATCCCCAAGGCAATGGCCAAGCAGAGGCTACCAACAAAACTATCATCAACATCCTCAAAAGAACTATCAATGATAGTGGTAGGGATTGGCATTTACAATTGAACCCTGATCTTTGGGCCTATAGGATGAGTGTTAGGACACCTATAGGTGTGATAACCTTCTCTTTGGTTTATGGCTATGAAGCCATTCTCCCTTTAGAGGTTGAGATCCCATCCTTGAGAGTTACTCTTCAAGACATCCTATTAGATGAGGAATATAGAGTGACCCATGTAGAATAGCTAGAGTTGTTAGAAGAACATTAGTGTATAGTGCATGAACATCTCAAAGTGTATTAGGATAGATTATCAAGGCATTACAATAAAAGGGTCAAACCTCGTGTCTTTTAGATTGGTGACCTAGTGCTCAGAGAAAACCCTAAGAATCAAGCAGCAAGGGAAAAGAAAGGGAAATGTGAGGCCAATTAGATTGGTCCTTACCTTATCACACAATCCTTTAGGACTCATGCTTATCAAATTTTAGATTGTGATGGTATAGAATTAGCATAACCTATCAATAATATCCATCTCAAATAGTTCTGTATCTAGAAGCTTTGAGAAAAATATCAAAAATACCCAAAAAAAAATCATAAAATAAAAATAAAATAAAATAACTAGTACAAAAGAAGTGAGAACACCACTTTTGGTTTGAAAAGGGGTGACAGATAGTGCTTTTGGACTTCCCTAAACAACACAAGGCCTTCAATACTAAAAAGGGGCTACAGTTGAATGGTTGATTTTCTGTCTCTGAGATAAATTTTGGTTCTTTGAGGCTTTCCATTGCAATTAATAGAAGATAGGAATAAGCGAAAGGGGTATCATTTATAGTTGAATTATTTGGAGGTATTTGGAAGAAAATTATTTGTTTATCTAGGGTTGAGAAGCTTATAGCCTAGACTAGAGTAGTCTATCAGGCTGGTATTCGATCTAGAATTAATTTCACACATACCCAATTGAGAAACACTCATGGGTTACAGTTTTGAGGTCTTTTGGCATCAAATGTGATTCATAGTAGCAAAAATAACCAATATGGCAGCAACGGTAAAGAAAGGGAAATAGAGCTCATAATGGCAATAACAATAACAATAACAAGATAAAATCCAAGCACTTTTCCTTGATTGAATGTACACAATAGTGGAAACAACTAGTATGATAGCAACAACAGAGAGCACAAAAAATTCAAAAAAATAGGGACTCTGATTATGTATTGAGATACCATAGACATGAATTGCAGGAAAATCAATGCACATCTTCACTATCCAGTTTGGCCAATGATCTCCCATATTTATTTTAGCCCTTAGTCAACCCATTTGGCATCATAAACTCCCTTCACTGCCCCTTTAAATACCTCACATTGTCCTGGTTACTCTCGTATTCCACCAAATCTTGCTCACATCCTTTGTTTCATCCCCACAATCCTAAAACTCATCCAAAAATGCCAAAAAAAATTTAAAAATTGTCTAAAAATGCTAAAAAAATTCAAAACTGTCCAAAATTACCAAAAAAATTCAAAATTCCTCTAAAAATAGATAACAAATCACAACTAGCCAAAAGCATTCAAAAGGGGGGCAATTCTTGTCAACAACACCCCAAAATTCTTGTCAATTCCTCAATTAGGCTATACAACAACACATTAGCTCCCAACATGCCCCGTTGCTATTAAGAGAAAGCATGGTAATGTCCTAAAACATTTCCTAGGACTTTGGAAAATATGGCACAACACAGATAGCAAAAGAGGTGCCCCTGTTTCCCTCCTCTTATCAAGAGCAATAATTCCCCACAAATCATTAGTCTTATTTAAGTTGTAGTGGCCACGATTAGTCTAGCCTCCTTCAAAAAATATGTCAATGCAATCTTGAAAGCCCAGTTATCCTTCAAACTCTTTCATCCTCACTCAAACAAAGGCATAAAATAAGTAAGCATAAGCATGTGGCTTGGCTCCCCATTTTAGTGCCTTTTTAGGCCCCTTAGCACCTTTTTCAAGGCCCACACATCCTTTTTGGACCACTTTAGTTCTTTTGTAGGCCCAAAGAACCTTTTTTAAGCCCCTCTACTACCTTTTTCAAGGACCACGCATCCTTTTCGAACCACTTTAGTGTCATTTTAGGCCCAAAGCACCTTTTTTAGGCCCCTCTAGTGCCTTTTTCAAAGCCCATGCATCCTTTTTGGACCCCTCTAGTGCCTTTTTCAAGGCCCACACATCCTTTTTGGACCCCTCTAACACCTTTTTCAAGGCCCACACGTCCTTTTTGGACCACTCAAGTGCATTTTTAGGCCCAAAGCTTTTTCAAGGCCCACGCATCCTTTTGGGGCCCCTCGAGCACCTTTTTAGGCCCAAAGCACCATTTTTAGGTCCGTCTAACGCCATTTTCAAGGCCCAAGCGCCTTTTTAGGCCCATCAAATGCCTTTTTTGGCCTAAACGCCTTTTCATAAGCCCTATTTCACCATTTTTTCAAAGACTCCAAATGTCTTTTAGGCGCCCAACACGCATTTCTCGAGTTAAAACATCTTTTCAAGGCCCTTTTTTTCATACTTGAGACCCAAGTGTCCTCTTTTCAGCCCCTAACGCCTTTTCATAGTTCTCAAGAATGACCATCTCATCACACACCTAGAGAAACATCCCCCCATTATCTTTATTATTGTTTGTATTGGTTCTTCATATTCACACATACATTCTTTCTTACTAGTCACGGTTATCCTCACTCTACAGATGGTATTGTTCCCATTTTTACAAGAGTTAAACTATTCCAAAATTTATCAAAAAAATAGAAAAACATTCAAATATTTACCACGCATCCCAAAAATAATTAAATATTCAAAAAAATCACTAAAACATCCAAATATATTTCAAAAATACCAAAAATACACATGAAAATGTATTACAATCAACATCAACAAACACAAACTTTTTATTCTCCTACGACAACATTGACTACATTACACCTCAACAATGTCTAGTGGATTATTTATTCTAGCCTCCTAGGGGAGGTGGCACAATAGGGTGTCTGATTAATGGTGTCTCTTCTAGCCTAGCTCTAGAAAAAGAAGCTCCTGATGTCAACCCCCTATGTGTCCATACTACTTCCATAGGAATTGGAAACCTTTCGCCGCATAATTGTGTGTTTAACAGATGTGTAAATTTCTTATCTATAAATTGCGTCTCTTGTTGGTCCTCATGTGGGAATGTCTAATAATAACATCCCATCCAATAAGCAACTTCCTATTGTACCTTGGCCATCCAGTGAATTTCTACAAACACATTCTCCACCAACTTGCTCACCCCCTGTATAGTGATTGCTCATTGGGCCGCATCCCACTCCTATTACATTTGATCAGTCATCATCCGCCAATGCTCCATGTCCACTTTTGCCTCACCCAAATGCTACTATAGTTGCCTCACCTTCCCCTTACTATAGTTGCATTGTAGACATCAGAGGCTTCCTATGTTTCAATTTTTAAGTCTTGACAAATCCGTTTGATCAGTTTTCAAATGCGATTCCAAACGCAATTTATAACTTTTACTGGTGTCATAAAGTGCAGATTGATTGGAACACCTATTCAGGACCTCATAACTTGAGATCCATGATTGGTAGGATTGAATGGATTATAACCTTGTGTTTTCCTCTAAAAATACTCCAAGTTTTTCAGTTTGCAAGTCTTGACGAATCCAGTTACACACTTTTCTAGGTCAATTTCATTTGCAAAAAATACTTTTGTTAGTGTTTCCAATTTACAAATTTTGAGTAGCCCACTTTGACTGATCGCCATTTGCGCCCAGTTATTCATCATGAGCCCAAATCATAGGTCCATAATGTCCTCATGACAAAGAACCAATGCCCCAAATTTTTCCTCCCATGTGTCAGTTACCCCAGTTTTTGAAGCCGATTCTGAACCCAATTTAGTGTTTTCTGACATGTTTATCTGCAATGGTCAATATCTTTTGACTGAGAATTTTTCATGAGAAGAGATTCGACGGGGTGAAAGCATGTGAAATAGAGAATCAACGTGTTTGATTTCAAAGCTTGGTTAGGTGTTTAGGTCAATTTTTAAGGCCAGTCAATAGACCTCCTGGCATCAAATTCACAGTTTGCAAATAAAGGATAAAATGAGTTTTAAATGATAGATTATTGATCGATTATGATTCTAATCAGTTAGAAATGATGAATGGGTCAGTTTTATAGATCAATTATTTAGAAACATTTTTTTTTTAGCTGGAACCACTTTGGGGCCCGGCTAATTGCTTCAGAAGGACAGACTGATTTGAAGTCACAAGAGTGTTACTATTTGACAAAAAGAGAATTCGTTCCAAATGTGTGATTTGTTAAGATTTTAGAAATCTGAACTTTTGATTGCATCTATTTCTAGATGAATTTATGGCATGCATTGTTGCATTAAATGTAGAGGGAAAAGACAACTTCACATATAATCACCTCCATTCATGAGAAGTCTCAAGTGTCTGGGTTGCTACTTTAGAGGGATAAACAAGAAGTTGATTTTGATTGAGGAGATTTCATCTGTCAAAGTAATCCAAATATAAAAAATATTGTTCAAGAGGAGGATATCTCTTTTATACAGCTTCACATACACGGCATCCATTACTACCATTTTCATCTTGTGTTGGGCTATCTTGAAGAAGGACCCATGAACCATGCTGGCATAATTATCCTCAACGGATTGAATGTATGTGTAGCAGTGAAGATAGGAAAATAACCTTCAAATATTCCAGCTTCCAGTGAAGTGAGAAAAAATGGAGGATTTCTATGATGCTAAAAAATTTGGAGGTAGATGATCAGATGGTTGGCTTATTTGGCGTGTTTGATGGTCATGGAGGTTCTAATGCTGCTAAATGTTTGAAGCATCATCTTTTCGACAATTTGATAAAGCACCCCCATTTTGTTACAGACACCAAGCTAGTTTTAAATGTGAGTAGAATTCTGACACTAGATAGCTATAATTGAAACATATCAGAAAACTGATTCTAATTTCTTAAAGGAAGAGGTGTGCTAGTTGTATCTCGTGCTTTTCGTAATCAGTTGCTTAAAAGTTTTCTTGTTGCAGAACCTGAAATACGAGAAGAAACCATTAAAGATGATGTGGACTGTTTGGTGATTGCAAGTGATGGGCTGTGGGGTGTAGTATCAAATGATGATGCAGTTTCACTTGTGAAATCAATTGAAGAAAAGAATGTCATTGCAAAGAAACCATGTTTGTCCAAAGGAGAAGCATGCCAATAAAAAACCTAGTCACAAAAAGAGATGACACCTTGTTTAAAGGAGGCTCAATGCATAAGAAAACAACAATGGCAGCCAATGTTTTAAAGACAGGGGAGAACATGTGGGGAGACCTCCAAGATGAGGAGACTAATTGAAGATAGTATAGGAGACCAGCCTGCAGTCAAATGAAAAACCCATGCATTCACATGATTAGAACAGTCAACATTTTATGTTTTATGCAAAGGATGCATTTTAAAAAAAGGAAGTAGCTTACAAGTTTTAAAAGGGGCTTCACATGCAAGCCATCAAACTTTCCAATTTAAAGAGGAAGATATTTTAAACAGAGCAAATTTTGATGAGCAATCACATTAAAAGAACGCCACAAGAACCAACATGTAGATTTAAAAAGAGTCCCTACTCCAAAGTGCCAGGAGGAAGCTTGTGCTAAATAAAGAGGAAAGATGCCATGAAAAGGAGACCCCCATGTATAAAAGTAGGTATTAGACTAAGGAGTCCATGCATCTAAAAGGCAATGGTGCAGAAAGAGAACTCCCATTAAAAGAGGATCGCACCATAGTAAGAGCTCTAGGCAAGACACAAAATGTATGAAGAGAAGCTGCCAAGAGAAGAGTAGAGCAGAGGCGAAGGGAGATAGTGAAAAGACAATATCCCACATCTGTCATGCTATAAGAAAATAAGCACTTTAAATACTATTCTTTACACATCATCTACTATCTTAAAGACAAAGGCCTTTTGTAAAGGCAACTACATGGGACATGGGCCTCCTATAGTCGACTTGGTGATGTGGGCACCAGCAAGAGTAGAAAAAAGCATAAATTTTGAACTAATGCATAGTCCAAGGTATGATGATGCCAACACAAGAAGAAGGTGACCGAAAAATTCAAAAAGTCTGGCACCTCACTACTTCGCTAGCTGAGAAATCTCAGAATGTTCGGCTAGTGACACAGCGAGGTTGTCAGAAAACCCCAAAATCTGGCGAGATTCAAAATGCTACGTGGGTCCTGCCTGCAGTGTGAGTAACGAATCAGATCATGCCAAGTGGCAACATGCTGGAGGTGATATGGTGAGTTCAGATCAATTGCAACAAGATCGTGACACATGGCAAATCGAGCAGCCCTTGCTATCTCACCAAGTGAAAGATGCATGAGAGTTAACATGGTGAAGTAGCAAGAAGGTGACATGTGGCACTCCTTAGGTTTGAGCCAATAAAAAAAAGACACGTGTCCAGGCTGGTCAAACCTAAATTGACCCAAAATTGAAAGGGCTGGGTAAAAAATAATTAAATAATTTCTAAATCTCATTCTTAAATAGTTTTTCAAAAACTTGCATGTCTGATTTAAAAAAAAGTTTCAAAGGGGCTTTTCTATTCTAAAGTTTTAACTTTACAAATATTTTAAATTTTTCAAAATTTAAAATTCAAGATGTGTAGAGTTGAGTTTTCTACCAGGGGAACATTTTGTCAAATTGAAATTCTGGGCATTTTTGGAAGGCTAAATATGCGCTCCAATATACTGTCAAAACTGAGAAGAGCTGAATTTTCTATTTCTGGAGTTAGATTCTACATAGGTGTTCACCGGTTCATGCTATAGGTCATTTTGTGAAATCTGGGGCATTGGCAACAGAACAGGCCGAGTTCTTCATTGATGATTAGAATTGGTTAAAGGTCAATTTTAAAGGTTTGTTGCAATCTGAAAGTGAAGAAAATCAACTTGAGGTTGTTTTCTTGTCTTCTCAAGATCATACTATAACTGGTTTTTTACTTTTTACCATGAACTCATTTTAACATCAGAATCAGTTGTGATCTTTCATCATGACATCTTTGAGATATTTGATGCCTCTAAAAGCAATTTGAAAAGGGATTTGATTTTTAGTTAGAAGGAGAAGTTAGAAAGAGGTTTTTGATCTTCTTGGAAGGATTTCTAAAGGGACACTTGTAAATTGCATATCAAATCTGGGAATTGCTTCCTCTCTATTTATGTTTTCTTCTTCTCTTTTGTAAGGGTTGGAAAATTTGGAAAGTCTTTGTGTTGGTGTAAATAAGTATTACTTATTACACTTACTTAAGTTTACTTACGTTAATGCATTATTTAATTATTTTTATTTGTGAGACACTTAGGAGTTTGCACACCTTTTGAGTTTTTATGTAGACAATACTAGAGTACGCAACTCCATTTGAGCACATGGTGTCTACAACACTATTTTGCGTGTCCCACCGTTGTAGGCTTATCCTCTCATCACCGCACTTACTTCCATGCTTAATGGAGGATAACCCATATCTGGTGGACATATGCTTAGTTATATGACACATCATGGTGCTAACTTCTATGCATTCTAGAAGCTCTCCTGAGGCCTTTATATTTAGGCACTCCTAGTGTTCTCTTATGAGGAACCAGTTATTGAATACATTGTTATTCTGAACATACTCTCTCTCTCTCTTTGGTCTACTATGTGCTTGTGTTTGAGTTCTTAGTTCCTGGGTGAATTTTTCCCTCAGGCAAATTCTTATGTGGTATCAGAGCATAGAGACTTTCTCATCACATAGCCATTCGAGACCACACTTGCTTCATTACCTTAGCTCGAATCCAGAGTGCTGCAAAAATTGGGAGTGTCCAGTACAAGATCTGACCTCTCCTTTGCATCCAAAATGTTGAACCAGTGAAAATCAACTATAAGCACGCCTACCTTGGCCCATAGTCGACCATGAGGCAAATTTTTTTTGCAAATCAAAAATCGGAGGCCCGATTTGCAGTATGGGTATGATTTTATTTTCAGATTTGTAATTTAATTTTTTGGATCCGCATTTTCTTTGTTGTATTTTCATCATTTTTCTATGTAAATTTTCAAAAAATATTTTTTGCCCTTATGGGCACCAGCAGAGAAAATTATTTGTTAGTAGACCTGGGCAGTGATACCCTAGATCTGCCATTTGGAAGGTTTAATTATTTGATGCAAGCACCTTCTATTTTAACAGGGTTAATATTCTTGGCACATTAGCCGTACCATATTACTGTAGCAACCAAACAATTCCTCTATGGCCATACTATTCACAAAACATGACATTATCACCAAATTTCAGAAATAGCATTTTCATTGGCGGCTAAGCCTTCAACCCGAGGTAGACCCTTTGCTTTGTGTCCCAGGGGTTCCCATATTTAATAGGCTTGTAAACCCTGTGCACATTGAATGTGGGATTTTTCTACAAATCTCGGCAAGCATGCTATTTTCCCAGTGCGATCTACCATAATCTGACACCATATTCAAGCATTTTTGGTGCTCAATACAGTGTTTTGCTCTTCGGCCCCTGCAAACTTTGCCAACCTACGCAGATAGTTCCGACGTCCATCGGCAACATTTTCTATAGGGTTTACAGCTTCCTCCGTAAATTCTCGCCCATGACTGTTACCGCTAGCAGGTGAAACAGATTCTGGTATGATATTTTGGATCCTAGCAAAATAGTGGTTACTGGCGTGGTTTTCCTACCCATTAAAAATTTTGCCTGTGCGCAAAGGCATTTCGACGCTATTTCCTTCCTGCCCGCAAGAGTTTTCTGGCATCGACTTTTTTCAGCATCGCATAGTGTGCAAGCTTGCTGTAATCTCTAATTCTAGCATATTCATCTTTCTTGGCATTTTCAAGTTTTTGGCAACAATGGTCAATTCCATACATTCCGATGCAATTTTTTAGACTACCCAATACTGCGTCCATGTGAACATTAATTTCTCGCGCTACGCCCAGTCACATTCACACCTAAGCAACCAGTTGTCACCTACAAACAGCTTAGTCAAATAGCGAACTCAAAAGTATGGGCATCTGAGTCATTGCTTTGTCAGCAATCCATGCAATTTTTTTTTGTATGATCCATACAGTATGGACATCCACGTCATCTACCACGTCATCAGAGGGAAAAAATTTTGCTGACGTTATCATTTCACTAAGTTAAAATTGACACCCATCTAGATGTCATTATAGGGCATTTTTCAACTGCATTGATGATCATTTAACCATCAAATTTAGACTCGCAATTTTCCTTCCAAACCCCTCTCCAAATTGCTTTTCAGTTTGGTAGCCTGACTTTGCGAGCTCATAACTCGGACATCCGGACTCCGATTTAGGCACAATTTTTTTTGAAATCAAGTAGAATTTCTTGAGTTTTCTAGTGGTGGTATTATTTTCTAGTTTTGGTGCATAGATTTTGCAAAATTTGTGTTTCTTGGTGATTGTACCTACATAATCTTGCATTTTGCAACTTTAGAAGCTCCGTACGGGCACATCTGGTCACTTTTTCAAGTTCTATTTTTTTTGAAAGTACATATTTTTTTGTCTACTTTCCAAATTTGAAGTCAAATTCTAGGGTTGTGTGGACAAATTTCTCACTTTCAGAATTAGGCCTTCTTTGGCATTGTAAAGCTTTCATTCTTTTTCAAAATTGTTGTAAAAGTAAGCTATAGTGCTTAAGTGACAGATTTAAGCCTCATAAGGTAGTTGTAAAAGCAAAATCAGAAAATCCACTTTGTTCATTTTGAAAAATGGCCCATTGTAAACACACTATTTATAAAGTGCCAAAGCATCTTTTTTGGGGGGGTCTTTTGATTGAGTGAAAAGGGGGGGTGTACTATGTGTCTCTATATTGTGCTCTTTTCATTTTTGCATCATGGGTTTTAAATGTCCTCCTCTAACTTCACACAACTATTCTACATGGAAAGATATTGCATGGAGTAGATTAATGGAAAAAGGATATAGTCTATATGTTGATGGTACAATTACCAAACCTACTGATGCTAAAGAACTCATTGATTGGACAAGTCAAGACCGACAAGCTTTAGGTATAATTAGGAGTTGTGTACATGGGGATCTTCTCTTTCACATTAAAAATTGTTTAGAATCTAAGGAAGCTTGGGACAAACTTGAACAGTTGTATGGTAACATGGATGAAGAAAAGGGATTTCATATTGAACATGATCTACTTCTCTTAGATCCTAAAAATTATGACACAATTTAGGATTATATCATTAAAGTCAATGAGTATAGGGCACTTCTCAAAGATTGTGGAAATCTCATAAAGGATGATAGGTTGATTCATCACATTCTCAAGAAGCTACCTTCTGAGTATGCCAACTTTGTTTCAATTTTTAATACTCACAGGTTGACCATGGGATCTGCTTACCAAAAGCCTTCCTTTGATGGATTTGTTGACATGTTGATTTTTGAACAATCTTACTTGGTGGATTTTGGACTTCTCAAGCCATCTAAGACCAAAGCCTTGGTGGCTAGTGATGATTCCAAATCAAGTCAAGGGGGAAAAAGTAACAAGAAGAAGAAGCAGTGGAAGTAGAAAAAACAATCTGAGACACAACATGACTCCTCTCAACAAGGCAGTTCTTCTTCAAACAAGAAGGGAAGTAATGAAAAGAAGGAAAAACTCTTTTGTGCATACTATAAAAAGCCCAATCGTGACAAGCATCATTGCAAGACAAAAATAATTAATGAGTTAGAAAATCTACTCAAGAAGAACAAGATTCAAGTGCCAGGTACTTCCAAGGATTCTACTCCAACCTCTTCAAAGGGTAAAGGTCAAGCACTTATGGAAAACACAAGTTCTTCTTTGGAATGGATACTTGACTCAGGTGCCTCTTACCACATGGGTTCTTCAAGGGAAGACTTTTCTTCATTGAAGCAGTCAAAGGTATCACACATCTTCATGGGAGATGATGCTAAGATGGAAGTTGAAGGGAAAGGACATGTAGAAATGGAAGATGGGGAATCCAAAGATGTTCTCTACATTCCAAATATAAGCTCCAATCTCCTTTCAGTTTACCAAATCACTCACCTTGGAGATGGTCATAAGGTTGAGTTCCTTCTCGATTTAATGATGGTGCGAAGTCTCAAAGATGATTCATTGGTAGTAGTGGGGAAATTCAATGATGACAAGAGGCTTTATTCCTTCTCCCACTTTGTGCCTAAAAGTCCTTCCCAAGCCTTTTTAACTCAATCTACTTCACAAAACAACTTATGGCATGAGCGGTTTGGTCACCTTGACTTTCACTCTCTTCAAAAACTTTGCTCAAAACACATGGTCAAAGGTCTACCTAATATCAACTTTTCTAAGGGAGAGTTTTCATCTTGTTTAATGGATATGAATCTCAAGGAGAAGTATGATAAAGGGAAGTCTTCTCGAGCTCCAGTTGTTCTTCAACTAGTTCACAAGGTATTAGCAGGATCCTTTGTAGTGAATTCAGTCAACCAAGGCTACTATATACTCACATTTGTTGATGACTTTTCAAGATTCACTTGGGTCTTCTTCCTTCATCATAAGAATGAAGTGGTTCATAAGCTTCAAGACTTTAAGACTCATGTTGAACACAAGTCAAGGAAAGCCATCAAAGTACTTAGAGTGGACAATGAGAATAGATATGTTGATAGAAGACTTAAGAACTTTTGCAAAATTGAGGGGATTGATCTTCAAAACTCACCAGCATTTAGTCCGCACAAGGCCGATGTTGTAGCTATGAGGATTAGGACTCTAAGGACCATGGCAAGTTTCATGATTAAGGCCAAGTCTCTTGATCCTATATTAGAAGTTCAAGCCATCAACAGTGCTACTCACATACTTAATAGGTCTCCTCATCTAGCATTAGATGGAAAGACTCCTTTTGAGGCATGGTGCAGTAGAAAACTAGTTGTGAGTCACCTTAGAGTCTTTGGTTGTTCAGCATGGGCTAAACTATCTTCGAGGAGTTGCAAGGAACCAAAATCTAGGCCTTGTACCTTTATCAGTTATGAAAACAATGTGAAGGCTTACAGACTAATGGATCCAGAGAATCATGTGATTTTTGTGGAGAAGGATGTTTACTTTGAGGAAAGTTCTCCTAGCTTGTCCTCTACTCCTCTCCGCACATCATACACAGTGGAAACTAATAGTGACACTAGCAATAGTGCTTCACCAGGTTTAGACACGTGGGGTTCTATCGATAGTTTCAATGAGAGGTCACATCATTCCAATCCATGTGCTTACATTGCCATAGTGAAAGGTCCATCATAGCATGGTACATCTTGTCTTCCAGCTCCAGCTTCACTTGAGTTGGGAGACAAACTTGAGGACTTACATCTTCTCATTGATGATGATTCTTCTACAATTGTTGCGAGGGCTCACTCTAACCCTCATTTCCATTCTCTACATGATCAATCTTTGCAGGTTGGTTTGATTGTGGATAATTATGAATAGCAATTAGCGGAGGTCTCTTTGTTAGTAGAGGAGATAGATGGTTTAGTGGAATAGGTTCAACAGACATCCTTGCCAAATTTGCATTCATTATTTTGAACATAGTTGGAAGGGGTGAACTTCAGCATTAGTACAAGGATACTTGAGCAGGTTTTAGGGCCAGCACACATCTTCAAGAATGTACCTTGGGCATTATTTCTTCCTAAGGGGAGGAACACCATTATGCATTCATGGACCAACTTCTTCATCAAAGTAGCTTTCACTTGTAGGCATTCTTATTTTGGGGGGGGAGCCTATTATGTCTCTCTTCCTTCTCTTATTCTCTTATGTATATACTGGATGCATGTCATAATGGGGGGGTCTTGATTACTCCATCCATCGATGCATCCTTCTTTATCTCTCTTTTTGGGGGAGGATTTTTCCCATGAGGTTTTCCCTTTTTCCCCGCTTTATGGGAGATCACATATCATTATGTACGTGTGTACCTAACATGGCCTAGTAGCCAGGACCCATTATGCATCTTCATCCTAGTTCGTAATCTTAAGGGCATTCCCCTAAGTTGCACTTAAGGGGGGGTGTTGGTGTAAATAAGTATTAATTATTACACTTACTTAAGTTTACTTGGGTTAATGCATTATTTAATTATTTTGCATTATTTTATTATTTTTATTTGTGAGACACTTAGGAGTTTGCACACCTTTTGAGTTGTCATGTAGACAACACTGGAGTACGCAACTCTATTTGAGCACATGGTGTCTACAACACTATTTTACATGTACCACCCTTGTAGGCTTATACTCTCATCACCACACTTACTTCTGTGCTTAATGGAGGATAACCCATATCTAATGGACATGTGCTTGGTTGTATGACACATCATGATGCTAACTTCTATGCATTCTAGAAGCTCTCCTGAGGCCTTTATATTCAGGCACTCCTAGTGTACTCTTATGAGGAACTAGTTATTGAATACATTGTTATTCTGATCATACTCTCTCTCTCTCTCTCTCTCTCTCTCTCTTTGGTCTACTATGTGCTTGTGTTTGAGTTCTTTGGTCTCCTTGGGAAAATTCTTACACTCTGGAAGGAAACACTTGGCAGAATTTGCCTTGGAATTGAAGAGTTCTGAATGGAAGATCTGGGATGTGCTGGTTCCAGACCATGAAGCTTTGCTTTGGCTGTGATACCCCCTTCCCATCCCATCAACTTCTCATTCCTACCAATTTCTCTCTTGTATGACAACATTTTTTATTATACAATCTAGTTTATTAGGTAGCTTGTGAGTTAATTTCCTGTATTTTCATGTATTATTTCAAGGAAATTAATACAAAGAATAGAAAATGTGAGTTTTAGTTTGAATCTTGTCTCCATTCTCAGTAAGTTGTAATGTTTTATGATCTTTGAATGAAGAGCCCAGGTCATAGTTGTAGTCCTTTAAGGTTGTATGTTGTTTCATTGTTGCTAATAATTCAAAGAGTTGTGTAAATGCTTCATAGATTCAACAGGGTTGCAGATTTATTGAGAAGGATATCAGGTAAGAATGAGATTTAAGTTGAACATTGATGTCTATTTACAAGGTAAATAGATAGATCATATATCTGAATATATAAATTAGTATCAAATATCTAAAATGCATGAGGGAGGTTCATAAGTTTTCCCAATGGATCAGGCACTGATTATATATAGGGTCATTAAGTTGTTGATTCATACTTGGTTTTCATCCACTTTCCCCCACCCACATAAAATCAAATCAAATTCAAATCATCTTTACATTTTATGTTGAAGAGCTAGAACAGTTTAACCCTCACTCAGCTTGTGCATTCCATAGATTTTCATTTAGCTATTGTAGATCTCTATCATTGCATTAAGTCATTAGGAGATATAAGGGGTTTCATCTACTTAATAGATTTAGGGATATGTTTTTGCATTGGTACGGTATCAATTGAATCTCAGGTCCACCCGCCTCAGTTTAGTAGAGCCTGAAGTAGAAGAATGGTCATGCCTTATAGTTGGCCTATTGTCAGAAATGATATGTTGATAATGGGTGTTTGCTGCCCCTAGATGTATCATATTCTCAGTGGGATAATTGAAAACCCTCCATAGTTTTCAAACAATGACAAAATGGTGACTTTTCTAGGGAGATAAGATGGCAATCCATTTTGTTGAAAGGACAAGAGTCTCTGGTGTTCATTGAAAATTTCAGTCCTATTTTCAATTGGGTTTTTGCCCATCCGAGTCACCAACAAAATGGTGACTCCACTGGGGACTTGTATTGAATCTTAATGGTAGAAAAACCTTGAGAATTTGAAGAAGATTCAATACATCATAAAAGTGTTGCTACAACAATGGGGTTGTGAGGTGTTTTCCATATCCTTGCTGAAATTCATGCACCCCAGTAAGTTTTATCCCTGGATAGCAGTATGTTGTGAAATTGGATGAAAATTGTGTGCTATGATTGTTATAGGTCTATCTTCAATCAATTCAATTTGAAAATGTTGTTGAGAAAGTTTTAGAGTCAAGAATTCATTTATAAAGTGTAAATTCTTCTCAAGATAACAATGATCTGCAAGTTTCTCCTACATTGAAGGTCTGGTTCAGATTTGTCAAGTAACAAATTATGTTTTACTTCTCACAAAGTGTGAGTGGTGACTCTCAAATATCTATACCAGTTTGTTCCTAGTTGATTTCATTGCAAAATTTTGAAGGACTTTCAGTTGTATGGGCAAATCTAAAGCTTTTAGTATTTTCTTGGAAAGAACTTTTAAATTCTTGATAAGTTTTAAAGTGTTGTTTGCAATCTACTATTATAAAGAATTGAATTGTAAAAGTAGATCACAATAGTGATCTCTTTATCCTCTTGAAAGGAGGTGGTGGCTCTACAAAGTTTGACCAGTGGTGTGAAGGAATCTTAGTCTTGTACCTATGCCAAATCAACAAATCGAAGTTCAGTATCAGCACTTGAGGCATTTTGGTTTTCATTTTTTCTTTTAATGGAAGTCAAATGTTAAAAACATGGTTGCCTCTATTAAGTGATTTTCAGCACTAGAAAGAAGAGGTAGAAATTTTGTTTTATAATGGAGTAAGATCTTAGATCTGAGACTAGTTTGCCAAATTTTGAGGGTTTAGAAATTGTGAATAATAACATTGCTATGTTGAATAGACTGGTGTACAAAAGGATTTTCAATCTTATAAGAATTGAGGTAGGAAGTACTCAGGGTTTAAGTGCTGAACAATGTTATTTAAGGCTTAAATTAGTAATCAATAAGATGCCTTTTCATTGTAGACCTGAAGAATATTCCCTACCTAGTGTTTTCCTTGAGGTTCTAGTACCCGATTTAGTCAATTGGCTAGCACCTATAAGATTACAAAGGTTTTTTCAAATTGAAAGATTCATTGAGGAGATGGAAAATGATGATTATGGATTTCATTTTTTGTCTTTTGATGATAATGAGTGTGTTGAAAGTCAAGGTAGTAATGAATACAATGAGTCCATAGAGCAAGATAATTTGTCTTCCGAATGTGAAGAGGTGGATTCAAATGGTAATGAATCAGGCAATAGCAATCAACATGAAAAAGATGGATATAAAAGAGAAGATAAATTTTGTTACAGTACATATGAAGTTGAAGAAAGTTGTAACAACAATAGATCTAGTGATTGCCATGATAAGAAAGAATGTTGTAATAATGTTGATTTTCCATATTGTTATACTAAGGATCCAGTTGTTGTAAGTTCTTCATGTAATCTAGATGATAACCACTGCCAGGCAAAGAGTTGTGAGGCAATCTTCTTGAGCTCCGATGAAATCTTAGAATTGTTGGCTTGTGAGTTTGAAAAGCACATAAGTATTTCTAAGGATCTTCATATTTTCTCTCATAATACTTTCTAATTTAGTCAAATCAATTCCCCAAAGTTTGATGTAGAAAAAGAAGTAGAATCTGAACAATATTTTTTAGACTTTGGAGGTGTATGTAACAGAACCTCAAACTTTTTTGCACATGAGGATTTGTTGAATGTTGATTGTGTTAGTGAAGGGAAGTTTAATGCTATTTTAGATTCTTTTCATGCTGGTTATGCTACAATAATTTTTGATATCTCATGTGATGAAGAGGAAAACAATGAAGATTTTCAATTAGATTATAAATTTTATTCATGTGTTGATAAGTCTTGTGAAGATAATTTCAAGATTTATTCCGACATTCAGTTAGAGGAAGAAAATGATAGTGATCAGTATAGTTTAGATCAACACTTTCAGAATGAGTTTTCATGTGTGGTAACTAATCAATTATTTGAAGAATGTGAAGAGGTTTCAGCAAATGATAAATCTAATTCGATGAGTAACAGGGTTGCAAGTAGGCAACAATCAGATTTCACATATTCTTCACAACTAGGACACAAGGTGAGTGGCAAGTTTTTGGTACATGCAACTTGGTGAATGATATAGATTATGAATTTTTTTTGTTTTTGATCTACGTGCATCAATCATTGTTGGATTTTGATTCTTAGTTCAATTTGTGTAATTATGAGCATGCTGAGTTGTTTTCTCATAATGAGCATGAAGTAGAAGCTAATGCTGATATATGTATGTATTATGAGAATGAAGGAAGTTGTTTCATTTTTCCAAGTAATTTGTTTCAATATGCTGATCTGATTGGTGAAACAAAGGAGAATGAGAATCACAGTTTACCTCATGAAGACGTGAATGAAAATCAAGTATATGATAGAAGTAAAAGTTTTTGCTAAGTTTGGGGGCACTGTTTATACATAGTAGTGGTAGTAGTTTCTTGCTTTCAATAAGCTGTTCAAGAGAAGTTTTGATGTTTCAGGTGTGTGGTCTACTTCTCCCAGAGATCTAAAATCTTGCCATGCCTGCTAGGGGCATGCATCCCTAGACAGAGCCACTGTTAGCACTCAAAATTGCATTCTCATTTTGAGCATCCATTTAAAATGTTGAGTCAAATAAAGCCCCATAAATGCATATGTACCCAACTGTACCTTTGAGGTCCCTAAGGTGTTTAATGTTTCTAACACCCTACATTTAGCCTATCTAAGTGTTCCATGAAGTTGAATTTCCATTATGAGTCATTTGACAAAGTCCTATTTTGAGCAAATTTTGAATCTGCATTTTACCCTAAGTGTCAAATAGCGATAAGAGGCCCTGTTTGCCAGTGAGTATCTCGCACCCAGAAATGTTTCATCACTCACCACTTTGGGAGTGTTTAGTGTCCATACTGAGAACCTATGTTTCATATTTCAAGTTGTTTCAAGTCTGTTTGACTAGGTTTTGAATCCCTTGAAGTTGGTCAGTTACTATTTTCATACTTTTGCACTTTGCACATAATTCTGGGAAGCCCTATTTGTCATGCTATAACTTTGACCCAGTTGACCCATCTATTGAAATTTCTTTTACATTGCATTGTAGATGTCAGAGACTTCCTATGTTTCAATTTTTAAGTCTTGAAAAATCCATTTGATCAGTTTTCAAATGCGATTCCAAATGCAATTTATAACTTTTACTGGTGTCATAAAATGCAGATTGATTGGAATACCTATTGAGGACCTCATAACTTGAGATCCGTGATTGGTCGGATTGAATGGATTATACCCCTATGTTGTCCTTTGAAAATACTCCAAGTCTGTCAGTTGCAAGTCTTGACAAATCCATTTACACACTTTTCTAGGTCAATTTCATTTGCAAAAAATACTTTTGTCAATGTTTCCAATTTGTAAATTATGAGTAGCCCACTTTGACTGATTGCCATTTTCGCCCAGTTATTCATCATGAGCCCAAATCATAGATCCATAATGTCCTCATGACAAAGAAATAATGCCCCAATTTTTGTCCTCCCATGTGTCAGTTACCCCATTTTTTGAAGTCGATTCTTAACCCAATTTAGTGTTTTCTAACATGTTTATCTGCAAGTGTTTTTAAGTGGTCAACTTCAATGGTCAATATCTTTTGACTGAGAATTTTTCATGAGACGAGATTTGATGGGGTGAAAGTATGTGGAATAGAGAATCAACTGTCTGATTTTGAAGCTTGGTCAAGTGTTTGGGTCAGTTTTTAAGGCCAGTCAATAGACCTCCTGGCATCAAATTCACAGTTTGCAAATAAAGGATAAAATTAGTTTTAAATGATAGATTGTTGATCAAGTATGATTCTAATCAATTCGAAATGATGAATGGGTCAGTTTTATAGATCAGTCTTTTAGAAAAAAAAAATTTTTTAGCCATACCCACTTTGGGGCCCGACTAATTGCTTCAGAAGGACGAATTGATTTGAAGTCACAAGAGTGTTACTATCTGACAAAAAGAGGATTCGTTCCAAATGTGTGATTTGTTAAGATTTTAGAAATCTGAACTTTTGATTGCATCTATTTCCAGATGAAGTTATGGCATGCTTCATTGAATTAAATGTAGAGGGAAAAGGCAACTTCACATATAATCGCCTCCATTCATGAGAAGTCTCAAGTATCTGGGTTGCTACTTTAGAGGGATAAACAAGAAGTTGATTTTGATTGAGGAGATTTCATCTGTCAAAGTAACCTAAATATAAAAAATATTGTTCATGAGGAGGATATCTCTTTTATATAGCTTCACATATATGACATTAATTGCTACCATTTTCATCTTGTGTTCAGCTATCTTGAAGAAGGACCCATGAACCATGCTGGCATAATTATCCTCAATGGATTGAATGTATGTACAGCAGTGAAGAAAGGAAAATTACCTTCGAATATTCCAGCTTCCAATGAAGAGAGAAACAATGGAGGATTTCTATGATGCTAAAATTTTAGAGGTAGATGATTAGATGGTTGGCTTATTTGGCGTGTTTGATGGTCATGGAAGTTCTAATGCTGCTAAATGCTTGAAGCATCATCTTTTCAACAATTTGATAAAGCACCCCCATTTTGCAATAGACACCAAGCTGGTTTTAAATGCGTGTAGAATTTTGACACTAGATAGTTATAACTAAAACATATCAGCAAACTGATTCTAATTTCTTAAAGGAAGAGGTGTGCTAGCTATATCTCGTGCTTTTGATAATCAGTTTCTTAAACATTTTGTTGTTTTAAAATCTGAAATACAAGAAGATATCATTAAAGATGATGTGGACTATTTGGTGATTGCAAGTGATGGGTTATGGGGTGTAGTATCAAATGATGAGGCAATTTCACTTGTGAAATCAATTGAAGAAAGAACGTCATTGTAAAGAAACCATGCTTGTCCAAAGGAGAAGCATGCCAATAAAAAATGTAGTCACAAAAAGAGATGACGCCTTGTTTAAAGGAGGCTCAATGCATAAGAAAACAACAAAGGTAGCTAATGTTTTAAAGATAGGGGAGCATGTGTGGGGAGACCTCCAAGATGAGGAGACTAACTGAAGACAGCATAGGAGACTAGGCCGTAGTCAAATGAAAAACCCATGCATTCACATGATTAGAACAGTCAAAATTTTATGTTTTATGCAAAGGATGCATTTCAAAAAAAGGAAGCAGCTTGCAAGTTTTAAAAGGGGCTCCACATGCAAGCCATCAAACTTGCCAATTTAAAGAGGAAGATGTTTTAAATAGAGCACATTTTGATGAGAAAGCACATTAAAAGAATGCGACAAGAACCAACATGGAGATTTAAAAAGAGCCCCTACTCGAAAGTGCCATGAGGAATCTTGCACTAAATAAAAAGGAAAGACGCCACGCAAAGAAAACTCTAAAAGGAAATGGTGCAGAGAGAGAACTACCATTAAAAGAGGATCGCACCATAGTAAGAGCTCTAGGTAAGACACAAAATGTATGAAGAGAAGCCACCAAGAGAAGAGTAGAGCAGAGGCAAAGGGAGACAGTGAAAAGACAATATCCCACATCTATCACGCTATAAGAAAATAAACACTTTAAATACTATTCTTTACACATTGTCTACTGTCTTAAAGGATAGTTTTACTGGTTTTTTGCAATCTAAAAGTGAACAAAATCAACTTGAAGTTGTTTTCTTGTCTTCTCGAGATCATATTGTAACTAGTTTTTAACTTTTTACCATGAACTCATTTTAACATCAGAATCAGTTGTGATCTTTCGTCATGACATCTCTGAGATATTTGATGCCTCTGAAAGCAATTTGAAAAGGGATTTGATTTTCATTTAGAAGGATAAGTTAGAAAGAGGTTTTTGATCTTCTTGGAAGGATTTCTAAAGGGACACTTGTCAATTGCATATCAAATCTGGGAATTGCTTCCTCTCTATTTATGTTTTCTTCTTCTCTTTTATAAGGGTTGGAAAATTTGGAAAGTCTCTGGAATGGAAACACTTGGCAGAATTGGCCTTGGAATTGAAGAATTCTAAATGGAAGATCTGGGATGTGCTGGTTCGAGACCATGAAGCTTTGCTTTGGCTGTGATACCCCCTTCCCATCCCATCAGCTTCTCATTCCTGCCAATTTCTCTCTTGTATGACAACATTTGTTATTATACAGTCTAGTTTATTAGGTAGCTTGTGAGTTAATTTCCTGTATTTTCATGTATTATTTCAAGGAAATCAATATAAAGAATAGAAAATGTGAGTTTCAATTTGAATCTTGTCTCCATTCTCAGTAAGTTGTAATGTTTTATGATCTTTGAACGAAGAGCCCAGGTCATAGTTGCAATCCTTTAAGGCTATATGTTTTTTCATTGTTGCTGATAATTCAAAGAGTTGTGTAAATGCTTCATAGATTGAACAAGGTTGCAGATTTATTGAGAAGGATATTAGGTAAGAATGAGATTTAAGTTGAACATTGATGTCTATTTACAAGGTAAATAGATAGATCATATATCTGAATATATAAATTAGTATCAGATATCTAAAATGCATGAGGGAGATTCATAAGTTTTCCCAATGGATTAGGCACTGATCTAATATAGGGTCATTAAGTTATTGATTCATACTTGGTTTTCATCCACTTTCCCCCACCCACATAAAATCAAATCAAATTCAAATCATCTTTACATTTTATGTTAAAGAGCTAGAACAATTTAACCCTCACTCAGCTTGTGCATTTCATGGATTTTCATTCAGCTATTGTAGATCTCTATCATTACATTAAGTCATTAGGAGATATAAGGGGTTTCATTTGCTTAATAGATTCAGGGATATGTTTTTGCACTGGTAGGGTATCAATTGAATCTCAGGTCCACCTGCCTAGGTTTAGTAGAGCCTGAAGTAGAAGGGTCATGCCTTATAGTTGGCTTGTTGCTAGAAATGATATGTTGATAATGGGAGTTAGCTACCGCTAGATGTATCATATTCTCAGTGGGATAATTGAAAACCCTCCAGTGTTTTCAAACACCAACACACCCTCCCACTGTAACTAATCTAGTGTTCCCGACATACTTTCCCTTGCACAATTTCCATAACTTCTCACTGTCTCTAATAATCATGTTCTACTTCCCACACCACCTTGATTCATTATCATACTATTCACCTCCTTATAGCCATCATTCACCTGAGCCCCATTTTGTACTAGTATTCCATGTATCCACTCTCTACATCTTGCTACACTATTACTCAGTACACTCAACCCTTACCTTTGACATTCAACCACCCAAATTTTTGTCGATGCACACCAACCACTAGATTCTACTGCTAAATCACTGCTAACACATCCCACACCTTCCCATCCACCTAGTGCAAGAAGTTACTACCTAGAAAACCTAAACAAAAGAAACAACATGATACTATTGAACACAACTAGAAGCACGCTTGGTTCACACGTAATGGTTTTCTATGCTATCATGCACTTTTAGTACCTCGATGATGTGTTTGACTAGAGTTACTAGGATAAAGTCATGATATTTTGTTGGTTTTTCACTATTTCACTCATGTGATCCTTTGGTTTCACACATTACTAGTGTCCACTTATAAGAGACTCCTCTCGAATAGAACGCCATCTGTACCTTGTCTAATTTTGTGCACCACCTTAGGTGAGGTCTTTTCTCTAACATGTGACTGGTTGGCATGCTTATTTTTTATTATTCTGTGGCTATAGCTCTTGTTTCTTAGTAATTGTCACATTTTTCTAGTACATTATTCCTCTTTTCTATTACTTCTCAGTGTGATAAAGTATTCATATCACTATAGCTAAGCTAGTGGTGGTTGTACTCAGTCACTTTTCTCACATGCTCTATGATAACAATTAGTTTGCATCTCTTTGAAAAAGTGACAGTTAGTTGCACTCATCTAGTTTACATTTTTCATTTTGGGTTCCTTGCACAATGAATGGTTGGAAATAAATTAGGGTATAATTCATCAACATTACTTAGCAAATGTCACAACTAGTTATAAACAACACGTAAAACAACATCAACATCACCCTCAAAGTAAGCTTATGAGCACTCATGGACTTTGTTTCTTCATCCCACTCACGCCAATGTTACATATCATAAATTCACCATCAGATTGCACCACCTCCTTTGCTGCCTTGCATGGCTTTTGAATTGAAAACAATTTCATCTAACTACTTTCCATTTCATCTAATTCATTGCCTCATGTTTTCTCATCTTCCATCTCCTACATTTCACCATTTCATCCATTCATTTTGTGGCTTTTGAATCTCAAAAGTTGACTCTCCACCTCAGAGCCTTTGAATCTCAAACAATTTTGTTTCCTTCCATTTTCACCTTCATTCACACCTCATGTGTCACATCCCTTTTTCTCATGTTTCCATTTATAAATTCATCCCCTTTCATCCCACCGCTACACTTTGACATTTCTTTCCATTTCATTTCCTTTCATTTCATTCCCTATTTCAATCCATTGCTTCCCACTTATCGTTCCATTTCATTTCATATCATATCATTTCACTACATTTTTACTTATAATTACATTTTCACTCCATTTCACTACATTTCATATCATTTCATCCCATTACATTTTCATTTATCATTCTATTTCATTACACGTTTGTATTGTTCCATTCCCTTACATTTTCATTTTCATTTCATATCATTAACTATCATGTCCCTACTTATTACCTCATTTCATTTCATCACATATTGCAATTATGTATGATTTTACTTCATTAAATATCATTTCTTTTTGATTTCATATTCCATTTCATTTTCATTTCATTACACATCCCATTTCATTGCATCACATAGTCCATTTCATTTTCATTTCCTATTCCATCTCATTACATGTTCATTTCATAGTCCATATCATCTCATTTCATTTCATATTCCATCTTGTTTCATTTTCTTACCTACCTTATTTCATTTCATTACCCATTTCATTTCATTTTCATTTCATTACTCATTGCATTTCATTACATAATCTATTTCATTTCATTTCATTTTCTATTTCATATCATGTCATTTTCATTTCATATGTCATATCATTTCATCTTCATATCATTTCTTTTTTATTTCCTATTCCACCTCATTTCATTTCATCATGTATTACATTTCTCATTTCAATTCATTTTCATTTCATTACATATTACATTTCGATTCACCTCATTTCAGTTCATTTATTTATATTTTCCATTTCATTTCCTTACTCATTTCATTGCATTGTCATTACTCATTTTATTGCATTACATTCCCTATTTCATTTCATTAAATCACAATTCACACATTGTTATCACATTTAATTTCATGACATTCACCTCATTACAATTCATTTTCCATTTCATTCCATTATATTTCCTTACAAATCATTCTCATTACCTCATGTTATATTTCATTATATCACATTCTATTATTCCATTTCATTACATCTCATTTCACTATTCATTTTGTTGCATTACATTACATATCATGTTATTACATCTCATTTGATTTCATGTCATTACATTCATATTATCACATCACACTTTCATTACATCATCAGTAACCTACCATCTATTCTAAATCATGACTCATCTACATTAATCATTCACATATATATACACATCCGCATCCACTATCACCATAATCATCAAATCAAATAGTCACATGAAAACATAATTCCATGATATAACAAGTTCATACATCTAAAACATCAATGAAGCTCAAATATCTCATAATGCAACATGACAATTAGATAGTTCTGCAGAAGGCTAAAATAACATGCACAACAAATAATATGCATTAACATGCACATCACATGATCATATAACATAAAAGTACATATATCAAGGATCAACCAAGTACATCAACATAAATGTCTAGTGTACATCACGTGGATAATCATACATAATGAAAAAGGAGGCCATAGTACAATACTCACCTGAGCCTCTGAATTAGTCAATGCTCTAGACATCTCTAGCAACTATGCCTCTGGTAGTACCTACTGCTACACCTATGGTTATGCACCTAGTAGATCTCTAATAGGCCCATGCACTTGTGGCCTTTGTTGGAGTACAAACTATACATCCTCTGGCAATCTAGCCCTCCTCTACTCTATGCCATCATGCTAGCCAACCATCCCTCCTCTCATTTGTACACCACCTCAGCTACAAATACCTCTAACTCTCCCTACACCCACCAGTCCCTATATTAGACCTCGTACCACTCCCCTCTGTGGTAAAACCATAGCTACCCAGCCTCATCTCCCTCATACTTTTCCCACTCTGAACCTGGCTCATCATCTCCCTCTACCTCTCCTTGGACCATCCTCATCATCATCCTCTCCCCCACTCAACGACTCATCAATACTAGGCATCAACTTGGCTAGATTTGTGTATCGAGGGAAGGGATGATCCCAAAACCACTGTGCATAATCCCCCTCCATCCCTATATCCACTACCCCATCTCATAAAGCCCAAGGCTATGGCATGTCTATCATCTATAAAAATGCCTCCAAGAAAGCCTCATACTTCAGCATTAGTCCCCACACTGCTCTATTTGACTAAACATTAGCATAATGTTTAGTCCCCTATGGCATGCCTTGTCACCAACCAAACTGCCTCACCACTTGCCTAAAGCAAAACTACTCTAGTACATAAGGAATCTGACCAAGTAAATACCTCGGGCTGAAGAAATATAACATCTCATCATCATCGTCTGCCCATGGCCCTATAAATCTCTAAGGTTTCCATACAACCTCATAAATATCATGTAGAATTCAGTGCTAGTACTTCTTGTCCAAATGGGGCTGCATGATAGGACCTAAATAAGTATACATATATGGCATGCCCTATAGCTGCTATCGTACACACACTAGACAAGTAATGGGTAAGTGCTCCCATGTCCATACCTATAACAAAATGACCCTTGTTGATAATGACGAGGCCCCATAATATACAACCTAGCGTAAATCATGATACAAATGAGCCAAAATATAGATTATCCATGCAAATCTTTGTGGCACATCAATCATCTCCTAAATCAACCAGTCCCATCCAACTGGACACCATCATGCTCGATGATCTAGCAATAGAAATCCACCTATTAGTCCTACCAATACTGTTGGTAATGCATCATACTGCAACCTCTGAAACCAAGACACACTATCATCACCAATACTGTCATCTCTGAACAAGTCTCGAAATGTAGCCCCACTAGTAGTCTAATCATAATAAACCAAATCCCCTACAGTCAAGATCTAGAAAATCCTATACACATCCTCGGGAGTCACTATCATCTCCCCCATCAGCAAATGGAATGTGTTGTGGTCCAAGTGCCACCACTCAGCCATAGCTATCAATAGTCCCCTGTTCACTCGGAACTAGGACATCTATAACAAATACGTCAAGCTACACCTATCTATCACCTATGTATCTATGTCAGACAATTGGCCCACTGACACTAATGGCCATAGATAGAGTCCTCATACCATGAGCTTTTTCCCACACACCTGTTATTCATCAAGAAAATACAATGCATCAATTTTTTGTCACAAAGTGATCATTAGAAATCAATCACATCATTAAATCTAGCCATCTACCTACTGGTTCTATCTTTGACCTATTGCTCATCTTTCTCTATCCTAATTTGGACTGGCTTGGCTTCCCTACTCTATATCCTAAGTTGGGGCATCCCCTATCTATTATCAAATTGATCCTACAAACATCACTTCATGAATACCTAACTACTAATGTTTACTTTTTATGCCCGTCCCTGGTTGACAAACCAAGACTCCAATCTTTGGTGTTATCTTATGCTCAACAAAGGATCTACACCCTATCAAATGAGTTACAAAATTCAACTACCCTACTCCAACATTCAAAAGTGCCATTATATATCATATGTGCTATTGGATCCCATATATGTTATTATATCGGGCAGATGCACTATTCTATTCATATGCACTGTAACATTACCTATATGTGCCACTACAACTTTCATATGCACTATTTTACTGTATGTACTACAACATTGATCGTATGCAATGTTTTATCCATAATATGTGCTATTATATGAAAATGTGCTAATACATTATGTGTATGCACTATAGAATTATTTGTATACACTATTTGATTCATACACACTATTATATTCCCCAGATGCACTAATCTACCCCAAAACTTGGGTTTCCAAATGAGCTAAAAAGCCCTATGCATGTGCTAAAACACTACCCATATGTACTAAAACAATGCAAATATGCTAAGAGAACCTTTATATGTGCTGAAGTACAAAAATCAAAACATCTACCCTACAAATATGTGCAAAAACTCCCAAAATACAAGTAAAAATGCTAAATCTAAAAACAAAGAGGATCTCAATGACTTATCGAGGAAACGTAGTCCACTGGATGCTCATACTGAGAACCCCTCTTAAGTCTATGCTTATGTAACAAAACCACCATCTTTGTTAACTCAGAGCTCCAAACCACCAAATGCAAAAGCCAAAAGTGAAAATGACAAGGGTAAAAGGTCTTTTTGACCTATTTAACCCCCACCTCCCCTCTCCCCCCCCCCCAAGTGGCATTTATATCACCTTTTTGACATATTTACCCCCTACTGGCACCTTTTTTTATCACCAAAGCCAACTTGGGTCTTGTATCAAACCATTCTAACTATCTTTCCTACCAATCTCCAACCATGTCAAGAATAAAATTGGAACCTACTCAACTTTTTCATTTTCTTACTTTCTTCCAATTTTATTTCTAAGGGGGTAGTATATATGTATCAAATCTAGTATATCTCTATCAAATTGAGGCATCCAAGCTAGGGCATTAAAAAAAATTGAAATATCAAAAACATCCTACCCCGGCCAAAAAATTTCAAACATCAAAACCAGGATATCCAGGCAACACCATTGTAATCCCTAATCAACCATCAAATCAGCAACAATCAAAACATCAAATCGTCAATGATCAAACTAAGCCATCAACAGATAGAGACTACAAAATGATAGAATATCATTGAATAGACATCCAGTCATCAAAATTTGACCTAAAATCAAAAAATCAAGATAGTCTTTGAACTAATATGCTTCACATATTAGCTCAAAGAGGGGCATTTGTAGACACCCAAAAATTGGCAAAAATTTAGATCACACAATTCTAATCAATTGGGTCAAAATTAAAGAGAAAATTAGAAGAAACACAATAGACTTTCAAATCAAGAATCACATCAGGTCATTAATCACCTATCAAATCGACAAGACCTAAATCAACTTTAAAAGAGGAAGAAAACAATTGAAATTCATAAAATAAAAATCAAAAAGGGAGGAAGGAAAAAAGACAAAGTGCTGAAAATAAATCATTTATTAAATCAATAAAATCGTTTTATCTCACAAGATTGAAAATCTCCCTTTTACCATTTAAAAGGATTTGAAAAATCCTCATATTATCCTCAAAACCAAATTTGTTGGACTCTTCCTCTTGGCCTCTTATGAGATATTTTGAGTTTCACTTTCACCCCCAGTCAAAAGTGAAAATCCTGGTTCTTACCCCAATCCCTTCCGAAATCCTATAAATAGGAGGGAAATCTAAGAGGCAAGGGACCCAAGTTTTTATGCATCTACACTATAGGCATATTTAGACTCATTGTTTTAGTATTTTCATTGTAGCAATTTTATAGCATTTTTAGCATCATTTTGTGTCATTTAGCATCATTTTGTATCATTTAGCTTCATTTATTATATATTTAGTTCATAGCATGATCATTTAAAGAGCATTCCTAGGAGTTGTATTTCACATATAATTTGCATTTTAGTCATAGATCTTGCACTTTTCATTGTAGATCTACATTTTTAGCACAATCATATTGTAGAACTATCACTAAGATGCTAGTCTAAGAGCTATTTTAGCAGTTGTAGTTAGAGAGACATGAGATGCTTGTAGAGATTACATTTTGATGATGATGTCTTGGGTCTAGTATAGTTTGTCATTAGTCCATTTGCTTTCTACGCTAAAGTTTCATGAATACACGTTCTTACTATGTACAGGTAGCTTGACCAATATACATTTAGGATCATCTAATTTAGTAAAATCAACATTATTTCATAGTTAACAATCTTGATGATCGATAAAATTAACAATTTTGATCTAAAATATGTGTATGAAAAATAAAGATCGATTTTTTATCTAGATGTTTCAAACAAAAAATGTCACCCAAAACATCATGAATTCTTCATCTATTGAAGACCCAAGAAAAATCCCTATTAGAAGCCCATGAATTGGCACAGGTTTCAGCCATCAAAGTGCCTTCAAAAGCTCACTTTGAAACCTAGATCTATCACAAAGTTTCTCAAACTCTGATCAAATTACTTCCCCAATCTTACATGTGACTTAAATAGAACAAAGGATGAATCTTCCTTGAGGATTGAGGAATTTTGATCAAGTGGGTAACTTGGGATAGAGATCTATGCATTTATTATTTTCCATTCTTGAATGAAAGACCAAATTTTGGTTCATAGATTGATTCAAAATTTTAAATGTCTAACTTTGAACATTGTGATTTTTATCCTTTTCAACAGTTGAGGCTTTTGGTTTTCTTTGGTTTCTATTTCTTATTGCTCCTCACTTTTTAAGTATTACTTGAAATTATGACTTCTGTGAAACAAAAAATGAAGGACAGGGAGAATAATAATATTGAACTTAGAAAGATGAAAGCAAGGTTGCCACTATTTTGATCTAAGGTGTTTTCATGATTTGGGTGGCCTAGAGATAAAACATCCTTTTAAGACTTGTTGGGTAGCCATTTTTCATTATTAAGCTTGATAGTTTACAAATACTTATCTCCTGACACAAATGAATATTAGAAATGGATTGAATGCATGTTTCTTAAGTTTAAGGAAATAAGGAAAGATGACATGGTGACTGCTACTAACTTTGATATTGGGTATGAAAATCATCCTGTTAAGGATTTAATGGTGCTTTTCCATGGGACTATGTACCTGAAGATAATTCTATGATATATCTAGGTTCTACCTCAAGAACATACCCTTATGTCTATTGCAAAGAACATGGATAAACTTGCTATCAAAATGATGTTGTCTCCAATACATCCACTTTTCTCTTGTCTTGCAAGTCTCTTTTACTCATCAATAGATTCATCTTCAGATAACTTTGATGCAACTTATATGTGTGGATGCCATGCTTTAGCATACTTAAAACTTGCTTTAAATTTTGAAATTTCTTTGTTATGTGCTTAAAATGTGAACACACTTCTATGAGTCATTATATCCAAGATTTCTCAAGAATGATGTCTCGAATGATGACCCATAGCTCTCTATTCATGGAGTGCAAGGGTTTGTAATGAAGGCCCTCAGTTTTGACCTAGTTTGTGCCCATGCAAGTACACCATAAAATGAGAGATTCAAAGATCCAATATGCATGCAAATGGAGATGAAAGCTAATCTATATGATAACAATGCAAAATAATGCAAGATCTAATCTATCAATGCAAGATCCAATTTATGAAAGCAAGATCTAAGCTAATATGAAAATGCATGGATGAGATACGATAATGGAAGCCATGCATGCATGAGAGAAGAAGACTAGAGAAAGCTCTCCATAAAAAGCTTAAGTATTCAAACTCCTTCAAAAATCGCTCTCCAAACCTGCAGCATAGCAATAGCATAGAGTATGTGCATGTAAAATGAGGACAAGGCTCTCCCTCATAAAGAAGATTGGATGATCAAGATTAAGAGGCAAAAATATTTAATCAAGGGTGGAGAAAGAATGATCTGTGTGAAATAAAGATCCACCAATAATAAAATAGGAAAAGAATTAAATGGAATCCCACTTCAAAATATGTGCATTTAAGTGTAGAGGTTTTTTTTTTTTTTTTTTTCCTCTTTAAGTGGGGATTTATTTAATTAAAAGGGAGCAATTTCTTTTAATTAAATTAAAAGAGGGGTTTTTCTCTTAATTAATTAAATGTGGATGAATTATTTAATTAAAAGAGAGGTTTTCTTTTAATTAAATAGGGACTTATTTTATTTAATTAAAAGGGAGATTTTCTTTTAATTAAATAAGACTTGGGATAAAATGATCAAACTTAGAAAATATTGAAATGATTGAATTAATTACAATTTGATCAAAAAAATTGATTTGAATTGATTTAATAAAATATTGCAAACCATTGATTTAGGAAATTGATAAATTGAATAATTGGGATCCATAGTCTAGGTGATCATTTTAGGGTACATATATTTGCCCCTCTTTGACTAATGTATGGTCAACTTAGGAACACATGTAGTTAAAGAAAGAAATTTAAGTGTGAGGTTGATTAAGGATCACAAAAATCCTGAGATGTGTGGTCAATTCAGGAACACATCAGGACAAAGAATATAAATAAATTTTGACAAGAAAAAGTCGAGGATAAAATTGATAAAACTGAATCAAGGATTGAAGTTTGATAAGTACTACCCCCTCATAATTGAAATCAAAATGAGATAGAGGAGAAACAACAAATTGATAAATTAATCAAATCAAACTAAAGATAAGGTTCTTGATGTAAGATGAAAGATATAAGAATAAAAAAACCAAGGTAGATCATCAAGCATGAAATATTATGCCCTAAAGTTGAATCAAAGAAAAGATATGGGGTGAAAATAAATGGAAGATAGAAATTTGGAAGAGATGGAAAGAAATGGAAAGAAGAAAGAGAATTTTCCTAAGAAAGAGAATGCTACAAAATCAATCAACTGTTTAAGATAGAAAATTTGGATTGAGATCATGAAAAAAGATAAGGAAATGAAGATCAAAATGCGACCATGGTTGATTAAAAGTCCACAAGAAAGATGAAGCGAAAACCCTCTCAAACTCATAATGTAGCCTAAAAATGCAAACTAACATGAAGCCTAACAATGCAAGCTACATGAAAATGCAAAGGTGTACTTGTAATAGAACAACTATAACATACGATTTTGTGTTCATCATTTATTAGAGAATGTAAAGGAACTTATTTTCATCATTGAGCCATTATTAATAGACATCAAAAAATCACACAATCATCACTAGTCAAAAGGGCAACTATGAAGATATGAATGTGATTTATATCAGATTGGAATGTGGAAAGATTCTAACATAAGCATCAAAGACATAAAGGTCAAGATGAATTTGATGTTGGCTTACTCAATTTAATGTAGCAAATAAAACATATGCCTCATACCCCAAGTCCTCTAGCTATGCATCCTAGAGAGACTTGGGAACAATGACACTCAACAAAAATTAATAACAGTCAGCACACAAAGAAAAGATCATGACATAGCTCAAACATTAAGTTTTTATGTTTAAAAATTTATGTGTGTTAACTAATATCGAGTTCTGAGGATAAGGATTGAATACTTGCAAATAGGTAAGATTACATGACAAAATTGGGTAAGACCAAACCAATAAGTGTTGAAAAACACTTGATGTCAGGGGATTGTATTGAAAAATACAGTTTGGGTGGTGTTGAAAAACACCATTTACGAGGTGTCCTAAAGACTATCACATCCAAGAGACCGAAGCTAACACAATTATGCCCCCTAGACAAAGACCAATTCCAAAACAAGGTAACAAGGACAAGGCATGATGGAGAAAGGCTGAGTTTTGAGGACATGCGCTAAGAAATAGGGGTGCAGAGGCATTAAGTAGTGCCCATTTCAAGGTTTTCACCACTTGGATTTTATTTTTTTTAATTATTATTTTTTAAGGAATTTTTTATAATAAAAATTTGTATTTTTGCTACCAAGACACTTGTTTCTATGTTTTCACCAAGACACTTTTTCTATTTATTTATTTATTTATTTATTTTTGGAAAAAAAAAAATTTGGAGATACATCAAAGCGCCTATTGCTAGGTTTTCACTAAGATCATTTTTTTAGGACATTTTTCAATTTTTAGAATTTTAAAATACATCATTTTTTTGGATTTTTGAAATATATGATTTTTTTGTATGTTTTTAGGATCAAAAAATATATACAAATAATATGCAATGCCCCCAAACAAAACGGGCATCATGGGTAGAACTTCTTCAAATGCAAGACATTGATAGGACCAGGGAGCCACTCTCCCTCTATTGTAGATAGTAAATCGGCACTAGACCCAAAAGTTGTTGTAATAATGTAAGGTCCAAGCCATTAGGTTCAAGCTTACCCTTTTCATCTCTATTATGTTGATTCTTAGGATTCACACGTAGGACAAGATCTCCCACTTGGAATTCTCTAGGGTGAACCTTTTTGTTGAATGCTTTTGACATGCCCTTTTGATAGACCCTCACATGATCAAATGATGCCTAACACATCTCATCTAGAAGTTCTAACTCTTGAAGTCTCATGGTGCGATAATCTTCATATGTAACTAGACCTTTGAGAGAAACTCGAAGTGAAGGAATCTTAACCTCTAAAGGTAACACTGCTTCAACACCATATGTAAGGGCAAAAGGAGTAGCCCTAGTAGGAGTGTGAATACTCATTCTATAGGCCCACAAAATTGTATTTATCTGTAAGTGCCAATCTCTACCATTCTTATGAACTGTTTTATGCAAGATTTTAAGAATGGTTTTATTTGATGCTTTTGCTTAACCATTTCCTTGCAGGAAGTAAATAGAGGACCAATGTTGTTTTATCTTGAATTTCTTACAGAGTTTCTTAATGTCATTATTTTTAAATTGGCCTCCATTGTCAATGATAATCTTAAAAGGCACTCCATATCTACAGATAATATGATTCAAAATAAATAGAGAAATTATCTTGCCTAAGGCAACAAAAAGTGGGACAACTTCTACAGATTTAGTGAAATAATCAGTAGTAGTGATAATAAACTTGTGTCCACATGATGAGTTGGGATGAATCTACCCAACAAGATCAAAGGCCCAACATTGAAATGACCAATGAGAAATAGAAGGAATGAGCTCCCTACCTAGAGCATGTATTAGGTTACCATGTTTTTGACACTTTTCACATGACTTTGCAAAAGCTATTGCATCAATCTACATTGTGGTCCAATAGTACTCCACCCTAAGAAACCTTCAGGCCATGGAAAGACCATTAGAATGTCCCCCATAGATACTTTCATGGATGACAACTAATGCTTGATCAGATTCTTCCTTTTCTAAGCATCTAAGAACTGTTCCATCTAGACCTGTCCTATACAAATCACCAAAGATAAGGGAATGGAAAGAGGCATTTTGAATAAATTTTCTACATTTAGATCGGTTAAAGGTTTCAGGTATATTTCCATCATGAAGGTATGAATAAATAGTAGCATAATAGGATGACTCATGACCAACAATTGTACAAATGACATTATTTTCTTGGGAATCATAGATAGGGTGATGTATCTCTTCCACTATGAATTCAAATCTTGATTAAAGTTTCTCTAATTGAAGAAGTGAAGCAAGTGTAGCCATAGCATCAACTACTTTATTTCCTACTTGAGCGAGTTGTTGAAATGAGATGAATGTGAAGTAGAGTCTCAAGGAATCAACCATTTTCTTGTAGGGTGCCAATTTTTCTTTTTTTGTTAGACAATCATCATTGACTTGGTTGATTATCAACTATGAATCTGTTGGAAATATTCAAGATATGACAGGTTACTGAGAGGGGAGGGGTGAATCAATAACTTCAAAAACTTTAAAGCAATTCAACACTTTAATCATATATACTATTCACCATTCATTCATCTAATCTACTACATGTATGAGAGATCAAACATTCATAACACATGTACACAGTGATTTGGTGACCCAGAAACCTTCCAAATAGAAAGTAAAACTGGGGTGGGGATGATACCCACAAAACTTCATTACTGTAGTATGAAGTTGGCTTGTTAAGGCTTATATTGACCACTTCTGGTGATCTGCCCTGTTAGAAGCACAAAGGACTGCTAGGTCCACCTTGTTAGAGGATTTACAAACATACAATGAAGTATGCACTCTGTTAGGAGATTTATACATAGATTGTTAAGTCTACCCTATTAAAGGATTTACAAAACTGATTCACCTGTTAGGATGAAATAGTGGATCTACTTACAACTTGATTTCTAATTAGATCCTTGAAGTACATATCACCTCTTGTGATTGATGAATCTTTACTGCTCTTTGTAGACCTTGCTGAATACTCTGCTTTACTACTGATTTACTTTTTGTTCTTCTCAAAGCATTACATGTCTTCTTTTTCACTCTTATACATTCATTGTAAATGATATAATACATTACATATAAACCATTCCAATAATTACAATTGCAAGGTCAGCTAAAACACAAGTGAACAAAACATTATTGAGTCATCCCAATAGTAAATAACTTGGGTTCACTGAACTGACTTGGTGACCTTCTGATACTTGGTGTCCACTGCATTACTCAGCATCATCATGCACTTGGTAGAAGTGAAGGCTTGGTCCATACCAATCACTTAACGTAGTTCTGAACTTCATAACCATTGGAGACTTGGTAGATATAGTATCACTCAGTAAAAATTGAATCCTTCATTTACCTTTCTTTCACTTGGTAAACACTACACTTTCATTATTTGATGAACACTAGACTTCCATCACTTGGTAAACACTATGAAGCTTGGTGAACACTATATGCTTGATAGATACTGCTAGGCCACACACCCACTCAGTAGCTTCATGAATGCTCGGTATGAACTAGTTGATTGCACACTCACTTGGTAGCTTCAAGAATGCTCGGTATGACCTACTTAAGTGATGAACCTACAAGGTAACCACTGAATGCTCAGTATACATTGTAGACTAAGCGATGAACTTGGTAATCATTCAGAATCGAGTAAGTGTTGTCACTAATGACAAATATAATATAATGCCAATAATCTCCCCCTTTGGCATTAGTGACAAAACTCTTATAAGCCAAAACATATGTACATAACCTAACTCAATGAATTTTGGTTTTTCAAAATTGATCTTTGTAGAACTATTGCATATACATTTCTATGTACCTTCTTGATGACTTATAATGTATATACAAAGATACTTATGTACACATGCTAACTCTAATAAGTGCTAACTCCCCCTATCACTTATAGTGATAACTCTCCTCATTTATTATTCTGAATCTCTCCCCCTTTTTGACAATAATGCCAAAGGACTACATATCTACAATTTATATGACTACACCAAAGTGAGATAGAAATTCATTATGTACCTAAAGGATGGTGGAAAAACTATTATCCCAAGTCTACTACAAAATTTGATAGGTGGAGAGAGCAATTTGAACTTTTTCTGATAATTGGATCATGTGATTAGCCACTGAGAAGTTCTAATCTTGGACCAATGTTTTGTAATGAGCAATATGTTTCTGCATTGTGTCCATGATAGGAAGGATCATGTTTTGGATGTCTATGAGTGTAGATTGGATCCTTGCTTCCTCTCTCAATAGTTCTACTTATACATCTACCAAATATCTAATTTTGGTGTGATGGGAGGTTGTGGAGTAGGAGTCCACCTTTAACTTGGATGCACTAGATTGCATATCAATGTCAATCCTATGTAGCTTATCCTTTATTTCTTTAGTAAAACCAGAAACATCACAGAGTTTGGCAAAAAGTGATGCTGAATTATTAAAAGAATTTTCAAAATTACAAAAAAAATGTTGACAATTCAACTTTCTTGATTGCTATCTTTTGAGCAATATTCTCTAGCATCTTATTATCAAATTTCCTTTCAGCTTTCTCAATAAGTTTCTCTTCTCTGGAAGAATCTTCATTAAATTTTTGTACTACCTCTTCTAACTGAATCAAAATGTGTTGAGTAGAATCTACTTCGACACCTATAGCATCTATAATTATATCCTTGGCATTCTCAATTATTCTGTATTCCTTATCCCTTTCTGATCTTAATTGTTTCTATGTAGCTTTCATCTCTATGAGTTGACTGGCTAACCTCATCTCTTCAATGGTAGCATTGTCATAGTCAATCTTTGGAATCACTATTTTTGTGTCTAAGTCAATGTCTTCTCTAATTTCCTTTCTAGTGATTAGAAGTTTTAATGGATGCTTTTGTTTGACTTTTATGATTACTGGTTTAACTTTAGGGACAGACACAATAGTTGAGATAGAAGGGCTAGCAGTGAAAATAGGGATAGGACTCGAGGATTGAATGCCAATAGAAGTGCTAACCATATCAAAAACTAAAACACTTCCCAAAAATGGTATCACACTCAGTAGAGTTCCCATAGCAATTTCTAAGTTGATTGGAGTTGTTGAGGATATAGATATTGCTGGCAAAAACAAAATTGTAGAACTTACTAGAATTGATAAAAACAAAATTATAGAACTTACTGGTACACTCATTGTTGATGAAGGAGCTAAGGAGGCTAACTCAGTGGCTAAAGAGATGATAAACAGCTCGATAGATAAAGTTCTTGGAACATCTATTTTAGATACCTATAGCTGGGAGGTGGCTGGTGAGGATTGAGCAATTGATGTGACTATTGTGCTCACAATCTCACTTGCAAAAGAGATGTAACGGTCTTTGGTGGAGAGTGAGGAAGGGATGCAATAACTTTTGCTGCAATTTTTACTAGATCTTCTTCATCTTTTTCTTCCTCAAGTGCTTCTTCCTCTTTTTCTTCCATTAGTGCATGTAGCTCTCCTAGAGTAACTGTGATGGATGGGGTGCTATCAAAATCATCATTGTCACTACTATCATCATCCTTGATTTCATCAGGATCATCACTATTCTTTTCCAGATGATAGATGTTCTTCCACATGTTTGTTTCATCTCTTACAACATGTTCAATGTCCTTAATTAAAATCAAACATGTGTGAAATCTAATCATCATTTTACCTTCATTTTTCTTTATTGTTGCCTTTATTTTTGCTTCAGTAAGACTCAGTAGAAGATTATTTAGGGATTGCTCATATATGTCCTTGACTGTTTGGGTGGTTGACTCCCATCTTGGTTGCAATCTCTCCAATAGTTCTTTGGGGATTTGAGGGCCAAGCTAGTCTGGGGAGTATTTCCATTTTCTCATCTTATTGAGTACTAGTTCCTCAATCTGCATTTTCTTTGCATCAGTCTTTGTTTCAAATTTCAATACTTTGAAATTTGTGATGCCAGCTCCCTCTTCCAATTATTTTATCCTTTCTTCAAATGTGAGTGGAGGCCTAACAAGTACAGTTTCCTACTTGCCTTGTCTGGTTCTTCTAGAGAATACTACAATAGGCTTCTTCTTAGGTTTGGTGATAATCACCTTCCCTTTCTTCTTTGGTGGTTCCTCTTCTTTTTTAGATTCAAGTTCTTGACCTTCTTCTTCTTCTTCTTCATCCTCACCTTTTCCTTTAGTAAGCGTAAGAGAGCCAGTTGCATTTTTCAACTTTTCTATCTTTCTCTTGCCTTTGCTTATAGCCTGGGGTAGCTTGATTTCAAGCTCAATTCTAGTCTTGGCTTCATCATAAGTGCCAAAGGTAGGAAGCTTAGGATCTACAGCTTCATTTACTAGTGATTCAATAATTTCCCTAGCTTCATCAATATTAACCTCATAAGGAAGAAGTTTCACCCATGCAACTCGGGATTTGACTACCTGAATGTATACCTTATCATAGTCAACCATGAAGCATACATCATATTTGTAATCTTCAACTAGTTTGGGTGGAATTTGGAACCTGTTGTTCATTCTTTCCTTGAAATCTTCAAAATAATTATCCATAACTTTTTCAAATTTTTCACCCATGTCAACAATAAACTCATTAATCTGATATAAAATTGGAATATCTTTTCTCCATACAATTGAGGCCTTTGATGGAAAGAATTTTTGAATATAGAAAAATTAAAAAATTAATAGGGAACCAAATTTGTAGGGATTATTCTTTGAAGTCCTTATGATGTCCATGTTCCTATTCAATTGTTTCAACAACAATTCTGACAGGTCAAATTCAAGATTTTTCTTCACAATTTTGAATGTCAAATCAACAGCCTCACAGGGCACACTATTTAAAGAACTGGAGCTATATATTTTGTGGGCAATGACATGAATTACAAACCTTAATTCAACATCAGATACAATTCTAACCTTCAAACCTCTACCATCCCATTCAGCTAGGGTTTTGTTCTGTAACTCCTCCCGACCTAGGGTTTTGGTAGTTTTTTCTTTACTTAGCATGGGGAGACCGATAATCTTATGAATCATCTTCTTGGTGATTAACACTAGCTACTCTAATCATAGTTTCCCATTGTGAACACAACGGAGTAAGTACCTGATCCACTTAATTTGGAAACTTCTTGGCATATGTGAGATATGGGTTAACCCTTTGGTCTCTAGATGCTTATGCTCGGGTTTCAAAGAGCCATCAACACTCATTTCTCCTAGGAAATTTTCCATCTCTAGGTTTCTAATCTCTTGAACAAAATATTTGAAATGTGCATGAATGTCATTTATGAGAAGTACCTTTGGTGGAGTTTGCGATTGAGCTCCATTAGGGTCGAATGATTCTACAATTGCTGGAACTAGCTTGAAATTTAGTGCCTTCCACTCCACACCTTTAACTAGCATTTTTGAACCTCTTTTTGCCTTGGTGTTGCTGGTACTCCCAGATGCCATCACTGCTCGGTAGGTGTAAGAAAATTTTGAACAAATTCATCGCCTGAAAATCGCTTCAAATTGCTTGGAATTCTCTTTGGAATTACTGGAAATTTCTTAGCTCTATAATCACAGTGAAGAATGAAATCAAATTCTGCCCTTTTGACGAATTTTTTTCCATAAATGCTTGGTATGAAGGTGGCTGAGATGACATAGTGCTTGATAGGTTGTCATTTACTTGCTTGGTAGAAGCTTACAATTCGGTGATCGAATAAAACTTTTATTGCTCCCGACCTAGCTCAGTTGAGTCTGTGACTAACCTTTCTCGGTATGACCTAACTTCTTGTGACCCTTTGTATCTAAAATATTGATTGGATCTTTTTCTTTCTTTCATTTTGAAACTACTTGAGATATCACTAAAGGAAGTAGTTCCATATCCTTGTTTATGGATCCAACTGGAGATGGTAGACTCACCCACTCTTTGAGTGACATTGCCATCATTTGAACTATCTTGCTTGGTAGATTTAGGAATCCACTGTTGCTTCATCTACTTTCAAATGTTTTCAGCTTTAGCTTTCTTTTCATCTTCAACTCTTCCTATCTTCATGCAATTTTTAGCTATATGACCGAGTTAAGTACATGTATAGCACCTTACAGTAGTGTCCTTCTTCCTTAGGGGATGTCTTGCATAGTTTATACCAATATGTCCATATTCTCCACAGTAATGACATCTACACTAGGTATTGTAGTCCCATCCAAATATTTCTTTAACAAATTGTTCAAATGGATTGAATGATTTGGATCTACATTGGAATGCCTTGTGACCATGCTTCTTGCATTTGTGACCATTTCCTTCAAATTTTTGTTTCTCCTTGCATTCATTAGCTTTATGACCATGCTGATTGCAAGTATAGCATTTACCATTGAATTTACCTTTTCCATTACTTCAACACTTGTTTGATGTGTGACCTAACCTACCACAATGATTGCAAGTAGGTATTTGATTCCTTTGGGCACCTTGTTTGGAGGTTTCACCTTCTTCCTTATAACCAAGACCAACTTTACCTTTTTGTCTATGAAGATTTTGCTCACTCTGTTGATTTAATTGAGTCATGTCTACTTGATATTTTATTATCCTTTCATTGACTTGACTTTCAGTGATTAAGTCATTTTCCAAACTTTCACTGATTTTTCTTTTAGATCTCAAGTCACTTTGTAAGCTTTCATTGATTTGTCTTTCAGTGATTAAATCATTCCTCAGGCTTTCATTTTCAGATCTCAGATTCATAATTTCTTCATTTGCATTAGATAGTTGATCTATAAGATCTTCATGCTGAAGGGATTAATTATTTCTTGTCTCTAATTCTTCATTTTCCTTGTTTCTCTATTCCAAAACTTCACATAGCCTGATTGATTGGATTTCTTGTTCTCTTTTAAGCTTTCTTAATTCTTCTTGCAGAGCACCATTCTTTGCTAGGAGTTCCTTGATTTCCTCATTAGCTTCATCTAAATTGCTTGATGGTAAAAGGTCTTCAATATTTTCTTCAACATACTAATGGTCATTCATTTTTCTTGCAAGTTCCTTCCTTCTCTTCAAGGATTGGGAAAGATGCTCCTTTGCTTCTTTGAGTTGAGTCGTAGCCATTTCCAGATCTAGCTTTTCATTTTCACTAGCTTTGTCAAGTCTAAATATCTCCATTGTCCTTGATCTTTGCTCAAGTTGTCAAACTTTATCTTGAGAACCACAATGCTCTAATACCAATTGTTGGAAATATTCAAGATATGATAGGTTACTAAGAGGGGAGGGGTGAATCAATAACTTCAAAAACTTTAAAGCAATTTAGCACTTTAATCATATATACTATTCACCTTTCATTCATCTAATCTACTGCATGTATGAGAGATCAACCATTCATAAAACATGTAGATAGTGATTTGGTGACCCAAAAACCTTCCAAATAGAAAGTAAAATTGGAGTGCGGATGATACCCACAAAACTTCGTTACTGTAGTATGAAGTTGGCATGTTAAGCCTTACATTGACCACTTCTAGTGATCTACCCTGTTAGGAGCACAAAGGACTGCTAGGTCCACCTTGTTAGAGGATTTACAAACATTCAATGAAGTATGCACTCTGTTAGGAGATTTATACATAGATTGTTAAGTCTACCCTGTTAAAGGATTTACAAAACTAATTCACCTATTAGGATGAAATAGTGGATCTACTTACAACTTGATTGCTAATTAGATCCTTGCAGTAAAGATCACCTCTTGTGATTGATGAATCTTTACTACTCCTTGTAGACCTTTTTGAATACTCTACTCTGCTACTGATTCACTTTTTGTTCTTCTCAAAGCATTACATGTCTTCTTTTTCACTCTTATACATTCATTGTAAATGATATAATATATTACATATATACCATTCCAATAATTACAATTGCAAGGTCAGCTAAAACACAAGTGAACAAAACATTACTAAGTCAGCTCAATAGTAAATAACTCGGGTTCACTGAATTGACTCGGTGACCTTCTGATACTCAGTGTCCACTGCATTACTTGGCATCATCATGTACTCGGTAGAAGTGAAGGCTCAGTCCATACTAATCACTTGACATAGTTTTGAACCTAGTAACCATTGGAGACTCTGTAGATATAGTATTACTTGGTAAAAATTGAATCCTTCGTTTACCTTGCTTTCACTCGATAAACACTACACTTTCATTATTTGGTAAACACTGGACTTCCATCACTCAGTAAACACTATGAAGCTTGGTGAACACTATATGCTTGGTAGATACTACTAGGCCGCACACCACTCGGTAGCTTCATGAATGCTTGGTATGAACTGCTTGACTACACACTCACTTGGTAGCTTCAAGAATGCTCAGTATGAACTACTTAAGTGATGAACCTACAAGTTAACCACTGAATGCTTGGTATACACTATAGACTAAGTGATGAACTCGATAATCATTTAGAATCGAGTAAGTGTTGTCACTAATGACAAATATAATATAATGCCAATAGAATCTCCATAGATGTGTAACTCTGTAATTCTCCATTCTGTGGACACGTTAAGTCCATTTGTTAAAGCTTCATATTCAACAGTGTTGTTTGTACATGGAAATAATAACTTGTAAGATTTAGGAATCGTGTACCTATGAGGAGAAACAAAAAACACACTAGCTCCTAAACCATTTTGCATAAAGGATCCATCAAAGAACATCTTCCATGTTCTTTCAAACATATACACAAGGTACTCATTTGGGAAATCAACTTGAATAGGTGCATCATCTTGTAGTGGGAAATCAGCCAATTGATCTGCTATGGCTTGTCCTTTGATTACTTTACGCTCAATGTAATCTATGTCAAACTTTGAACTGATCATCATCCATTTAGCAAGTCTACTTGTGAGGGCAACCTTACTTAGTAAGTACTTGAGCGGATCTATTTTTGCTATGTGTGTGTAAGCATATAAAGTGACAACTTTTGGGAAGCAAACACAACTATGAGGCAAGCTTTCTCAAAGTATGACTAATGTAATATATTTCTCTTTCTTTCCCATGTTCATCAAGTTGAGCTAATAATGCCCCTGAGGAAAATTTTGATGTTGAAATGTATAGGATAAGTGGTTTCCCTAGGATAAGAGGCATTGAAATAGGAGGATTTATGAAATATTTCTTGATTTGATCCATGCTCTTTTGACATTTTTCATTCCATATACATTTGACTCCTTTATGTAAATTCTTGTTGAAAGGTTGAGCTATGGTGCTATGGATAATTGCCATTTTATTTTTACAAAGCATAATTGCTACATACAATTTCATTTAATCTGGTATGATTTATGTTTAATTTTTACATGTTCTAAGCCTGCTATGTGATCAAATAGATGTCATTATTTCCAAATATAAACTCCTAGATGTCATTCCTACTGCAATATTTGTATAATTCTAATTGAATTCTCATATACTATCAACCTTGATAGGATTAATATAGTCATATGTGTTTACATTCTCATCTTCAGTTTAGCTATGATAGTAATCATGACATAATCATATACATTATATCCTTGTAAACTACTTATAAATCTTCTCAAAATTCTTTAAAATATTCTTATTTATCAAATTCAAATCTTGGCACATACTACCACCATTATTGTAGATGATTGTACTTGTCAAATCTTGGCACATACTACCACCATTATTGCAGATGATTAGGTTGATAGAATTTTTCCTTCACTTCTTGCAAGTGTTTTCTTGCTTGAGCAACAAGAAAATTGGACTTCTTAGCTCTTAGTGACCATCCAACATCTTTTCCAGTGGGGTGAGAAAAATTAGAACCCTTGTGGTTTGGATCCATAATAGATAGCTCATTATAGTGTTTCCAACTTGAATACCATCACAAGAGGACCCCCCAACACCATTACCTTAATGTGAAATGGGTGCAACCACATGATTAGATCTATTGTTGCAATAATCTAAATAGGTGTCATACCTTGGTATCTTTTTTTATCCTATCCAATGGGTTAATCCATGGTTGTAACCATTTCCACTTTGTGATCAACATGATGACTCAATGGCATGGTATGAATTATTGGATCCAAATTTGTTTCTTTATTAGAAAATCCACCTGATGATTGATTTTTGCATTCATTGTGATCACTTGTAGGGTACAAGCTAGAAACAAGTGATTCACCCTTGTTCAGTATACCAATAATTGTGTGAAAGGAATTATATCCTATATCTCTTGAGGAAGAGAGAAATACTTTTCATAGCTAGTGATTATAGCTTTTTTTGTTGCTAAGACACAAGGACTCTTCTAAGTTTTTTCTTTCCATCCTTATTTATTTACAAAAAATCATTCCATAATGTGAAAATCTACTACCCATAACCAAAATTAAAATTGAGCTAAAATGATAATAACTTCTCTTTAGCCTATAAGCTGGCAAGATCATGCACTTATACCATTGAAAGATCCCTTGCCAAATCCAGCCTCAAAATTACAGGCTCAAGGAACTTCATTAAATATATTTCAAAAAATCTTTGCACATGTTGCTTCAATGTTTCATTATGTTAATGATTTCTTGAAATGATGTCAAATGTGTTTCAAATTCTCTCAAATTGTTACTAAGATGTCTATGTAAAGAACCATAATGCAAGTGCAAATGTTTTTTACTTTTGAATGCATATAGATGATCCACACTATGTATTATGTAGGTAGACATTAATACAGATAATTGTCATGCAAACTAAATATGAGAGAGAGAGAGAGAGAGAGAGAGAGAGAGAGAGAGAGAGAGAGAGAGAGAGAGAGAGAGAGAGAGAGAGAGAGAGAGAACTTTTGACATTTAAACTCCTTGTGACTACAATAATGTTAGAAGGCAATAAAATTGCTTATGTAATGAAATGATAGGGAAAACGGTCAACTTTTGGTTTACAATGATGTATCTGATGCAATTACCAAAATTCATAATTTTTTATCAAAATGATCAACATTGAATTGAAGTATGACAAACATACAATAATTTATTCAATTCTTTCTATTAATATGCAACAACTTCATTCAAATAGTTGAAGTATGAACTACCTACTTCTTAAACTCTATGTCTTATTAGAAAGGCCTTCTAGTAGGTGATGGATTTGTATGATCAGGTATAAGCCTATAATTCTTCCATATTCACCTAGAAATCAATCTTTCTACTGCAAATTAGAAGAAGATATACTCAACCAGATATACATCTTGTGATGAGATATTTAGGTAGATAAAATTTGTTATTAATGGTCAACGTAGACACAAAGAGTTATTGCAATTAAAAGGCACAATACATTCTAGTATGAGATATTTAGGGAATGAAATTTATGCTATAAGGAATTATGAGTTTTGACTAGGCAGGAGATGTAGGTGATAGGAAAAGGACTTTTAGGATATTACTTTATACCACCACTTGTTTGACAATGATATGTCAGTTAGTGTAAGTCTAGTTCAACTTTTATAAGTTTGTTTTTAGATAAACTAGTAAATACTAAATGCCTTCCTATTTTATAGACAACAACATGAGGTAATGATTCATTTTCATTTTTTCCATGTAATCTTGAAATAATAGTAGTGCTTCCTATGAAGTTTCAAATGTTCTTAGTTAAGTTTTGTATTGGCAAAACCATGAGAATGATGATACAGGGGAGGAGGCAAAAGATGTTGATGATGAGATGGCAGACATTGAAACTCTTAATAATGATGATTTGAATGGTTTTTCAAAGCTACAAAAGACACAACATTATATTGATATCATGCAAGTATGTGCAGAAAAAATACAAAATATATGAAAAGAAAATAAACATATAACCATTGAAAACAAAATAACTCCCAGAATATTGTGAATTTGGCTTAACCATCTAAAACTAGAGTTGGCATAATAATTTCCCAAGTGAGAAAATCATTTTGTGTAAGATTATTGGATTGAAGATGATTCTAGAAAAAGTGAGATTTTTCCTTGATATGGCACCCGTACAGATGTAATTGGACTTTACTCTTTCTTGGACACATTGGGTACGTCTAGAATTTCATTAAGAACTTTGCATAAAAATCCTATTGGTTGGATATGTTGACTCAAAATGGTAGTGAGCCTAGATGTAAGAAATAAAATGCATATTAACCATGATCTAATTCTCTAGGATTGAGTTAAATCAGATGAGTCTACATATGTTTAATCTTGTAGTTGCAGCCAACATCTTTTGGTTAGAAGTTAAGCTTATGTGCACTACTTCACAAGTTGGAGAGCTAATAGGTGGAAGCCGAAGGGAGGAGTGATTGGAAGTTATTGAGAAAAGGTATGTGGTACAATGGGTTGTCCTTTTTTTGTTTTTCATAAAAAAAAGTTTGAATTTTTTTTTTTTTTTTGCATAATTTGTTTTTGATGTATGGTTGTAGCACTACTGAAGAGCCACCTTAAGTTAGCAATCATTGACAATATCTTAATTTGAGATAGCCACATTAACTTGGTTATCAAAAAAAGTTTTTATATTTCATAAAACTAATGGAAGATGAGAGTTGGACATCTTTTTCAATCTATATGATACTTTTATAAAGATAATTACATAGAATTGATTGTGGACTAGGTCATTGCAAGAATAAATGTTTCATTATTATCTCTAATTATGACTTGGTCTAAAACTTTTCACTTGTTATAAGCATTAATATCATGTTATAGTATATTGTGTAAACTGAGTTGTACAATGTAAGAATCTTGATTTCTAGAGATAAAGAGGATGATAGATAAATTAAATTCAAAATATGAAATTTGTTCAATTATCTTCCAATACTAAAGATTCTTAGACGCTTGAAAATGACCAAGACACACTTTTTATTAGTGTGATTATATAAGTGTTGTAACCCAATGTACTTTTAATAACATTCACAAAGAAAATTAGAGGTTTGAGATGGAGCTAACAATGACATGGCTTCTTATTGTGGCAAGAGTTTCTACAGCTTATGTTTCTCTTTTTTCACTAAAAATCCTTGCAAGTTCTAATAACAAGAACCATCTTCCTCTAGGCAGAAGTGGTCTTCCTCTAATTGGGCTCTTTCATATTCTTTCTAATAGTAGAAGTCCAATTCACCAAATCTTAGCTTCTCTTGCTAAAAGCTATGGGTTAGTTATGCATGTCAAATTTGGCAGCCACCCTGTTTTGATAATAAGCTCTATAGAGTTAGCGAGAGACTGTTTCATAGTAAATGACAAGGATTTTTGATTGAAGCCTCAACTTTCATAAGGGAAGAATTTGGGGTACAATCATTCAATGGTTTCTTGGGCTCCATATGGACCCTTCTAGAGAATTTCTTGAAGGATTTGTATTCTTGAGCTTCTCTCTCCCAAGAGAATCTAGTCTTTTGCTCCCAAGAGATCCCCAAAAATTTGCAAAGGAGTCACTTCTCTATTTGAGAACATTTAGTTGTAGAATAGTGTTAACATGAAGAGGTTCTTTTCCTTCTTGAACTTTAAGAAAATAATTTCTATGATCATTAATGAGAAGTATTTTGGAGAGGATTCATGGGTCTCGGAGGAGATTATTCCCAAGGTGATTGAGGAGTCTTTTGTGTATCATGGGTGTGCTAATATTGGGGATTATATTCCCTAGTTAAATTGGCTTGATTCTCAAGGGTATGATAGGGAAATGATGAAGGAAAAATTACATTTGGACTTGTATATGTACATAATATTGGAGAAACTCATCCATCTATAGCCACTTGTAGTGCCATTAATATAGGTTTTTGAAATCTCATCTCAAGGTGATGGTAGACCCATCAAAGACCTGAAGATAAATATCCAAACTAATAACTAATTAGGCTATGGTCAGTGATTACTTTGGATATTTATCTTCTAGTAATTTTTTTTAAACAAATCATGTTGGTCAAAATTTCCACCAATGTTTACCAAGATTGGTGGAAATTTCAACCAATCATGGTCAAAATTTCCACCAATGATTTGTCAAAATTTTGACCAATACATTGTGTTAGTTTGTGGTGACTAATTAGAGAAGTATCGTACATACTTCATAATTCTTTAGATAGCCATATTGTAACCCTAAAGTGGGAATATATTATATAAGATAGCTTAGGGTTATGGATTGTGGTAATGCAATATATAATGAGATGGGTTGTTCTTGTGATAGTATTGGGTTGTAAGGTTTTGTACTATAATCACTAGATAATAAGAAAGGTTTGATGGCTATGTAGGTGGATGTAGCCCAGGTTTTGGGTGAACCACGTTAAATCTATGTGTTATTTGTGTTCTTATAATTTTCCTATTTTGTTTTTGAATTTAACTATTTAATCATATATTTTTCCAAATCTATCAAATCCTAAAAATTGATATTAGAGAGAGGTTTGTTTTTGTAGATTGACAGGACTTTCAAATTTGAGTGGGAGCAATGTAGGATTCCAAATTCAAGATTAAAAAATTCAATGGCAAAAATTTTTAGTTATGGAAAATGTAGATGGAAGATTATCTATATCAGATTGATTTGTGGAAGCCATTAGAAAGGAAAGCTAAGAGATAAGGAACATTCATAGATGAAGATTGGGAGATCTTGGATAGGAGGGTACTAGGATCTATTCAATTGTGCCTTGCACCATATTTAACATTAATATATCAAAGGCAAAAAAAATTGTAGATTTGATGCAGATACTGGCTACATTATACAAGAAACTATCAGCTTCAAATAAGGTATTTCGTATGAAGCATTTATTTAATATGGAAATGGGTGAGGGAGGATCTAAAGTAAATCATTTAAATGACTTTAACACAGTCACTAGTTAATTGTCATTCGTACAAATTTCATTCGATGAAGAGGTTAGGGCTCTCTTAATTTTATGTTCTTTTCCAAAAAGTTGGAATAGATTGGCTATGGTTGTAACTCTATCTCTAGTTCAAATACTTTAAAATCTAATGAAGTTGTTGGTGTTATCCTAAGAAAGAAAATGTGATGGAAAAGCATAGGTGAAACTTCAACCTCATCAGGTTCCACATTGAATGTGGAGAATAGAGGAAGAAAAAGTCAAAGAGGAAAATGCCCTTTGCATGACAAGTCATGAGTGAAGTCAAAGAAAGGACATTATCATTCTCAAGGAAAAAAAATATTACTGGTACTATCAAAAGCCTAGTCACTTGAAGAAAGATTGTTGGTCTCAGAAAAATAAACAAGGAGATGAAAATGAAGATGATAGTAGGGAAGCTAATGTTGCAAGTAATGATTTACAAGATGCTTTAATCTTATGTTTAGATAATGCCAATGATTCCTGGATAATAGATTCTAGGACCTCATTCCATGCTACACCCCATAGAAAATATTTTCAAGAATATATTCAAGGTGATTTTGGACAGGTATATTTGGGTGATGATGAGCCCTATCTTATTGTTGGAAAAGGAAAAATAAAGATCAAGTTGCCAAATGGAAATGACTAGATGTTGTAGGAGGTAAGGCGTGTCCCTAATTAAAGAAGAAATTTAATTTATGTAGGAAGATTGGATAGTGAAGGTTGTGTAGTCATGATTATAGACAATGTCTAGAAGGTAACTAAAGCTTCATTACTAGTAGATAAAGGTGCAAAGGTTGGCACATTGTACTTGTGTACTTGAAAAAATTATTCAACTTTAGTTTCTATTGATATTGATAATGCGGGGAAAACTACTATAAATGTTGCAAGAATAGATTCAGTTGTTTGGCACCATAGGCTTGGGCACATGAGTGAGAAAGGGATGAAAATCCTTCACTCTAAGAATTTTTTGCCAAGGTTGAAAAATATTGATTTAGTGTTCTGTGAAAATTGTGTTTATGGTAAAAAGAGAAGAGTTAGATTTCTCAACATTGGAAAAGAGAAGAAGAGTGAGAAATTGGAGCTAGTGCACTTGGATGTGTGGGGACCAGCTCAGGTATTATTTCTTGGTGGCTCTCATTACTATGATATTTTCATTGATGAATCTATTAGAAGATTGGTTTGAAGCATGAATTCTAATGATATTCCTATGGGGGAGTACTATAGATATGTTACTATTGAGTTGTCATTATCCATAATGCTAAACAGCAAGAATTCTTGTGAATTCCTCTCTAGAAAAGCTGATTTTGTGAATCAAATCCAAGGTTTTAGGTTGTCTTGCGACATACCAAAATCCTCTCAGTTGAAGATAAATGTGATTTTTCACAAGGAGGCATTTTTTGGTTCATTTTGATTTCGAAATGAGATGAAGATCTGCACACTGCTTCAAAATAACACTAGAAGAACTATGTTTTTGTATTTTAATGTTTTTTTATGAATGCAAGCTAACAATGCAACTAGTATGAATTCCTACTCTAACAAAGGGGGTTAGCAAAGAAAATAACCAAAACTTGAAAGCAAGTAACATGAAATTGAATTCCTAATGGACATAAATTATGGAAAATAACACACCAAGAGTTAAGCTTTCAAAAAGATCAATAAATAACTAATGAAAGAAGGAGCAACACTTCCCTGATTCCATTGATGTAGTCATCGGTGAGAAACTTAATGAGTGTATGATGTTTCACCCTTCATCAGATCACAAGGCCACAAAAAGTGCACTCATGCGAGAAAAAAAGTTATGTAAGCACAATTCTTATGATTTCTTCTCAAGCTAGTTACACAGGGAAATTCATTGATACCATAATAAACACCACAACTAATGAAATGCACAACCAAAAATAAAGCAATAAACCTTTGGCTCAATCACAATTTCATGAAAATGAATCCACAAAATAATGACACATTCAGGAAAGAATTACTACACTCCAAATGTGAGCATCAAAAGCATAATTTTATTGCAAAATAATGGTAGCCCTCATTACATATTACAATGGGGTATTTATAAGAAATAATCTCCTCAATTTGTGTTGAGAGTGAGAGATATCTTCATGCAATAAAATGCTTTTAATTAACAAAATAAACTAATTATATACAAACTACAATCTAATTGGTGCTAAGTAAGACTCCATCCATATTTTAATTCATTAATTGGATGCATGATCCTTTTACATGTTTAAAAACAAAGAAAAATGAGGGAGAAAGCTCCAAGTCGAAGTGGAAGTGTCTAGGAGCACCAAAAATGGAAGTTGATCCTTCACAGGGCATTTGTAGGAGTTAAACTATCATTCGAATGCGTTTCCAATGCATGGGAAGTTCTATTTTTAGAACTGGCAGTTGACTATCGGCAGAACCTTTTCAAAAATGCACACTTATGTAGCTACAGAGCTACAGACCTATGGAGCTACGTACCTGCATACTTGTGGAGCTACACACCTCAAAATGGTCCAAAATCTCAAAAATTTATTGAGTGTCAAAATTGAAATTTTGGCATTTGGGTTTTGTTCTTCTTCATCCCAAAGCTATGTTTGGATGCTTGCCCTTGAATTTCTCTATAATCTTAGTAATTTTGGCCACATCCAATAAATCCAAAGCCTCATATTTTTCCTTGACCTTTTATCTATAATTGTCTACATCAATTTGGGTATCAAAAAATCCCCCAAGTTTGGTATCCAATTCTAACAATGCTTCTTCAGTCCTAAAGGCTTGTCGAATTTCTTCATCATCAACAACTTCCACAAAAATCTTCCTAAAATTCTCTACCACTATTTCTACATGTAACAATTTTTCCTCATCTTCAAAAATATCCAAGCCTGCATCGCTATAGTGTTTCTCTACTTCCAAAATCCACTCTTGGGCTTGATCTTTGAGCCAATGAATCTCCTCATGTAATTTTTCCATTAGTTTATTGCTATCTGCTATTTTCTCTATCCAATCATCAATCATATCTAATTCTTCTCCTGTATATACATCAATCAAAATCTGGTACCTTTGCCCCTTTATAGATTGAAGAGTTTGTAAATCCTTACTCCAGGCCCTTTCTTCATCCATGATGTTGAAGTCCTACTTCAAAATTACTATAATTTTATTCATGTTCTCCTATGTAGTATGCAGTAACTTCAAATTTCTTGTGATAATCAAAATACTTTTCTCCTCAAAACATTCCCACCACTACTAATAGGCTTTCAAAAATGGATCCATATGCACCACTCCTCCTCTAAGAAAAGTATTTAATTTGTCCTTGAGGTGCTCAAGATGAAGAGAAACAACCACCTTGGCCAAATATCCCTTTAGGATCTTGATCTGCCTTCAAAGTGTTTTGAATTTGAACTCATCTTGTCCCATGCTCTTTAATACTTCTTTTATTGCCATGGTCAACATTAATTAGGCCATATCCCATATAGGTCTCTTGAGCATGGTCTCTTTGAGTTGGTAATCCTTGGGACCAAGGTTTTCTATGTCTACATCTTCAGGAGGGATAGTCACTTGTGCAAATAATTCCTAGTTCTGTGTACTGGTGACAAATGCCAATGGTATTGCCTCATGTATTGGGGACTCGGGCTTATTCAAAATCTTTGCAATCTCAAAAATGTCTTCCTCTGAAGCACATAATTTAGGCCTATTACTCATCATTACTTCCTTTTGGAGCCACCTCAAGATGCATTCATCCAAAGACCTTCTTCTTGAAAATGAAGGGGTATGTTCTACTACCTCCCTCCCCTTGTCACTCCTTAGAGTTGTTTCCTATTGTGAAGGCTCCTCTTCTACAATCTCTATTTTAGTGGACCCAATAGTTTTCACCTCAGTGTCTTGAGAATATTGTTGAGAATATTCCACCATTTTTCCTCCCTTAACACTTTATCGGTGACCCTTTTTTCTAGTTCCTCTCCCTATGATGGTTCCTTCTAAACTAGTTCCTCTTCTAAACTTTGGGATAGAGGAGTAATTGAGCCCTTATCTACCACCGTGACTTGTGGTGGAGATGGAGGAGTAAGATCAAGACCTTATGAATCTAGTGGCATCTGTATCCAATCTCCTCATTGAGGTTCACCTATAGGGGTATCCCTGATCTTATCCCCAACTAATTCTGTACCAATGGGCATAAAATCAAAATATGGCATTTTGAAAACATCATCACCCTCTTCATCCTACTCATCCACCCACTATTGTACTTCATCTTTTGAAGAAGAGACTTCCAAGGGTTTTGCTGGGGTGGATGGCAATATGCCCGTGGTACTTTTCCTCTTTTCCTATTCCATGGCTCTGGCTAGCCAGATTCTTTTCTATAGGGGTAGCTCTCTTCTTCATTTGTCACCTCTTCTTCCTCCTCTTCCCCTTTCGGAATGGTTTTAGGAATGGATAGACAGGGCACCATTATCCTAGTCATCCTTCACCTTTTCTTCATTTGGATCTTGATCCACTTTGGTTTTGTGGAGGTAGAAGGGGATACTGGCTCTTTTTGTGAAGGAGGAATGGGAAGTTGCTAACTCTCTCCCTCTTTCAATTGGCTAGGCACAAAAGGAAGCAACTGAGGGTCATCCTAGACTTGAGAAGCAGCAATATCCTCAAACCCTTGTACACTCTCTTCCTATTGTTGGGGAGGTACCTAGATTTCACCTTGTTCTATTTGAATCCTCTGAGGGGAGGTCCTCTTTCTTTTTTTCTTTCCCTTCCTCTCTGGAGGATGATAGTATCCAACTGGGAAGTCAAGTTGGTATACTATCTCTGGCCTAATGAGAGATTGGGCTGCAAAGGTAGGAACTATGACTTTCCTCCCTCTACCTTTCTTAAGGCATGCTTGAGTGTGGAAGAAAACCATGTCAGATATTGGATCAAGTTGAGAAGGTTTCTTGATCCAATCCTTCGTCATTCTAACTATGTGCCTTGCCCGATGATTAATATCATTGCCCTCTTCCCTATTGACCTCAAAATTTATGATGGGCCTCACCCCTATTTTTTCTCAGTTGAACAAGGGATATAGCAGCTCTTGTGAATCCTATTTCCTTATTTCCTCTAGGATGTTGAGCTTTAGAGCCTTTTCTACTAGATACAAAGTCATCCTACAATAGTCCCTTATACAAACATCATAGTCATTTGTGGCATTCATCCAATGATCTTCTATGGCATCCTCATGATGGAACTCCTTGCCAGCCAAATTCTCCAGTCTGTCAATGTTATAAAAATAGAGCCTAGGGGAGTTGTACTCCTCAAGGGGATAATTCTCCCATTCCCACTCAAAAGATAGAATATCTTGCTTCCATTTGACCTGATATGGTCCAATGACTAGGGGCCATGTCCAATAGGGTCTTCTCTACCTCTTCACCCTTTCATATGCAAATTCAATCTACTAGGAAATCTCCAATAGCATGAGCTTGTCACTTGGATATCTGGAGAGCTTCTTGGGGTTGATAGTGGCAGCAACTACCCGCATATATGTGAATGTCTTGAACTAGATAAAGTAGGCCCCAAGAGTTGTTATCTATGCTTTAGCCTCATCGAATAAGCTCTTCGCATAATCTACCCCTATGAATCAGATGACCATGAAGAAGAATGCATCATTCACAATTCTATACTCCTTACTTTGCACCGAGAGCTTCTTCCTCACTAGTTGAGGATAGATGATGTAGGGCTAAGTATTAAGATCTTACATACCACCTCTCTTGTACAAATTAGGGTAGTTTTTCACCCTTGCTGAAAGTAGATACACCATGTAAGAAGTCATATAGAATTTCTTCCTCTCCCTAACTACTGCCAATTGCCCACACAAGTTCTCACTTAGTGTGGTTGCCCCATCTAGTAGCATCCTTGCCATCTTGATTGTCTCAATGAAGTTGACCATGAAGGCACTGGGGTGGCTAGCCACTGGTAAGCCCATGATTCTACTCAAAAGGATAATAGAATAGCCAATGTCATCTTTCATGTATCCTCTAGTCATGTCTACTTTCCTCATGATCCTACCCGAAGGAGTCTTCTTAATGAGGTAGGAGGATTGGAAAATTTCCATTGCCTCTTTCTGGTGTTCCCTATACCATCTCTCTACTACTTCATATGAGAGTCTAATGAATTGATCTACCCTTGGAAGATGGAAGACCCTTTCAATGTTATCGAGTCATAGGTCTAGGACAACTTCTCCTATCGTGCTCTTAACCACTCTTTCCTCTAGGGGAAAAGTGTTGTAACAATATCATAATCAATTCCACTGATTGCACTAATATGGGATGCAAAGTTGTGCTCACCAAATTGGAATGAATCAAGGAAAATATGAGTGTAGATCTCTTGGTAGGTTTGTTGTAGATTTAGAGGAATTCTCCCAAATCTATGTGCCCCAAGTTGGTATTTTTGATTTCTATGTGATCATCATGGAACCTCAATTTTAATGTATGCCTTGAAACTTGAATACAATGGTCTTAGGTGCCATTTTCTCTTTGGATGTGGATGCCATTTAATCTCCTACACGTGATGAGAAAAAGAGTTTGTTAGCTCTAAAAAGATAAAACTAATTACAAAAGAAAACATTTAATTCATGTCTAAATAAGTGTTGATGAAAAAAAAAAGTGCCTTTTATTATTATTTTATTATTATTATTATTTTATTTTTTGGAATTTTATATTTTATTACTTTTTTTATTAAAAAATGTGGAGGGAAAATTTGACATGCGCATGATATGCACATGGCACGATGCGATAGGGTTTATGGTCAAGCGCCTGCAACGAAGGAGAGCACGTGCGGTGGGTTTGGGAGGCAAATACACTATGGGCATGGGTTTTGGAGGCGATTTCATTGCAGGCACAAAGTGCACACAATGGCAAGGAGGAATTGAAGGGAGCAGTGCACTTAGTAGGTGCAATTCATAGGGACGCGAAGGAAGCGGCATGTACAAGCATGAGGGCTGTACAAGCACAATGGACCACGCACAAATAGAAAGGGCCATACACAAACACCAAGGGCCATGCAAGCATAGGCACAAAAGGTCATGCACAAACACAAAGGGTCATGCAAGTGCAGGCACAAAGGGCCACGCACAAACACAAAGGGCTAGGCAAGCACAAGCGCAAAGGGCCACACACAAACATAAAGGGCCACATGAACGTAGGCACAAAGTGTTGTGCAATGCATGAGGGGCACAAGATGTTTTGTCGCTCGCCTTGTTTGAAGTGCCTCTCTCGTAAACTTAGACAAACGAAATGAAACTTTGGAGGTGAGAGGCAAAAGTGCACACCTTTTTTGGTGTGCACTTGGTTTTGATTCAAAAAAATTATTTTATTTTTTGCAAAAAAAATTTGTACTTTTAATATTTTTGAATTACATATAGTTTTTGTATCTTTTCAAATTTTGAATTTTTTATTTTTTTTATTTTTTTGGTTTTTTGACTTTTCATTTTTTTTGAATTTTTTTATGATGACTCTAACATCTTCTTGAATCTTGAATTGTGAGTTCGAGGATCCAAAAAAGTAGGGGGTCCCCATTCCAAGGGAATGGGGCATGTGTTGTGGAACCACAATAGTTACCATGATGATATGTTGCATTCATGACTGAGTTTGTCATCGATGTCAACATAGCAATTTTCTATGATATCTAATAGAGGAACAACAAAAATATCAAGTTGGTACTTATGGGAAATACTTTTTAATATCTAGTATATGTGGTTAATGTTAGAAGAAGAAAGGATGAATCTGGAAGAAGTTATGTAAGTTTTGGTGATGTTTGTTCTGAGATAGAGTTTATAGAGGCATGTTCTAGTAAAATTGTTATATCTCTTAGTAGAGTTGATATTCTAAGAATCAAGGTTGAGTAAATGAAGAAGACATATAGGTGATGACTTGGCTAATTTTTCTCATCATAATATTATGTGTATGGAAAGTTATTCAAGTTGCAAGGCAAAAGAATAATGTTATGGCTACGTGTAACATGTTCTTTATGTGGTCTTGTAATCATTAATTGAGAAGGTCTAATAGTTGACTTAGGGAATTGTTTTGAGGACTTGGTATAAAGGAAGGAAATTTTCCTTTATCAAGTATGATATGAATTATATTGATGCAAAGACATTGTAAGAAGAAACAAGGAAGAATGCGAAGTTGAGTAGAGCAATGCAGAAGTGAAGGAAACTTCATTGCCAAGGTTTTGTTGACTGATCCAAGGTTTGATATTTGAATCTGAGCTTGGTGACCTGATCTAAAAGGTCTAATAGTGATTTCTTAGGTTGATAGAACAAAGGAAAGAGGAAGATAATAGTAAATTACTTTTTTGAGCAGTGATCTCTTCATGTAGTTGAAATTGCATGTTTGGGTAGTGTGCTCATCTTGCATACATTGTACTACAACTCCTAATAGGATTGGCACAACTCCTAACAAGGTTTAGAATCTCCTAACAAGGATTCAAAGTCTCCTAAAAGGGACTCTATGTACTAAATGTTTTAATAGACTCCTAACAAGGTCCATCCTCTAATAATGAATATTTATATTAGTACATCTTGTGGGCATCATTCCCACCAAGGATTTCCCTCTGATCAAGGGTTTTCCTAGTCAACATATGGTGAAATTGTCTATGTGCATTTTATTATGGAGTTTGTTTACTTTAGTTGAATGGTTAAGTTTTTTTAAAGAAGATAAATGTTTTACTTATTAGATAACTAATTCACCCCTCCCCCCTCTTAGTTATCTTGGTGTACTATTGTTTCTAACAATTGGTATCAGAGCATCCAATCCTTGAAGGAAAAGTTTAATAGCTTTGAGAGATTATGGTGAGACAAGATATTCCTAAGTTAGATAGAGGAAATTTTGACACAAAAGATAGAAACCCTTGGTGTGTTATCCGAAGAAGACATGAAGATCAAGGAAGGTATTGATTTGGTTATGAAAGGAGAAAAAGAAGGTATGGAAATTATTTCTTGTTCTACATGCACTAAGAGAATAAGGCAATCTAGAAAGATTGTTCTTTCTAATGGAGATGAAGAATTTAAAACTAGTATGGAAAGATTCTTGAATGATTATATAAGGATAATTTGGTTAAGAAAGAGGAAGTATTAGAAGAGATAATTTGGTAACTGTTGTTGATCCAGAGGGTAACTATGAAAATGTGAAATTTATCATTACCAATGATTTGAAGAATGGGAATCAAATTGAAGAACAAAGATTTGATTGTAGAGAAAAAGAAATAATTGAGTTGAGAACCCCTGAATAGAATGGCATTACAGAGAGAAGGAATAGGTTAGTTGCAGAAGCTACAAGAGCTATGTTAGTAGAAAATGATGTATCCAAAACTTTTTGGACAGAAGCTGAGAATACAATAGTATACAATATGAACAGAGTGAAAATCAGCAAAGACACAAACAAGACACCTTATGAACTATGGTTTGGTCACTCACCTACAGTTAAGTATTTCATAATTTTTGGGAGTAAGTGTTATACCAAAAGAGATGATATTGGTGAGCTTGATGTTAGAAGTGATGAAGGTATGTTTCTTGGTTATTTATTGAAAAGTAAGGCTTATAGATGTTATAATCAAAGAATTAGGACTATTATGGAAAGTGCAAATGTGAGAATTGATGAAAAATTTAGGATGAAAGAGAGAATAGTTGATTACAATTTAGATGATGATGTTGTTACTAAGCCAAGAAATGATGAGGTATTTATTGGGACTAACAATGATTTGTAGAATGAAGGAGAGCCAAGGCAAGAATAGAGCTCAAAACCTTTAGTAGAGCCAAGAGTTGAGATAGCAACTCCTACTTCATGAAAGAATATGATAAAGAACCACCCATCCAAGTAGATCATCAAAAGCAAAGACAAAGGTGTAATGATAAGAAGTAGAGTTAATGAAGAACTATTCTTGATATCTCAAGTTGAGCCTAAGAATGCAGATGAAGCATGTAAAGATGATTATTGGAAACAAGTCATGAAAAATGAATTGAATAAGATAGTAAAACATCAGACATGGGAGTCGGTCCCCAAACCAGGAGACAAGCATGTGATAGGAACTAAATGGGTATTTAGAAACAAGATGAATGAAAAAGGAAAAGTTGTAAGAAACAAGGAAAGATTAGTATGTAAAGGTTGCTCACAACAAGAAGGGATGTATTATGAGGAGACTTATGATCTAGTGGCTAGAATAGAAGTAGTAAGATTATTCTTAGTTGATGCAACACAAAAGAAATTCAAAATATATTAGACGGATGTCAAGTTAGTGTTTCTGAATGGAGAAATTAAAGAAGAGGTATACATTGAGCAGCCTAAAGGATGTCCTTTGATAGATGACAAGGACTTATTATGTAGACTAAGGAATTCATTGTATGGATTGAAGCAAGCACCTAGAGCCTAGTATACAAGGTTGGATAAACATTTGATAAAACTTGGATATAGAAAAGATATGGTAGAAAATAATCTATATTGGAAAGAAATTGATGATGGTTTGATGATTTTGGTAATATTTCTTGATGATATCATATTTGGAGGAAATGATGAAGAAAGTGATAAGTTTGCTAAGGAGATGAAGAAGAATTTGAAAAGAGTATGATAGGAGAGATGAAATATTTCTAAGGATTGCAGATTTTACAAAATAAAGAAGGAATTTTTATTTCTTAGACTAAGTAATTAAAGGATTTACTGAAAAGGTTTGGTTTGGAAAAAAGAAAACCCATTGGAACACCTACAAAAACTAGACACAAGTTATATACAAAGGATGAGACACCTACTATTGAGTAGAAGAAGTACAATTCTATGATCAGAGGACTCCAATATCTAACTCACACAAGGATGGATATAACAAATGGAGTTGGAATCATTGCAAGATTCCAAGTGTAGGCATTAATTTAGTAAATCCATTAGTGACAACTCTTATCCATATTAGTATAGCTAGCAAGATCAGCACTTAATTCTCTACTCTCACCAAGCATTCCAGTATTAACCAAGCTTTGAAAGAGTTCAGCAGTTTAAAATGAGAAGACAGTGGCTACCGAGTGAATACAAGCAATATGAAGAGCAAACAGTGGCTACCAAGCGAATACAAGATCAACAGTGTCTACCAAGCTTCACAATGTCTACCGAGTAGTAAGTTTGTGTCATGCAAATTCTATGTAAATTGAGCATTGGAAGAATTAGTGTTTATCGAGTGAAGCAAGGTAAACTCAGTATCTACCGAGTAACATTACATTTACCAAGTCACCAGTGGTCACCAAGTTTAGAACTACATCGAGTGATTAGTATGGATCAAGTCTTCACTTCTACCGAGTGCATGACAATGACGAGTAATGCAGTGAATGTCATGTAACAGAAGGTCACCAAGTCAATTCATTGAACCTAAGTTATTTATTATTGGGCTGACTTTTTAATGTATTTGTTCACTTAGGTTTTGGATGACCTTGCAATTTTGTAAATTTGAAAGGTATATATGTAAGGAGTATTGTAAGATATCACATGCATGGAAACAATAGTGAAGCAATGAGAAGTATATGTGAAAGATTATCAGCAATAATTCAAAGGATACAACAAGGTCAATACAGAGGTAGAAAATTTATATCTATCACATAAGGTGATCAGTGCATAAAGGATCTTATCAGAAATTAGTTGTAAGCAGATCCATTGCTTCATCTTAATAGGTGAATCGGTTTTTTTCCTTTAACAAGGTAGACTTGACAGTCTTTGTACAAATCTCTTAACCGAGTGCATACTTCATTGTATGTTTGTAAATCCTCTAACAAGGTGGACCTAGCAATTCTTTGTGCTCTTAATAGGGAAGATCACCAAAAGTGGTCAATGTAAGCCTAAACAGGCCAACTTTATGCTGCAATATTAAAGTTTTGTGGGTATCATCCCCACCCCAATTTTACTTTCTATTCGGAAGGTTTCTAGGTCACCAAAATATTGTGTTCTTTTGTGTGATGAATGTTTTAACTTTTAGTATTAATTCATACAGTAGCATAGATTGGTTTGCAACTAACTCAAAGTAGAATTTAAAGTTATTGATTCACCCCTATGAATATTTCCAACAATTGGTATTAGAGCATTGTGGTTCTCAGGATAAAGCTTAACAGCTTGAGCAAAGATCTAAGGATAAATGGAGATATTCAGACTTGATAAGGCAATTGAAAATGAAAAGCTAGATCTAGATATGGCCATAGCTCAACTCAAAGAAGCAAAGGAGCACTTTTCCCAATCCCTAAAAAGAAGGAAGGAACTTGCAAGACAAATGGATGATCATCAGTATGTTGAAGAGAAGTTTGAAGAATTTTCCCCATCAAGCAACTTAGATGAAGCTAATGAAGCAATCAAAAAACTCCTGGCAAAGAATGTCTCTCTACAAGAAGAAGTAAGGAAACTTAAAAGAGAACAAAAAATCCAATCAATCAGGCTATGTGAAATTTTGGAACAAAGCAATAAGTCAAATGAAGACTTGGAGGCAAGGAACAATGAAGAATAGAATCAATCCAATTAGCATGAAGACCTCATTGATCAAATCACTAGAGCAAATGAAGAAATCAAGATTCTCAAAACACAGAATGAAAGAATAAGAAGTGACCTAAATTATGAAAGGAAAATTAATGAAAGAATAACGAGAGAACTGAGATGTGAGAAGCAAATCATTGAAAAATTGAAGAATGGCCTAAATGCTGAAAAAAAAGTCAATGAGAGAATGTTGGAATCACAAGAAGACATGAATCAATTGAATCAGCAAAATGAGCAAAATCTTCATAGGAAAAAGGGTAAAGTAGGACTAGGATACAATGAAGAACAAGGTGAATCTTCCAAGCAAGGTGTAAAAAGGAATCTAAAACCCTCATGCAATCATTGTGGGAAAATTGGTCATACATCAAACAAATGCTAGAGTAATAGAAAAGGAAAATTCAATGGAAAGTGCTATAACTACAATTAGCATGGTCACAAAGCCAATGAATGTAAGGAGAAACCAAAATTTGAAGGTAAATGTCACAAATGCAAAAAGCATGGTCACAAGGCATCTCAATGCAGATCCAAATCAATCAATCCAGTTGAACAATTAGTAAAGGCAATATTTGGATGGGACTACAATACCTAGTGTAGATGTCATTATTGTGGAGAATATGGACACACTAGAATAAATTATGCAAGGGATCATCTAAGAAAGAAAGATACTACTATTAGGTGTTACACATGCACTGAACTCAGTCATATAGCTAAAAATTGCATGAATATAGGCAATGTTGAAGATGAAAAGAAAGTAAGGGCTGACAATATAAGGAAACAAATGAGGCAGCAATGGATTCCTAAATCTACTGAGGATACAAGCTTAAATCATGGTAGTGAAGTCACTCAAGAAGTGGGTGACTCCATCCTGTCAAACTAAATTCCTAAGAATGAGTTGGAGTTGTACTTAGCAATAAAATCATAAGTAGTTCCAGGAAATATGAGGAATGCAAATTATCCAATCAGTATTCTAGATACACTAGGAATCACATAAAGGTTATCCTTCACCGAGCTACATTAGACTCCACCGAGGTGAGCCAGTTATAAACCTTACCGAGCAAGGTCGAGAGTAAAAAAAATTTGGTTTTTCACTGAGTTGATACTTTTTCCGAGTGTAAGGCCCACACTAGTACTCTCTTTTAGGTCCAGATGAAATAATTATGGTTAGGAGTTAATTGAGTTATGATTTACATTTCGGGATCCTATAGGAGACTAATGTAGGTTTTGATACTTTATCCAGTAACATTAGGTCAATAAGATAAGACCACATGGAAATGAGATTTAAAATATTGAAGACAAGAACCTGACCATGAGATACTAGGGATGATCTACTGGGTAGTTAGGAAGGATAAAATAACATTTAGCCTACCAAGAACAACTGTGAGTATAGGTTATGATGATGATCAAACATGTGGGCATGTTTGAAATTGGTTCCCAAGTATTATGACATAATTATTGAAACATTCTAATAGACTGTAAAGTTAAACCCAAAAAACCACACAAACCCCTCATAATGTGATAAAGGGATATTGCTAGGAACATCACTATGTTTAACTTAATCAAAAGTTACTAGTTAACCAGTCTGCACATATCCATTTTATATTGTTTTTACAATTTACTAAAGATGACTTAGAGTTTCATTGTTATGTGAGAAAGAGTTGTGATGATACTCTAATTGAAACTGATTTATAATAAGAAAGATTAGTGTTGATACACAAATGCGATATTTCAATGTTTTAAATATTTTATGAGAATGATAATGTAATGTTTTGAAGATGCACTTAGATGAAAGTTAAATGGAACATAATATTGCAATGTTTTATTGATCGTACTTAGAATAGAAATGATTAGATGATACTTAATTGTATACATTGATGAGAAGTATGAGATATTGGATTTATGTTGTATGTGTTTGTATATATGTATCCTATGTTATTTTATCGTGTTACTAATGTTTAAGTTGAGTGTGCAGGAAAGTGGAACCATGGAGATTAATGGGGAAACAAGGTTCAATCTTATGTGAACATGGTTAAGTCAAGGTGAATCTTTGGAAGATTCTAAACCTTGTTGTATTGTGTTTCTTTTGTAATGTGATTGTGCATAAATGTTATAGTCGGAGAGCATGATTAATTAGAGACATGTCATCGTGATGTGAAAAGTGTTCTACCGTGTGCGTGTGTGGGTGTCATTTGACACTTGTATTGTTTATGTGTAAATGACATGTCAAATAGGATTCTTTGGCATAAAGTCACTTAACCCAAGCCTAATCCTTGTTGCAAAATCAATTAAACCACCTTGGAGAGTGTTAGGAAGAGTTAGCCTCTTGACAGAATTCATGTTATAAGTTGATAGGTGTAAGGAAACTTGGCAACAAAGAATATAACTGTTTCCACATAACCCATAATAGATCTAAAATAAACACGAAATTAAAAATCCACATGCAAGAGAATAGACAACATACCCACAAAATGTGACAGAAGATATACCCTGGGAAACCCTCATTGAGGGAAAAACCCAGCCTCCAAAAGCATCCATCATCATGTATTATTCAGCAAAAAATACCATTGCTATACAACCATGGAAGCCTTCATGACCATAGCCACAACCGAACAAACTATGTGAACAAGCATGAATCCACACATCCCATGCCATGCTTTCAACCTTCACAAATGCTCCCTTGGCTAACCTGTCAAGCCTTGTCCCGCTCGACTCTTGCCTTTTGTCTTCTCCTTGTCACTCTTTTTTCTCTCACAACAACTACCCTTGTGGCTGCTTATATAGTAGCAAGTCCCACAAAACCACCAAGTGGTATTACATAAACCATGTGCTAAAACCATGTGCTACCTAACCCACTGACCCCACATTTAATATTGGGCATTTAATTCTTTTCCCCAATATTAAATAATTACATAAAATATTATCACAATGTTATAATACAACTCATCAAGAATATTCCATGGGAATCTTTACATGTTACGCATCCATCTAGGTACAACATTACATAATAAAATAAAATAATAAAATAACAATATTATGCAATGTGTGCAACACCCATTATCTCAACAATGTCCCTCTTTTTGTATACATTGCATAGGGTCAATCCATAGCCACATAAATGAACAAGGGAACAATCCCTACCAGCACATCCACCATCATAGATTAAAATACACCAAGCCATGACAAAATCAAAGTATCCAGCATCTCAAACATGAATGATCTCACCTCCTATTATGCCACTCCCATTGGACATACATAGAAGGCATCCAAAGAGAAAGCCACCCAACCTGTCGCATTAGAAGATCATAAAATCATGTACCAACTAAAATTCCAAGCACAAAAACCTGATCCAAAGGTAATCACATGTATCCGTAGTTGTCAAAATATCCATAGCTGAAATAGCACCCACAGCAAGTGCCAAACCCATCCAACTATCCATACCTCAAAGGTATAACAAGTGAATCTCATATCACTGACATATCCAATCTGTAACCTGCAATCACAAGCCTCAAGAGCAATACTTGCCACATATATACCAAGAAGCTCCCACTGCAAAAGATAATGTCAAATCTATAACCAATCCACTCAACACATCTCAAAGAAGTGAATCCATGTAGTATCAAGGACATCCACAATACATAAACCAATATCCTGCAAGAACAACTCTCATAACAAGTCTCCAATAGTCTCCCAAATTCTCCACAACCAACAGAGGAAAGAGATAAATAAATAACCATGTCATCTCTCACATGACATACATGAGCACAAACCAGTGATCACAATCTCTAACCAATCTCAAATCTAATGTAAGCAAAACTGAACATCCAGGAAGATAACCAAGACCAGAGAAACCATGCAAATCATAACCTATATCATGTCCTTCTACACACACCTCTAGATGTAAACTGTGCAAGTATGATCTCCTCCATAAAACCCCAACAAGAAGCCTCAACAACACCCAAACCATACCATATAACTAATTATGGATGTAAGCCTCTCACAAGAAGATCAAACTCAATAAAACCATTCCTAAACCAAGGAATAACCATTCCTAATCCAAGGAAAATGCCTAATATAAAACCATCTCCCAAACTCAACCAGCATAACAACATATGCACATGGATATAACCAATGTTTAACCATCTCTCAAATGAACCCTCCATAACTAACTCATGTACCATAGCTCAAGATCCATTTCCATGAAGGACAAGTATAAATATAATGCAACTGAGATAAACAATGGGCTATACCTCTCAAGTAGCAAACCGCCGAGTAGACCAAGAGTGGGGAATGAGAATGCTCATCAAGATACCCAAGTCTCCAACCAAGACTCATCTAAGAACAATCTCCTCTCAAATTCATATCAAGTGACTGCCCCTCAGACTTCCTACTGAAACCATCAACCGTCTCAACAAATACTTCTCTAATCCAAGAGAAATCAGCATCACCACCGTCTCTAAGTATCCATGAGCACCTGTAACCAATCAATCCATGCCAACTCCAAATGCAACATAGCAATATCATCAAGTATCTAGATTATGATCAGTGTACTCAATACCAAGAAACTAAACCAAGATCAATGTCAAAGTTCCAACCATGGCCTTAGGAACATAAACATGACAGCATGATCTTACCATCTCAACTAAAGAGATAACATGCTCCACATGAACACACCATAACATGTCACAACTCTAAATGTGTATCAAGAGTATACCATGACATAATAATGAAACCATCATCATACCAAGGATAACATGCCAAATAAAAGCATAAACCACACCTTTGCCAAGAACCCTGTAAGTCCTCAAGATGCAACCATCTCCATACACCATGAATAAAACCATCTCCACATACCATGAAGAACCATCTCCATACACCATGAAGATAACCAAGAACTCCATGAGTCCTCAAGATCTAACCATCTTCAAAAACCATGAAGATAACAAGTGCACCATGCAACTATCAAAGATGCTTCTGCAGCAACAGGATCTAAGACAAACCTCCAACATCTGCAAACACTCAATAAATATATAAATGCCAACAACTCCCACTCAACCGTGGTACCAAGTCACCTATGGCATTATAAAATCCATCCTCTCCAAACCAAGAAGATATAAACCAAGCCAGGAACTAATCCTACATTGTCACCCCATCACTGTCACAAGCTCCCACTAAACCATGTATCCAAGCTATCCATGACATCATGATGAAAACCCATCCTCTAACCATGAGAATCAACCAAGGCATCAAACCATCAAAGAACTCAAAAGTGCACATCATGAGCTCCTCAAAAGAAATTAAATAACCATGATCCTCAACCAAGAAGATATACCACCATAACCAAATTAGAAAATCCAAGCTAATGAACATCAAGGATGTACCTGTATAACCAATCATGTCATGCCAAAATCCACGGCACCATGATCACATCCATGAACCGAGCATCTGGCTCTCAAAGTGTCCAACCTATCAGCATAAAATAGTCAACCAAAATCCTCCACCATGACTGTACCTGGTAACAACATCTCATCCCTTCTACATGAAGATAAAATCATAAAATCATGTGACTTAGGGCATAGACAACCCAAATCCAAGCCACCAATTTGAATATGCATCAATAATGAAAGATCAATGGGCAAAGACAACCCATAACCAAGCTATAAATGCAACCTATAAGTATAGACTGCTTACAACACTGCACAACTTGTAGATCCAACAAGTCATCATGCATATCCAAACAAAACACTGATAACCATATCATCATGAGACCAATCTGAAATATGAACTAAGTATACAATGACATCAAAACTTAAATCTCCAATGCCATAAACTCACAATGTTACCATAGTCAAAATATATCTATCCAAACCTGCACCAAATCTGAACCAATGTGTAGAGCTCTCCAAGAGCTTTTCGTTGACTACTCGAAGTCCAAAATCCGACTCCGTATGCCCAAGTTATGCCCTAATCCGTGCTCAAAATAAATAACATTTGACTTTAGGGCTCTGAAAACCTAACAAAATTTTAAAATCATAGAACCAAACCTACACCATGTTGTAGTGCTCTGAATTAGCTTTTCAACGCCTATAAGAACTCTAAAATTTGATATTCTGAGAGAAAGTTATGGCCATTTTACTAAGATAGTCTTTTTACCATTTTCAGTATGATTTTTCATTTTTAATTTTTTTCAGTGACAAAAATTCCGATGGGATTAAATTTGACGGCCATCATGGGCTGAAACCAAAAAACTCTTTCATTTCCTCTGAACATGGCCAAACTAGGGCATATTATATATCAAAATTTATGGAAATGTTGACCCAGATCTAATGGTGAGGTCTGTTTTTACCCAGGAGGTCATTTCTGCAAGCTACCCCCCAAAACCCTCATTTAAATGAAACATTCGAAAAAATCTTTTTGTCCAACAATTTTACATGCCCAAAATCTTTTAACATCCCATCATAACAACAAATCCAAAACCCTTAGATTTGCAATAAATCATTCATATATCTTGCCCTTTCTTTTATCCTCTCATGCATTCCCATGGATTCAATCTAGGGTTACAATAATAATAAAACCATAGCTCTGATACCACTTGTAAGGAAACTTGGCAACAAAGAATATAACTGTTTCCGCATAACCCATAATAGATCTAAAATAAACATGAAATTAAAAATCCACATGCAAGAGAATAGACAACATACCCATAAAATGTGACACAAGATATACCCTGGGAAACCCTCATTGAGGGAAAAACCCAGCCTCCAAAAGCATCCATCATCATGTATTATTTAGAAAAAAATACCATTGCTATACAACCATGGAAGCCTTCATGGCCATAGCCACAACCGAACAAACTATGTGAACAAGCATGAATCCACACATCCCATGTCATGCTTTCAACCTTCACAAATGCTCCCTTGGCTAACCTGTCAAGCCTTGTCCCGCTCAACTCTTGCCTTTTGTCTTCTCCTTGTCACTCTTTTTTCTCTCACAACAACTACCCTTGTGGCTGCTTATATAGTAGCAAGTCCCACAAAACCACCAAGTGGTATTACATAAACCATGTGCTAAAACCATGTGCTACCTAACCCACTGACTCCACATATAATATTGGGCATTTAATTCTTTTCCCCAATATTAAATAATTACATAAAATATTATCACAATGTTATAATACAACTCATCAAGAATATTCCATGGGAATCTTTACATGTTGCGCATCCATCTAGGTACAACATTACATAATAAAATATAATAATAAAATAGCAATATTATGCAATGTGTGCAACACCCATTATCTCAACAATAGGAACTTTAGAGAGCCTAAAGTGTTTTCCAAGTGTTAATTGTGTGAAAATAAGTTACCCACATGGTAATAGTATGGGTTGGGGGGTTAAATATAATCACAAGTGGGTCTAAGGGACCTAGTGGACCCTCAAAAATAGTCATTTCCAAGCCAATTCGAAAATCATATTGTAACCTACCTTCTTTCCTCATTACACCACTTGGTTAAGTCCTCATTGGTGGAAGAACATAAAAGTAAGAGAGGTATGTGAGGATGGAAGTGGAGGTCTTTATAGAGAGCTTGTGCCAACCTTGGTGATCATTCACCCACTCTCTAACTTTAGAGACATGCAGGGATTGGAAAGGGGGAAAGTTTGGAAACCAAGTAGGATGAGGTCTTCAATCCATTGCCATAGCTTGTAAGCAAGTTAGTGCTTCATGCCATGCTATCTTTATATCTTATAGCTGAAATGGAAAATTGTAAGAGTGCCTTTTGTAGGATTATTCTTGGGTTTCTTGTGTTGTGTTGTATTGTGAGAGTGTGTTTTGTTCATGAAATTTCTTGGGGTTTCTTTAAACTTTTTTTGTATTATTTGATTGTTGAAATCTGTTCATGGGTGTGAAGGCTTCACTCACCCTTGGGAGGGAAGAGCAAGCCTTGGGGTGAAGGGGTTAGTTGGGCTTGAGATATAGTTGAGAACCTTGGAGAATGGCCTCCATTGTATGCCATATGCCTTCATAATTTGTTATGGATAGTAAAGAGAGTGATGGTGTGGTAAGAAGGTTGATGAAGTATGGTTTTCAAGGTGGCTATAGTTGATGGTAGTATGAAGGGATAATGCTTGTGAATAGCCTCGAAAGGGCATGAAATTATTGTTTTGTGAAAGCCCAAAAGGCATGGAAATCATTGATCAATGAAGCCCCAAAAGGGCATGGAAATTGTTGTTACAAATTTTATAGGATATGGCAAATCTCCTAATTGTGAGCCTACCTTCACCCAATGTTTATGATTCCATGTGTGATTCATTGTGCAAGCCTTGGTTAAGAATTGTAAATGTGATGTTAAACTGAGATATTCATGTTGGTTTTTGTTATTGTAATGATGTTTGAGTGTAACCTGGTTGAGCCTTGTTTCCCCTAGCATGGGGGTGGTCTCCTTGAGGCCTAGCTTGGGAGGTGAGCCTCCATGGTTCCCTATTTGTCTCTCTTTTGTGTAGGTATTCTTTTATAGAGTTTTGGAAGCCTGATGTTATGGAGTCCATTTCTTGCTTAGGAGCAGATGTATCCTCACAGGTTATGTGCAAGAATTTGCATTGTAGAGTGTGGTGTTGTTTCTATTTTATATGTTCTTAGGAAGAGAAGTTGTTGGATAATTATCATATATGATCTTTCTATTGTGATTAGATTGATAGAATTTATGCTTAATATTTTATTGATAGAAATTTGAAATGATCATATCAGAGAGATTGTGTTGTACTATTGTTGATCCATTTATACTTAATTTGGAATGTGGAGAAAGAAAAACTCTAAGTATCTTGAAATTACAATAAGAATGAAACTGAACTTGCCACCTTGATATCTTATTTCTTTTATTTCAGAAGGGATAATTAAAAGTTTGATGCTTAGCAATGTGATTGATAAAGAAGGAATGCAAAAAATCTTGGTATTGAATGATATTGAAGATAATGAAAACATTTGATGTATTAAAGGTTAGCTCAACACTTCTCTAGCATGTTTTTACATATGTTGTTTTAAATGGCATCCCTTGTTTAAATGATCTAATGATTTTATTAATTTAAATGGTAAGAACAAGTTTAATAATTCATAATATATCATTATAATAATCCATGAAGGATGACCTCTAGTGAGGGAGAAGAAAATCAAAATAATACATATCAATGTAAGGAACATAAAAACTAACTAGCTGAAGGTGCCCATTTATCTCTCTGGAATTTATATGGAAAGGTAACTAAATGTCCTTCTTCTATTACAGAGTAATATTTTATTGGCTAAGAGTCTACCTAGGACTCTAAAGGAATAGGACATCCCTAGCTAGAAAGAATTTGAGAATAAACAATGAACTATAAAACCAAAATGTCTAATCACTATCTATGGAGAAACAAAATTAAAAGGTATATATAATAATGCAAACATAAATGTTACTTGACTTTTGCACTAGCCTTGAATTCCAAGGCACCACCTTTTTCATCCAAAACAATAAATAACTCTTGCCAATAAAATATAATAGGTATTAAAATGCAATTTGATATAACAAATACAATCTTCATTCAGTCCTAGGTGCTACCATTTAGAGGCAAAAAAAAAAAGTACTTGGAAGACTTTATTACTGCTGACCTTGTCATCATTCCCCTTGTCTCCTTGGACAATGCCATCTTCTATGTGTTTTAAGAAGGGAAGATAAAGTTATTATGTGGAAGAGCACCTAGGAGGATGCACAAATTGTCCTATCAGCTCTCCACCTACTCCCACTCATTCCTAGGCACCCATGTGGCATTTTAAAATGATGAGAATTGGGTGCATTTTATTGTGTTAAGTTTTCAAACAAAACAAACCTGCCCAAAGTCAAGTAGACCTAAAGCATGCACTTGAAAACAAGGGTAAGCTTAAATTGCAAGATGTTGAGTGATATGATAGCTTTTAATATACTCATGATGTAAGCCTAGTCTCCTAGCTTATAGGCAAAATAGGAATAATAAAGTGATATTTCTAAGTAAGATTGAATCTTAACTTAATTTTTGTTTGAAATTTAAATGTGACATGTAAATTAACATGGGTATGTGATAGTGGATATGCATATATAAATAGGTTATAGTTGTTGATCATTTAGATGGGTATACTAATATGTTATTGAATGTAAGACATTTGTTTCTAGCTTAAAGGTGATTAAAGGTATGTGGGGATGAAATGGGTAGCTAGGGATATGTCTTATATTATTTTTATTTATGTAAATATATATTATATTATTTAGACATTCATTATATTAATTAGTGGTTATTTTGGACAAGTGTAGTATAGATAAAACAAACCAGTAGGGTACTTAATTTTGAATATGGATTAACGATATTTGGAAGTCAATATAAGGAGGTACGAGATTAGATGATAATCTGATCGGGTTAATATTTGCACGAAAATGCCAAATATATTAACTTGATTTAATACTAAATAATAGCAATGTTAGCATTTTCATGGAAGATGTAAACTAAGAAGAGGAAATATAGGTGCTTGTAAGTTATAACTATCCTATCTTGTAACCTAAATTCTCAGGTGGAGCCATCTTGATCCATTGTGATCTTAAAGGACCCCAAGTTTAAATATGGATAGCATATCCTTTAATCTGATCGACAAATTCAGTTAGGTAATTTTTGGGTCTTCATCATAAACTATAAGATTAGAATGCTCACACACATTTAAATTAAGCAAAGTAACAATCAAGTACAAACGCAACTTGACACGAGTATAATTTCCCTTCACGGTGCACCCCATATTATTCAGTTAATCAAGAAACATTAAGGTAGTTTATGAGAAACAAGAAAAAAAAAATTGTTGTCTTCTTCCATTAAAATTTATGGCATGACACCGAGTTAGGTTAGTAGATGACAGTCTATCATGCACTATGTCATAATGGCACTGAGCATTTATGAAAATCTCTCAACAAAAAGGGGCAATTTTGACTTCATTTTTCATCGCATCCACAACATTCAAAGAGCAGAGTGATTTGGAAGAGCATTATAAGTGTTTTCAAGTGATTCAGTAGCAAGATTTTCACGAAATTCATCAACTACCAAGCAACACTATACCAAAGAAAGGTTTTGAAATGTTGGTTAAGGGTGTCAAATGGAAAGTGCCAAACTTCAAAATCATTCTGGCTATTGCTGAGTCGCTTGATCCATATGGAGCTCAGTCACAAATCCCACCCAAGGTACTCCTAATTAACAACATATGAACTCACTTTAAATATTTTGTTCAAGAATTAGGGACACTAGAAATGGATACTTCCCTAGCTGAAATGTGTGTTGAAAAAGTTTTGGAACCTTAGCATAAACATTTGGAAGTCAAAGGATTAACTCATATCCCTCACATGCCTTGAAGTTTCCAAGTGAAGTGGATAAGATACATATTGAGTCAGTTTCACAATGGTCAATTATGGTTGGAGAAACCCATTCTAATTACAAAGAAGATGATACACAAGGTTACAGGTCTGCCAATACTAAGCAAGGCCAAATCAACCAAAACCCTAGTTTAAGAGGAACTGTAGATGAAAACCCTAGCTGAGTGGGATGGTAGAGGTTTGAAACTAAAAAATGTCACTAACATAGAGCTTAGGTTCAGCATCCATATCATTGCACATAAAATCTATAGATCGAGTTGGTCAAACAACATTCCTTGTGAGCCAGTTGACCTAGCATACAAGGTTATAAAGAAGAACCTTGAATTTGATGTGTCAGATGTACTTCTGAAGCAATTGAACAAAAAACTTGAAAGTGTAAAGACTTCCAAGAACAATTCTTTCAAGTTTGGTTCATTTCTTACATGTTTATTCTTTTATGTTCAAAAATTCTTTCAATCTAAGGGCAGTGTCATATGGAGAAAAGACACCCCTATTCTTTATCAGATAAATGAATTTATTGAAGAAAAGGGTGAACACTTTGAAAGAGTGTTGGATAATTACTTTGAGGCATTCAAAGAGAAAATGAATAACAGATTATAAATCCCACCCAAGCTTGTGGAAGACCACAAGGATGACATATGCTTCATGGTGGACTATGATAGAGTGTACATTCAAGCAGTCATACCAAGAGTGGCATGGGTAAAACCACTGCCTTATGAAATCAACATTGATGAAGCTAGAGACATCATTGAGGCTTTAGTAAATGAGCCAACCAATCCAAATATTCCTACATTTGGCACTTATGAGGAAGCCAAGAAGAGGATAGAACTCAGTATCAAGATTCCTTAAGCTATCAATAGAAGCAAGAAGAGGATTGCAAAATTGAAGAAAGTTGAAGGTCCTCTAATGCTTACCAAGGGCAAGGGTGAGGAAGAAGAAGAAGAATATGATGAAGATGAAGAAGAAGAATCAAAGAAAGAGGAACCAGCCAGGAAGAAAGGTAGAGTGATTATCACTAAACCTCAAAAGAAACCTACTGCAATGTTCTCTAGGAGAGGTAGGAAAGGTAAAAGTGAACCAATACTCATTTGCTCTCCACCTACATTTGAGGAAAGGATGAAATAGCTAAGAGTTGGAGCAGGAATATATTAATTCAAAGTTCTCAAGTATGAGACTTGAACTCTAGCTGAGTAGAAAGAGATTGAGGACTTAGTCATGGAAAAGATGGGTATTTGGAAATACTCCCTTGCTCAAATGCAACCTCAAATCCATGCAGATCTCTTTGCCAAAATTCAAGTCAGATGGGAGAACACGGTGCAAACTGTTAAAGACATCTTTGAATAGTAGGTGAAATAGTTAGTACCTAATCTGACTAATGTTGACATAAAGAAGGCAATGAAACATCATGAAGATAGAATGATTCTAAAGCTTAACTCATGCTTTATATTAATGAATAACATAGAATCAGTAGTTAAGCATGCCTAAGACATCTAGAGAGATATATATCATCTCAACAAGCCATCTAAAGAAATCATTATAATTAAAGATGATGATAGTGATGATGATGACAACACTCCTTCCATCACAGTTACTGAAGGTGAATTGCATGCCCTAATGGAGGAGAAGGAAGACGAAGAGAAGGAAGAAAAGGAGGAGGAAGTAGAAGAAATGGATGAAGAAGGAAAGGAGGAAGAAGCGAAAGAGGAAGAAAAGGATGAAGATGGTCCAGTTAGAATTGCAATAGAAGTTATTGCATCTCTTCCTCACACTCCACCACATACTATCACATCTATGGAGATATCTTCTACTAGTGAAATTGTGAGCACAACAACATCAATTGCTCAACCTTCACCAGTCACCTCCCAGGTCCAAGTATCGAGCACTTCATCTACAGAGCTGACTATTACCTCTTTAGCTACTAAGTTAGCTCCCTCTATATCTACATCTTCAATTTGTGCATCAATAAGTTCTACAATTTTTTCTTCATCAATTCCAGTAAGCTCTATAGTTTTTTTTCATCTACATTGTTTGCATCTACTTCTATTCTAGTTAGTTTAGACATTGCTATGAGTATACTACCAAGTGTGGCACCATTTTTGGGAAGTATTTCAATTTTTGGTTTAGCTAATACTTCTATTGGCATTTTAAGCCCTATTCCATTTTTCACTACTAGCCCTTCTATCTATACTACTGTGTCTATACCAAAGGTCAAACTAGTCATCACTGAAGTATAACCAAGGCAACCATTGAAACTTCTTATCACTAGAAAGGAAATTGAAGAAGACATTGACTTAGACATAGAGATGATAATACCTAAGATTGACTATGAGACTACTACTATTGAAGAAATGAGGTTACCCAGTCAACTCATAGAGAAGAAAGCTACGTAGAAGCAGCTAAGGTCTGAAAGGGATAAGGAGTACAAAATAATTGAAAATGCCAAGAATATAGTTACAGATGCTATAGGTATTGAAGTGGATTCCACTCAACATATTTTGATTCAGTTAGAGGAGGTTGTACAGAAAGATAATGAGGACTCCTCTAGAAAAGAGAAGCTAACTGAATAGGCTGAAAGGAAGTTTGATACCAAGGTGCTAGAGCATATTTCTTAGCAGATTACAATCAAACAAGTGGATTTGTCCACATTTTTGGGAAATTTTGAAAATTCCTTTAATAATGCAACCTCACTTTTTCCAAAACTTTGTGATATGTCCAGTTTTACCAATAAAATAAAGGAGAAGCTAAATAAGATTGATGCTAACATGAAATCTAGTGCATCAAAGTTGTAGGCTGACCCCTCTTCCAGCTTCTCTCATCACACCAAGGTGAAATATCTAGCAGAAGTGCAGGCAGAACTTCTAAGAGAAGAAGCAAGAATAAGAGCAACCTTAATTGATATTTAGAATACAATCTTCTCAATAATGGATACAATGCAGAAACATATTGCTCATTGGAAGACATTAGTTCAGGATTAGAACTTCTCAGTGGCTAATCACATGATCAAATTATGAGTAGAAGTTCAGATTGCTCTCTCCACCTACAAAATTTTGCAAAAGAATTGGGATACCTCATTGGCCCTCATTCTTAAGGTACATCAAGAATTTCTCTCTCAATTTGGTGTAACTATATAGATAGTACATATAGCCCTTTGGCATTACTATCAAAAAGGGGGAGAGATATCAGTATAAACAAAAGGGAAATTCTGTACATAAGGAGAGATATAAATATAAGTGAAAGTGATAGATAGCACTCAATAGAGTCAGCATGTATATGTGTATAGCTATGTACATAAACATATTTTTATATACATTATATGTCACCAAGGAGATATATGTAGAAATGTATATGCAAAACCTTTACAAAGATCAATTTTGAAAAACCAAAATTTAGTGAGTTAGTTTATGTACATATGTTTTGGCTTATAAGTGTTTTGTCACTAATGCCAAAGGGGGATATTTTTGGCATTAAGTTAGTATTACCATTAGTGACAACACTTATCCATATCAGTATAGCTACTAAGCTCAACACTTAATTCTCTACTCTCACCAAGCACTCTAGTGTTAACCAAGCTTTGAAAGAGTTCAACAATTTACACCAAGCAGACAATGGCTACTGAGTGAATACAGGCAATATGAAGAGTAGACAATGGCTATCAAGCAAATACAAGATCAGTAGCATCTACCAAGCTTCATAATGTCTACTAAGTAGTAATTTTGTGTCATGTAGATTCTTTGTAAACCAAGCATTGGAAGAATTAGTGTTTAATGAGTGAAGCAAGGTAAACTCAGTATCTACTGAGTAACACTACATTTACCTAGTCACCAGTGGTCATTGAGTTCAAAACTACATCAAGTGATTAGTATGGACTGAGTCTTCACTTTTACTGAGTGCATGATAATGACAAGTAATGCAGTGAATGTCATGTATCAGAAGGTCACAATTATTGGGCTGACTTTGTAATGTATTTGTTCACTTATGTTTTGGCCAACCTTGCAATTTTGTAAATTTGAAAGGTATATATGTAAGAAGTATTGTAAGATATAACATGCATGGAAATAATAGTGAAGTAATGAGAAATATATGCGAAAGATTATCAGCAGCAGCTCAAAGGATACAACAAGGTCAATACAGAGGCAGAAAAGTTATATCTACCACGTAAGGTGATCAGTGCATAAAGGATCTTATAAAAAATTAGTTGTAAGTAGATCTACTACTTCATCTTAGTAGGTGAATTAGTTTTCTAAATCCTCTAACAAGGTAGACTTGACAGTCTTTGTACAAATCTCTTAACCGAGTGCATACTTCATTGTATGTTTGTAAATCCTCTAACAAGGTGGACCTAGCAGTTCTTTGTGCTCCTAATAGGGTAGATCACTAGAAGTGGTCAATGTAAGCCTTAATAGGCCAACTTTATGCTACAGTATTAAATTTTTGTGGGTATCATCCCCACCCAAATTTTACTTTCTATTTCGAAGGTTTTTGGGTCACCAAAATATTGTGTTCCTTTGTGTGATGAATGTTTTAACTTTTAGTATTAATGCATACAGTAGCATAGATTGGTTTGTGACTAACTCAAAGAAGATTTTAAGGTTAATAATTCACCCTTCCCCTCTCAATAACCTATCATATATTAAATATTTCCAACACCAAGATGATCCCAAAGATGGACATTATGCAGTAGTCAAAAGGATATTTAGATATCTAAAGGGAACATTTGAGTTTGGATCGTGGTATGACATATCTAATGATTTAACTCTAAGTAATTATACTAATGCAAATTAGGTAGGCAGTATAATAATGGAGGAACCTTATTTCTTGGAGGAAGATTGGTTTCTTGGTTAAGCATGAAGAAGGATTGTACATCACAAAGTATAGTCGAAGCAAAGTATGTTGTAGTAGCAAATGATTGCAATCAAGTAATTTGGATGAAGCATATGCTAAAGGATATAAGGATAGAAATCAATGAATCTATTGTCATACATTGTGATAACACAAGCATGGTTAATATGTCTAAGAATCTAGTGTTGCATTCTAAGACCAAGCACATTTCTATTAAATATCATATGTTGAGAGATAAAGTTGTAGAAAAGAAAATCAAATTGGAGTATGTGAGCACTAAAGAGAAAATTGCAGATATATTCACTAAGCCTCTTCTTCAAGAGACTTTTGAGAATTTTCAAGGTATGCTTGGGGTTATGCCCCTTCCTACATCAGAATAGAAGATGAAAGAGTGCATCAGTCTAGTGTAATAGAGCACCATTATTATCTGGACTAAATGTTGATGCTTCCTATATGGGAGAGTATCTGTGATGGATAGAGTCGTCTAAAACTCTTGTTGGCTGTTGTTTTGAATAGTTTCTTTTGACACTCAAGCTAGTAAGTATCAATTGTTGTAGAGTTTGATGCAAAGATGTTGGTTTCTAGAACCTTTGACATTGATGTCAATGGGGGGGAATATTGCATGAAAAATATTATGCTAAGGAAGATGTTTCACATGAGTATAGTATGTTGAGCATAAGCACAACATGGAACGACAATTGGTAGAAAGTAGATTGAGATATATCAATGGGGGACAATGATTGATGAGGAGGATTTAAAAAGATGAACAACCTTTTGTTGGTATTCTTAGAACTAGATGTTTTTCATCTATTTTTCCATCAATGCCAAAGGGGGAGATTGTTAGAAAATTGGTTGGAAGCATGAATGCTGATGATATTCCTATGGGGGAGTATTGTAGATATGTTACTATGATGATATGTTATATTCATGACTGAGCTTGTCATTGGTGTCAACATAGTAGTTTTATGTGGTATCTAACAAAACAACATCAGAAGGATCATGTTGGTATAGATGACTAGTTGACTATTCTAACTACCTGAGGTTATGGGATATACTTTTAAGTATTCGGTATGTGTAGTTAACATCAAAAGAAGTAAGGATAAGTCTGGAAGATGTAAGTTTAGTTATGTCTATTCTGAGATAGTTTTTACATAGGCATGTTTTGGTAAACCTATTATATCTCTTAGTAGAGTTAATATTCTAAGAATTGAGGTTGGGGACAGGAGGAAGACATGTTGGTGATGATGCGGCTAAGTAAGATCATCATAATATTGTGCATACAAAAAGTTATTCAAGTTGAAAAGTGAAAGATTAATGTTATCGCTAAGTGTAACATTTTCTTAATGTGGTCCTCTATAATAATTAATTGAGAGGGTCTAACAAATGACTTAGGGAATTTTTTTTGAGGATTTGGTATAAAGGAAGGATATTTTCCTTTATCAAGTACGACATGAATTATATTAATTCAAAGAGATCATAAGTAGAGAGAGAGTAGAATACAAACTTGAGTAGAGTATAGAAAAAGTGAAGGAAACTTCATTGTCAAAGTTTCACCGAGTGATCTGAGGTTTGATATTCAAATACGAACTTGGTGACCTAGTCTACAAGGTTTGACAATAATTGGTTTGGTTGATAGAACAAAGGAAAGAGGAACATAATAGTAGATTACTTATTTAAGTACTGAGCTCTTCTTGTAGTTAAAATTGCATGTTTGGGCAATGGGCTCATCTTGCATACATTGTACTACAACTCTTAATAGGGTTGGCACAACTCCTAATAGGGTTTCAAAGTCTCCTAATAGGGACTCTATGTACTAAATATTGTAATAGACTCCTAACAGGGTCCACCCTCTAACAAGAAATATTTAGATTAGTACATCATCTTGTGGGCATCATTCCCACCAAATTTTTCCCTCTAATCAAGGGTTTCCCTAGTCAATAGATCAAGTGTAATTGTCTATGTGCATTTTATTATGGTTGTTGTTTACTTTGGTTGAATGGTTAAGTTTTTTTTAAAGAAGATAAATGTTTTAGTTATCAAATAATTGATTCACACACCCCCCCCCCCCAAAAAAGTTATCTTGGTGGACTATTGTTTCTAAAAATTGGTATCTGAGCATTAGGTCCTTGAAGGAAAAGTTTAATAGATTTGGGAGATCATGGTGAGAGAAGATAGTCCTAAGTCAAATAGTGAAATTTTTGATACAGAAGATAGAAACTCTTCTTGAGTTATCCGAAGAACACATGAGGATCAAGGAAGGTATTGATCTATTTATGAAAGGATAAAAAGAAGGTATGGAAGCTTTTTCTTGTTGGATATGTAATGAGTTTTGTCATTATGCATCTACATACCCTAAGAGAATAAGAAAATCTAGAAAGAGTTTGCTTTCTAATTAAGATGAAGAATTTAAAACTATTATGGAAATATTCTTAAATGATTGTGATAAGGATAATTTGGTTAAGAAAGAGGAAGTATTAGAAGAGATAGCTTTGGTAACTATTGTTGATTCAAAGGATAACCATGAAAATGTAAAAGTTATCATTAGAAATTATTTGTAGAATGGGAATAAAATTGAAGAATAGAGATATGATTGCAGAGCAAAAGAAAGAGTTGAGTTGAGAACCCCTAAAAAATGGAATTATAGAGAGAAGGAATAGGTCATTTGCAGAAGCTATAAGAGCTATGTTAGTAGAGAATGATGTATCTAAAGCATTTTGGAGAGAAGCTGTGAATACAAAAATTTACACTATGAATAAAGTGTAAATCAAGAAAGACACAAACAAGACACCTTATGAACTATGGTTTGGTCACTCATCTACAGTTAAGAATTTTCTAATCAATGCTTATATATTTTCTAATAAGATAACTAAGACAAATATGGAAAGTGAAAATGTGAGAATTGATGAGAAATTTAGGATACAAGAGAGAATAGTTGACTACATTTTAGATGATGATGTTGTTACTAAGCCAAGGAATGAAGAGGTATTTCTTGAGACTAACAATAATTTGTAGAATGAAGAAGAGCCAAGGTAGGAACAAAGCTCAAAACCTTCAGTAGAGCCAATTTTTGAGATAACAACTCCTACTTTAAGAAAGAATATGATAAGTAATCACCCATCTAAGTAGATCATTGAAAGAAAAGATAAAGGTGTGATGACAAGAAGCAGAGTTAATGAAGAACTATGCTTGATATCTCAAGTTGAGCCTAAGAAAGTAGATGAAGCATGTAAAGATGATTATTGGAAACAAGCCATGAAAGAGGAATTGGATCATATAGTAAAAAATGAGACATGGGAATTGGTCCCTAGACTAGTAGACAAGAATGTGACAGGAACTAAATGGGTATTTAGTAACAAGATGAATGCACAAGGTAAAGCTATAAAAAAACAAAGCAAGATTAGTATGTAAAGGTTACTCATAGCAAGAAGGGATAGATTATGAGGAGACTTATGCTCCAGTGGCTAGAATAGAAGTAGTAAGATTATTCTTAGCCTATGCAACATAGAAAAAATTCAAATTATATCAAATGGATGTCAAGTTAGCATTTCTGAATGGAGAATATGAAGAAGAGGTATACATTGAGTAGCCTAAAGAATGTTCTTTGACAAACAAAAAGGACATAGTATGCAGACTAAGGAAAGCATTGTATGTATTGAAGCAAGTACCCAAAACCTAGTATGCAAGGTTGGACAAACATTTGATAAAACTTGGACATAGCAAAGGTATGGCAGAAAGTAATCTATATTCTAAAGAAATTGATGATGGTTTGATGAATTTGGTAATATTTGTTGATGATATCATATTTGGAGGAAGTGACGAAGAAAGTGTGAAGTTTGTTGAGGAGATGAAGAAAGAATTTGAAATGAGTATGATAGGAGAGATGAAATATTTCCTAGGATTGTAGATTGTACAATATAAAGAAGGAATCTTTATTTTTCAAAATAAGTACTTGAAGGATTTACTAAAAAGGTTTGGTTTGGAAACATGCAAACCCATTGGAATTTCTATGTTAATTGGACACGAGTTATCTAAAAAAGTTGAGATATCTACTATTGAGTAGAAGAAGTACAGATCTATGATCAGAGGATTGCAATATCTAACTCACACAAGGCTGGATATAGCAAATGTAGTTGGAATTGTTGCAAGATTCCAAGATGATCCTATAGAAGCACATTATGTAGTAGTCAAAAGGATATTTAGATATTTAAAGGGAATATTTGAGTTTATTTTTGGTTTGATAGATCTAATGATTTCACTCTATGTACTTATACTGATGCAAATTGGTATGGCAATATAATAGTGGAGGAGCCTTCTTTCTTGGAGGAAGATTAGTTTCTTGGTTAAGAAAGAACTAGGATTGTACATCACAAAGTATAAAGGAAGTAGATTATGTTGTAGTAGCAAATAATTGCAATCAAGTTATTTGGATGAAGTAGATGCTAAAGGATATAAGGATAGAAATCAGTGAACTTGTGATACATTGTGACAACACAAGCACGGTAAATATGTGTAAGAATCCAGTGTTGCATTCTAAGATGAAACACATTTCTATTATATATCATATGTTGAGAGAGAAAGTTGCAGTAAAGGAAATTAGATTGGAGTATATGAGCACTAAAGAGAAAATTGCAAATATATTCACTAAGCCTCTTCTTAAAGAGACTTTTGAGTATTCACAAAGTATGCTTGGGGTTATGCCCCTTCCTACATTAAAATAAAAGATGCAACAGTGCATCAATCCAATGTAATAGAGCACCATTGTTGTATGGACTACATGCTGATGCTTCTTGTATGGAGGAGTATCTATGATGGACAGAGTCATCTAGGATTCTTGTTGGATGTTGTTTTGAACAGTTTCTTTTGACACTCAAGCTAGTAAGATTTATTTTTTGCAGAGTTTGATCCAGAGATGTTGGATGCTAAAACCTTTGACATTAATGTCAATGGAGAAGAATATTGCATGAAAAACATTATATTGAGGAAGATGTTCGACATGAGTATAGTATGATCAACATAAGAAAACCATGGAATGATAGTTGGTAGAAAGCACATTGAGATATATCAATGGGGGAGAATGATTGATGAAGAGGATTTGAAAAGATGAACAACTTTTTGTTGGTATTCTTGGAACTAGATGTTTATCATCTACGTTGCCATCAATGCAAAACGGGGAGATTGTTAGAATATTGGTTGGAATTATGAATTTTGATGATATTACTATGGGGGAGTACTATAGATATGTTACAATGATGATATGTTCCATTCATGTCTAAGTTTGTGATTGATGTCAACATAGTAGTTTTCTATGGTATCTAACAAAAGAACAATAGAAAGATCAAGTTGGTATGGATGGATAGTTGAGTATTCTAACTACTTGAGGTTATTAGAGGTACTTCTGAGTATCTAGTATATGCAATTAATGTCAGAAGAAGAAAGGATAAGTCTAGAAGAAGTTATGTAATTTTTGGTGATGTCTATTCTAAGATAGAGTTTACAGAGGCATGTTTTGATAAACTTGTTATATCTCTTAGAAAAGTTGATATTCTAAGAATCAAGGTTGAGGACATGAAAAAGACATGTTGGTGATGATGTGGCTAAGTTACCTCATTATATTATTGTGTGTATGGAATGTTATTCAAGTGTCAAGGTGAAAGGTTAATGTTATCGCTAAGTGTAACATGTTCTTAATGTGGTCCTATAATAATTAATTGAGAAGGTCTAATAGCTAACTTAGAGAATTTTTTTGAGGACTTGGTATAAAGGAAGGACATTTTCCTTTATCAAGTATGACATGAATTATATTGATGCAAAGAGATTGTAAGTAGAGAGAGAGAGAGAGAGAGAGAGAGAGAGAGAGAGAGAGAGGGATGTGAAGTTGAGTAGAGCAGTGCAAAAGTGAAGGAAACTTTATTGTCAAGGTTTTTCTAAGTGATACAAGGTTTGATATTTGGATCTAAGGTTGTTGAATAGGTCTTTAAGGTCTGACAGTGATTGGTTTGGTTGATAGAACAAAGAAAAGAGGAAGATAATAGTAAATTACTTGTTTGAGTTGTAAGCTCTTCTTGTAGTTGAAATTGCATATTTAAGCAATGGGCTTGTCTTGCATACATTGTACTACATCTCCTAATAGGATTGGCACAACTCCTAATAGGATTGGAATCTCTTAATAGGGATTCAAAGTCATCTAATGGAGTCTCTATGTACTAAATATTGTAATAGACTCAGAATAGGATCCATCCTCTAACAAGGAATATTTATATTAGTACATCATCTTGTGGGCATCATTCCCACTGGGGTTTTCTCTCTAATCAAGGGTTTCCCTAGTCAACATATCTAGTGTAATTGTCTATGTGCATTTTTTTATGGTTTTTGTTTAATTTAGTTGAATGATTAAGTTTTTTTAAAGAAGATAGATGTTTTAATTAACAAATAATAGATTCAAACCCCCTCACCCCACTCTTAGTTATCTTGGTGGACTATTGTCTCTAACAATTGGTATCAAAGCATGAGCTTCTTGAAGGAAAATTTTAATATCTTTGCAAGATCATGGAAAGAGAAGATATTCCTAAGCTAAATAGTGGAAATTTTGACATAGAAGATAGAAACTCTTGGTGAGTTATTTGAAAAAGACATGAAGATCAAGGATGGTATTGAACTATTTATGAAAGGAGAAAATGAAGGTATAGAAATTTTCTCTTGTTACATATGCAATGAATTTGCTCATTATGTCTCTAAATGCCTAAGAGAATAAGGAAATCTAGAAAGAGTTTTCTTTCTGATGAAGATGAAGAATTTAAAACTAGTACAAAAATATTCTTGAATGATTGTGATAAGGATAATTTGGTTAAAAAATAGGAAGTATTAGAAGAGATAGCTTTGGTAGCTATTATTGATCTAGAGGCTAACCATGAAAATGTGAAAGTTGTCATCAACAATGATTTGCAAAATAGAAATCAGATTGAAGAATAGAGATTTGATCATATAGTAGAAGAAAGAGTTGAGTTTAGAACACCTAAACAAAACAACATCATAGAGAGAAGGAACAAGTCAGATATAGAAGTTGCAAAAGCTATGTTAGCAGAGAAACATGTATGCAAAATATTTTGGAGAGAAGTTGTAAATACAACATTCTACACTATGAATAGAGTGCAAATCAGAAAAGACACAAACAAGAAACCTTATGAACTATGGCTTGGTCACTCACCTATAGTTATGTATTTCAAAAATTTTGGTAGTAAGTCTTATATCAAAAGAGATGATGATATTGGTAAGTTTGATGCTAGAAGTAATGAAGGTATGTTTCTTGGTTATTCATTGAAAAGAAAGGCTTATAGATGTTATAATTAGAGAACTAAGACTATTATGGAAAGTGAAAATGTGAGAATTGATGACAAGTTAAGGATACAAGAGGGAATAGTTGATTATGATTTAGATGATGATGTTGTTACTAAGCCAAGGAATGATAGTGTATTTCTCAAGACTCACAATGATTTTTAGAATGAAGGAGAGCCAAGGTAGGAACAAAGCTCAGAACCTTCAATAGAGCCAAGAGTTGAGATAACAATTCCTACTCCAAGAAAGAATATGATAAAGAATCACCCATTCAAGCAGATCATTGGTAGAAAAGACAAAGGTGTGATGACAAGAAGCAGAGTTAATGAAGAACTATGCTTGATATCTCAAGTTGAGCCTAAGAATGTAGATAAAGCATGTAAATATTATTATTGGAAAAAAGCCATGAAAGAGGAACTGGATCAGATAGTAAAAAATGAGACATGGGAATTAATCCCTAGACTAGTAGACAAGAATGTGATAGGAACTAAATGGGTATTTAGAAACAAGATGAATGAACAAGGAAAAGTTGTAGGAAACAAAGCAAGATTGGTACATGAAGGTTACTCACAGTAAGAAGGAATAGATTATGAGGAGACTTATTGTCCAGTGGCTAGAATAGAAGTAGTAAGATTATTCTTAGCCTATGCAATACAAAAGAAGTTCAAAGTATATCAGATGGATGTCAAGTCAGTGTTTCTGAATGGAGAACATGAAGAAGAGGTATACATTGAGCAGCCTAAAGGATGTCCTTTGATAGATGACAAGGACATAGTATATAGACTAAGGAAATCATTGTATGGATTGAAGCAAGCACCCAAAACCTAGTATGCAAGGTTGGACAAACATTTGATAAAACTTGGATATAGCAAAGGTATGGTAGACATTAATTTATATTGGAAAGAAATCGATGATGCTTTGAATTTTTTGGTAATATTTTTTGAGGATATCATATTTGGACGAAATGATGAAGAAAGTGAGAAGTTTGCTAAGGATATGAAGAAAGAATTTGAAATGAGTATGAGAGGAGAGATGAGATATTTCTTAGGATTTCATATTGTACAAAGTAAAGAATGAAACTTTATTTCTATGACTAAGTACTTGAAGGATTTACTAAAAAGGTTTGGTTTGGAAACATGCAAACCCATTGGAACACCTATGTTAACTGGACACAAGTTATCTATAAAGGATGAGACACCTACTATTGAGTAGAAAAAGTATAGGTTTATGATTTGAGCCAGATATAGCAAATGTAGTTGAAATTATTGCAAGATTCCAAGCTGATCCTAGAGAAGCACATTATGTAGTAGTCAAAAGGATATTTAGATATCTAAAGGGAACATCTAAGTTTGGATTGTGGTATAACAAATCTAATGATTCCACTCTAAGTACTTATACTGATACAGATTGGACAAGTAGTATAATAGTGGAGGATCCTTCTTTCTTGGAGGAAAATTGATTTCTTGGTTAAGCAAGAAGCAAGATTGTACATCACAAAGTATAGCGGAAGTAGAGTATGTTGCAGTAGAAAATAATTGCAATTAAGTCATTTGGATGAAGTAGATGTTAAAGGATATAAGGATAGAAATCAATGAACCAGTTGTCATACATTGTGACAACACAAGCAAAGTAAATATGTCTAAGAATCCAGTGTTGCATTCTAAGACCAAGTATATTCTATTAGATATCATATGGGGTCAATACAAGAAGTTGGGTCTCACTTTTCACCAAAAAGTGGAAGTGTTTGTCCTATTTTTGAAATATTTTGTCAATTGATGCCAAAATTTGAGGCATTTAGAGATTAAATATTGTAAGAATTTGCCTTGGAAAAAAATTCACCTAGGAACTAAGAACTGAAACACAAGCACAACTAAAGTCTAGAAAGAGAGAGTATGATCAAAATGATGATATATTCATTCAATATGCATTGTGAAAGTACACTAGGAGTGCTTGTATACAAAGACCTCTAAGATACATCTAGAATGCCTTGAAATTAGCTACATGACAAGTCACACAACCAGGCACATGTCCACCAGATATGGGTTATCCTCCATTAAGCACAAAATTAAGTGTGGTAATGAGAGGATAAGTCTACAAGGATGTGACATGCAAATTAGTGTTGTAGACACCATGTTCTGAAATAGAGTTGTCTACTTCTGTGTTGTCAACATGACAACTCAAAAAGGTGCACAAACTCGTAAGTGTCTCACAAAATAAAATAAAACAATGCAAAATAATAAAATAATGCATTAACCTAAGTAAACTTAAGTAAGTGTAAATAGTAATTATGTATTTACACCAACAAATATTAAAAATTTCCAGAAATAAAAAATTGTAGTTCCTAGGATCTTCTTTTTGAACATGTAATTTATTTTTGTATACCCATATGATAGATTATTTTTTTGGTATGGATCTTTAAAAACCATTTTTTCAAAATGTTTGTTTCAGGAACATACCATGCTCGTGTATGGACACCATAATTTGACACAACTAAATGAACTTTTGCAAATCCTTTTAAAAAAAAGTTACTTGACACGGCAAAGATTAATGAGAACATTTTTCTTGAATTTCTTAATGATTTTTTTTATTAATTTTTAATTTATGATTAAGCTAATTTCTAAAATGTCTCATGTATGGACACCATTTAATTTTTAAAAAAATTTTAAAAAATTTCAACTTTAAAAGAATTGCGTGAGGATTGATGACATCTAAATTAATTTATAAAATATGAAAAATTAAAAAAGTTATTAAAGTTCTAGTGAATGTCACTATTTAACGTTTAAGAGATACTTTTGATTAATAAATAATGGAAAAATAGCAAATGAACTCATAATGCTATAAAATTTACATTTTTCAAATAAGAATAGTAAGACCTATAAAGTATTTTTGTTTCATAAAAAAATCCAATGGGGACAACCATACAAATATTACAACAATCCCTAAAATTGTTGATTAAATGCCTTAGAAAAAAAATGGTTCATGAAGGCACAGCTTGGTGGGACCAAGCCTATGCCATGCATTTCCCCAAGGCAAAACCCTAAGAAAATTTGCGGCCATTCCAAATTCCCACCTATGTCAATTAGAATCGGGCACCCGATTTATAATTCAAAAATTGGGTGCCCAATTCGATTTTAACTGTTGACAGAAATGGGTACCCAATTATTTAGAAATTAGGTACCTAATTCTTATATACTTGTTGGGCCCCAAAAGAGGCCCCACAGACCATTTCTCAATGATTGCAATCATTGAATAATAGTTTTGATCTGCAACAACAAATTTTTTCATGGTTATTCTATTTTCTTATCTTCCTTTGCAATTTGCAAGCTATTGATTTGAATTCAAAACTAGTGCAAACATGTGATTAAAAAAATGAAGAAAGAAGAAATTAAAAGTTCTGACAAAGGAGATTGCAAAAAATAAAGAATGTGAAGCACAATGTCAATGAGAGAGAAGACAAAGAATTAGAGAATTGAGCAATGTTTCAAAGGAGAAAGAAATTGAGGATACCACAATGGATGAAGAGGCTAAAGAAGAGAAACCATTATAAGGAGATTTAGGTGCACATTCTAATCAAATATTCAATATAGGTGTGTCTCCAAACCTTCAAATTTTTTCTCATGATGAATTTGGTGATTTTTTAGAAGTAGGTTATGATTTAAATAATTTAGATTTTCTTCATGAGAATAGATTGTCAAATGATCATATACAAAAAACTTCAATAGAAATGCATGCCCTGAAAGAAATACCATGAAAAGATGAAAATGAGATTCAAATCCCAAATAACAGTGAAAATAAAATGCCAATTGAAAATAACAATTGTATGAATGTAGACATAGAAACACCAATTACTGAACAAACATGTCAGAATGATGCTAAAGTGCTGGAACATAATTTTTATTTTCCTAATGATGTGCTAGATAATCTTGAGGGATTGGTTTCATGGAGACAAATTAAGACACATGCTAATAGATTATATAGACATTTTTTTTATAATAAGAAATTTGGGTTTCAATATCAATTGATGTTGCAACTAATTAAAATGTCTAAAATGTGAAAAGTAATGAAAGGTTAGGAATGTATGCAAAACCTAAGAATAAAAATGAGTCTTTAAAACAAGTTGTATCTACTGTTGCTAGTGCCTTTGATGTTATCAGAAAGAAAAGTTGCTCTAAAGATAAGAATGCAACACGATGAGAAATAACAACATTAGTCAACAAATCAACAACTGACAAAAGATTGATTAAAAACATAAGTGGATATCTTAATGTGAATTGTATGACTTTAGAAAGAGCTATAAAGAGAACGGTTAACTTTGAATGTGATCCAACAAATATTTTGTGGACTTATAGTGGTAGACTCCCAAGATGTGATATGAAACTTACTAGTGAAGTCAAAAGTTTGGTTGAAAATTTTTGGCATGATAATACAAGAGTATCACCTAATTCAAGAGATGTTCTTAAATTGAGAGTTGGGTCAGAAATACGTGATTCACATCCTAAACACCTTTTGGACATGACTCAACTAAATTGTTTAGAATATTTGTAGATGGTAAGGTGTTAACTATTACCATTAGTCAAAGGTCTTTTGAAAAGTGTAAACCATGGTATGTAAGGATTAACAAGGAAAGAATCACATGTTGTTGCAAAACTCATATTCAATTTCGTTGCCATTATGATGTATTTAGATCTATACATGGTACCATGCATAGTGTAGTGCCTACCTCTAGTTCACATTTTTGCTATCATTGCCAAACTCTTTTAGACTAGTTTTATGCTTGATGTTTAGTAGCATTACTTTTAGATTGTCAGATATTGTTTCAGATTTAGTTAATTTTATGATGAGATTACTTGGTACTCCATACTTCATGTATGCATGGTGATTATTACAGTGTTTTCAGTTATTGATGATGATTAGTTAGATGGATTATTATGTGTTTTATTATGGATACTTATCCCATACTACATGTGTATGGTGTGCATGTTTTTTTTCTTTATGTATGGCATTTCTAATGTGGTTAAGGAAGAGAGTCGTACTCATCTACTAGTCAGTATCTACATGATGCACCACTTCCTATCATTGCCTGTTTAGTTTAGAATATTGTGTTTGTACATGCGTGAATTTAATACAAGTTACAGCTACCAGGTACCGACTTCCCTGAATTGCCAAGATGAGTGTACCCTATCGCATTATCTCAATGGTAAGAGAGGGGAGATAAATTCTTAAGTCCAAATCCTAAACCCTTAAACCATTTGTCCTAATTGATAATTAGGACAAGTATTTGAGTTGACTACCCTCTGAATGCATCGAATGATGTTAATTCATGATTATAATCCTTTAGTTTGATTTTGTTTGTATTTTTCTATGATGGGTTTTTGTATGTTGTTTTATGAGTCCTTGGTGTATTTTCTATTAATTAAGTCTAATTAAAAGATTAAATTAATGATTTAATGAGAAATTATTATGATATTTTAATATTTAATTATATTTAATTAATTGGGAAATTAATTAAAGAAAAGAATTAAATTTGAAAATAGAAGTTATAAGTTTAATTTTAGAACATGATAATATTTATTTAATTTAATAATAATATGTTTTAGAGTTCATTTTTAAATGAATGATAAATATTATTATTATTTAAGTTAATAAATAGTTATCAAATTTAATATTCAAAAATAAATTTAGAAGTGGAAAAGAAATTAATTAATTAAAGTTTCATGATTGCATGAAGTGTGCGTGAGTTTAAAACTTAATTAATTAATTAAAAAGAAGTCAAGTGAAAATTAAATTAAATTATTTAATAATTCATTTAATGTGCATGAAAAAGATAAAAAGAAAGATTAAGAAAAGTTAATAGGAGTTGAAGTCTGGTGAGCATGGAGTTCTCCCAGGTGAACGCATAATTAGTGCCCTAATTTAAGGAGAAAACTCTTTATCTCAATTTCAGGGTTCATTTTTGAGAGGCAGGAATTTTGGGAAGTGAATTTGGAGAGTGAAATTTTGGAGGAGGGAGGAATTTTAAAAAAGGGAAGGTTTTGTGAGGAGGGATTCCTCTTCAACCTCTTGGGCGTAGTGATTAGCATCAGTGTCCAGGTAGATGCTTATGATTATTCGCACAATTTAATTACATAATTTTCATTCCTGTCTTCTCATGTCTATGGATTGTGAATTCAAATTTCTCTGTGGTGAATACATGAAAATTTCAATATCGTAATTATTAAATGTACGTTGATACCTTCTGTATACGTGAAGATTAGAGAAGAAATCAAGATCCTCGTTTCGTAGAGTAGAGAATTTATTATTTTAAACTGAGGAGGGTTTTGAGTATTAAAAAGAAAATTTTTAATTGGAAATTTGAATGCTTATGGGGGGTATTTCTTACCACAATTTAAATAAATTAAATTTTAAAATACATATATATTAATTAAAAATAATAATACAAAATTTAATTTAATTTTAAATTATTATTATTATTATTATTATTATTATTTAAATAATATTGATGAAGGGGGGTTTATACCCACTGCCCACCTCTTTAATGTCGTCATGGTTGCTATGGTAGACCGCAGGCTTGCCATTAGTAGATCGTGGCTGCGAATGCAGATCGTGGCTACCTTTGGCAACCTACAGGCCTACAATAGCAATTCGCCCATGATTATATATGGGGTGTGTTTAATTATATTTTATAATTATAGTTTTTGATAAATTTTAAATTATATTAAATTTATATTAATATTTATTAATAATTGTATTATTAAATTATATTATTAATTATTAAAAATGTTATTATTAAATTATATTAATTGTTTAATTATTAATTATTATTAGTTTTTGTTAATAAATTTATTTATTATTTATTAATTTAATAAATAATTAAATAATATTATTATAGTTTTATATTTAGAATTAATAATTAACTTAATTAAGGTTAATTAATAAGGAATGTTATAAATTGAAGATTTTAAATTATTCAATTATTGTTATCGATAATATTGGGTTTATTAAAAATTGTAAATTGATTTATTAGAAAATAATAAATGATTTAAATAAATATTTTTTCCTGGAATATTTTAGAAAATTGATTTAAATATTATGGGAGGGTAATTCTTTTTATATTTTATTCAAAAAGATGGATGGGTTAACATATAAGGGTTAACTGAGAATCTTTTAACTGTAATGTACTTTTAAAATGGAAATAAAAAGAACCTTACATCAACTCAGCAATATGCTTTCAACTTAAACTAAAGTGTTAGACTATAATGTCTTCTATGTACTGTCAATACTTTGGGTGTTTTGGGGTTGATTAGATGTTGACCAATCTTAGGTTGTTACCAGAGGCTCGGGGGTTATGTGATTGTGATGTTATGATGTTTTGATCTTGATTCTTTTAACCCAACTATGGTAATCTGATGGTATGCTCTATGATATGTTTGCATTTACTATTTGTTATTGCTTTCCAGTGATCTTGTGTGCAACTGAGGTGAATGTATGACCTACCTGACTAAACCATTTTTTAGTCCTTGATCAGTTATACTCAGGTTACTTTTTGGTCGCCTTGATGGGACTAAAGTGTTTGCTTTGATCTTGGTGATGTCATGTTGTGAATGGTTTGACTTAACCATTTTGGAGTATTTGATCAGTATTATTAGGATACTTTTTGGTTGCTCATTCAGAACTGATGGATATTATGATTTATCTTTGATGATTTTCAGTTGCTCATAGAGAACTTATGTGGTTATTATGATTATATTTTGATGCTTTCTAGTCTCCTATGTATGACTGAGGTGATTTTTATATGATTATTGATTTGTACTTTTATTGAGCCTAGGGTAGGTTATCTACTTGTAGTTTCAGGAAGTGGCTTGCAATGGGGGTTGGGGCCCTAAGTGGCTACCAGGGGAACTCATTGTAAGTTGTTTAATAAGTGAAAACATTACACTAAATGGGGATTAAAATGAACCTAATAAGAGTTAATTGTATGTTCTCACCCATGCCTTGAGTGCTAGTACAGACTAGGATGGGAGTAAAGAGAATGCTTGGTTGCAACCTTTTTTTCATAGTATGCCTTGTCAGTATGAGAGGATACTAGTGGCCGTAGTGGGATCACTAGGGACCCGAGAGTCCTAAGGGACTATTTGGGTAACTCTGAGCATGATTCATGCAATGACATTTGCCCACTTACATAGTAGGTTTCCTATGTGTCTTTGTGTGCCTCTGGGAATTAGACGTCGATCTATGTTGGAACCTTTGAGTTAGTATACTTTTAGGATTTCTTGGACTTAGAGAGTATTTGTGTTATGTGATTTGATATCCTATTTGGGACTTGAGACTATCTCCTTAGCATGGTGGGAGTGGGCCATTTAGGTTCCACGCGATCGAGTGGTAGTGCTTTTCCACTCTTATCATTGAAATTTATTCATAGTCACTATGGTTGGAGCTTCTTGAGATGCTTGTTTATCATGTTTGGATGATGATATTTATTGACACATTTCCTTATATTGATGATTAGTATGTGATAGCTAATGTTATCTATTTTGTAGGATCATCTTAAGCTTCATTCTAGCATGTTAGATTTCTTTATGCATATGTTGTAGCATGTTTTAGTAGTGACATCCCTATTATGATAGTACCAACAATCTATTTGATGGCTTCGGATGTTACACACGGGGGATGGCTAGGGCCCACGATTATCTTATGATGCTATTGATAGTTAGGAGGAACCACACACTTAGTTAGTTGTGTTTTATGATGGATAGTTGTATTTCATGTTGGATGTTTATATCTTTTATGATGGATGGATGTATCATGTATGGTGGATGGTTTTGTTTAATTTTACTATACTTTGTATCATGGATTCAAGGATGATGATGTATCTTTATTTCTACATATGTATATTCTTTTAGCCTTTCATACCCTATGACATGTATTGTGGATGATTGAGCATTTTAAATTAATTTGCCAAGAGGCATTCGAAACAAATGTGTAATGTGGACATTGGACTTTCTAATTATTCTTTCATGTGGATGTGGTAGTTGTTAGACTTAGTAGTAGTTTAATTAATATGTGATTCAACGTCATGGGATCCTTAAGGAATATAACCTGTTATGTATATTTTAGTTGATTTTATGTTATTGCTTCTATTACTATGTGTTTGATGTGTATGGTATCTTTCCTGTTTCAAAAAATAAAATGTTGGAAAACTTAGTTAAACTTTAGGTCATTTCTTTTGGGTCCCTTAGCAGGGTGTTACACATAGTAAAGAAATGTTACAGGAATGTGGTATAAAAATACCAACTAAAACTATAAAGGATTTCATATCAGGTTTGTTTTGTAAGCCACCTAATGATCAATACTTTCTTTTCAATGCATGTCTTTCTGGTATATGTGATATGTGTGGCAATCTTACTTTGTTAGATGAATGTTTGCATGAAGATGCTTTGACTACTTTTGGATAAAAATTAGTTGAGGTAAAAAGATTCAAAACTATTAAATATCCATTGAAGGATGGGAAGATTGGAAGAAGGTGTGATCTAGTTACAGATAAAGTTAGTTGTCATGCATTTATGGATGAGTTTAAGAGTGTGATCATACCAAAATATGTTAAACACTCTCAATATGCTAGATGGATTGATGGAAAATTTTGCATATGTAAGAATACATTTCCAATTGGTACTATACCTTCAGTTATTGACTTTGCAAAGAACTACACACTTGCACCACAAGGTGAGGTACAACCACAATACTACAATTCAATGCAAGTAACAATTTATGTTCATATAGTTTATAGGTATGCACCTGATAGTACATAGGAGGATTAAAAAATATTGAGAGAGTACCATTTTTATATAAGTGATAATAAATTCCATTCATCTAAGTTTTTCCAATATTGTTTCAAGGACTTTTATGATAATTTAAAATAGAGACAAATTCAAACGACACAACATTGGATATGGTGAAATAATTGTACAGGACAATTCAAGAATGGTAGAATGTTCTATTGGTTGAGTAGGACATATAGGAAAACTAACATCCAACATCTGTGAATTTTTTTTGAGGTTGGACATGGTAAAGGAGAACATGATGGTGCTGGTGCATGCATGAAGAGAACCCTTAGTAAAGAGCAATTAAAATTTGAGGAAAAGGCCAAATTCAAAAATGCACATGAGATTGACGAATGGTGTAATAAATACTTATACATAGGATCAGGTGAGAACTCTACAATCAAATTTTTCTTCTACCTAGTTGAAGAGAAGAATATCTTTTCAAGATATGACTGTGATACAATTAGTGGGTCAGATAAATGGCATTCATTTAGGAGTTCAGATTCTAACACTTGGACTATATGGACTAGGGAGCTTGCTTGTTTTTGTCATTTTTTTCTTGCAAGTGAATGGGAAGAATGTGATAATACAGAATGGGTTGAAGATTGGCAACAAAAATCATTAGCACCTACTGACACACATTTTCAAGATGATATAGTAAATGAAGGCTAGAATTTTACTTTTGCATCAAAAGACTATGATCATATTTTAGACTTCATAGAACCGGGTATCCACAGTTTAGATTTTTTTGTGATCATGCTTCAACTTATATTATTTATTTATGTACATGTCATTAATATAATTAAAGTACATACATTTCTAAAACATATTATTTATATATGTACACCTATGATTAAAGTGCTTATGTACTTTATCTTATCTTGTAGGACATGTTTATGTTGTTATTGCACCTAATGATAATGATGAAAAGACTGAGTATTAGCTAGCTAGATGTGTGGAACCTAAGAAAAAATTGATATATCATCAAGTAGATGATGATGGTTTTGAGTATCTAGTTGGGTCTATTGTTGTAGCTAGCACTTGGCTACATAGATACCTAATAAGAAGATATGGTTTACCATCATTTGAAGACTACCAATCCAAAAAGAATATATTACATTATTTTCATTTGTTTGAGGCAAAAAATATCAAATTAGAAAGATACAAAGGGAGACTTTCCAATAAGGTACTATGGACAATTTCAATGGACGAGCACAAGACAATCATAGATGCATTGCAAAAGACAGAGGATGCAAATAGTACAGTGGGATGACTACATTTAAATCAAACACATGTAAGTTTTTTCTTTATTGTGCTATTTTTATATATTTCCTTAGTATATTTAATTACATGTATGTATGCATTGTCAATACCAAATTAGAGAACTTATATATACCTCTTATTCAAGTCCCAATTACAATTTATGGAAATTTAAATGTTAAGGTGGATTGAACATCAACATCTTGTGCAATTACATAGAGTACATACAAATTACACATATTTACATAGTTCAGATAAATTTATGTTTTTATTAACATGTGTTTTTGTTTTACAATTTTATTTTATAGGACCTCATTTGAAGAAATGTGTTGAACTAGTTTTATATTTTGAGTTTACTTTTATAAATATGTCATTGACTTTGTCTTACATGTATTGTGAAATATGTTGTAAACATTTAAAAATAAGAGTTTACTTCTATTTGAAAGTTAAAGGTGTGCACTTGATATTATAAATTAATTGTCAATTCAAGTAATGACCTCCTAATTTTTTCCATTACTTTTACATTCAAACATGTTTAAATTAATGTTTGTATATATAAATAGTTAAAATTATTGTTAAATTACCATATACTTACAAAATGTGTCATAACATGAATAAAATATGTTGCAATAAAGAAAATAGTTTGAATACTTACAACATGATGTAACATAATAATATATACTACATACACTCACATGACAAGAAATCATTAAAAAATAGTTCATGGTCTAACATGTCATAACATGATCTATGAAGTCAAAAAATACATATAATACAATTAACTTTCCTAATACAAAGTGTATCAAAATAAATAATGTGCCATAAAAACATAATCTAAAGGTTCCAAAAAGACCTAATCTATTTGATCTGCAGTCTTCTTTAGTCCACACAAAGAGAACTCAAATGGATCATCCTATGTAACATGAAGTGTCTCATCATGTACATGCCTAATTGAAATGGGTTTCAAAATCTAGCTTGCAAATAAATTAAATATTCATTACAAAATAAAAATAATACCACATGAGATGGGTGTCCCTCTATAATAGTAGGAGGTGCACTATAAAAGCTATCAAATGTAGCAATCGTGAGGTCCTATAATTTACAATACATACATTTTTAAAATTTGATAAAGAGCATAATGAACTATGTATATGTACATAAATCACAATACTAACCTCAAAGGATGATGTAGGTACCTCCATCTAGCTTAGTCCCATACTCTTAGCAACACTTATGGTGACATAGTCCTAAAATTATGGATACATAAATGTTGAGTTAATATTATATATACATGAATTACTAAAGTACATGAACTAAAAAGTACATAATTTGTACACTACATTTTTTATACACTATAAAAACATGTGTGTGTGTGTGTGTGTGTGTGTGTGTGTGTGTGATACCGAAGTAGTAGCCAATGTCACAGATGTGTCTAAAGATGTGATAGCACGATGATCAAAAGATGGAGTTAAAAATAAACTATATCGAGGCTTGTATGGATAAGTACGATCCATCTCCTATTTGTAAAATCAAAACACATAAAGTATATATACATAAGTCAAAATTGTTCAGATTATAAGTTAATAAAAATGTACATACAATAAAATAGTACAAATTATTTTTCTTTAGTCAAAAGTTCATACCGTATGTATTTGAAGTTGTGCCTCAGTGGTGGATCAAGACCTGTATTGACATCAAACTATGTAGCGGCTGAGAATCCCTATAAAATCAAATAAAAAGAAAATATGAGAACATGTTATTAAATTCAAGTTTGAATGTACATTTTTATAGTGTAATTCAAAGTGCATACTATATGAGGGATGCCAATGTCTGTAGATCTTGGAAAAAGACTATACTAACTCCTAGGAGGAACAGTATCATCCATCCTCTGTTATTTCAAAATCAACATGTACATAAATATGGTTAATACAATTACACATGTATGTAGAAAGTAAATAATTATGTACTTTATATTTAAAATTTAATTAAAATTTTACCTGCTGCTTTTGATTGTCTCTAGGATCTCCCTACATGAGGTTAACAAATGATGACACATCACTACCATCATCATGGGCAGCATATGTGTCATCATCAAAATCATCACCCTCAATATAATGATCATCATGTGCTACATCAACATCACTCTGGGGGCCTCTACATATGCCTCCACAACTAGTACAAATGTGTCCAACTGGACAAATATGTCTCACCTGCATCCACTACTCTGCTAAATTGCCTAAAAGGGCACTCAAAGAGGTAAGAGCATATCAAACTTCTCTATGATGGTGTGGCACTGGTATAATGGGTGCGAGAAGAGGTACAAGAGGTTGAGGTTGCCTACGATTTTTTATTCTACCACTCAGCTTTGCCCCAGACCTATCCTGAGGTATCCCTCCACCAACCCCCTGAAATGATTTCATATCAAAAAAATTGGGTTTCAAACCCAATTCAAACTTAGCCCATAGTTTCCTAAGGAAGTGTGCTAATATACGTGGATGTTTGCACCATCTAATAGAAATATGAGACTTCTTCTCGTTAATATCCTCACCCATCTTAGGATTTAAAAAATATCTTGTAAATTGTCCTTTACCTATTTTGAGGTTATGGACCTCTCCATATCATAATCCATCAGAATAGTAGGCACGCATGTTTTACCTTCATAATCTAAATGAATCAATATGAGAATCCAAATGTTGTATAGACTGAATGATGCCTTGCATGCTAACCATAAGGTGTAATAGGTGAGGAGGGGGGTGGGCCTCATGCCTAATAGCCTCAATATCTCGCATGAGGTCATTAATATTATGCTTCATGCTTTCTCACAAATCATCTACAGTAGGTGGTGGAGGAGGACTAGGTGGTCATGGAGGTGGGGGTGGAGGTGGAGGTGGATATGGAGGAGGCAGAGATGGGGGTAGGGGAGGGGGAGGGGGTAGCAGTGGGTCCATCAAATATAATCTACATATACGTTTAAACAACATAAAAAATTGCAAAATTACTATTTAATAAAATAAATCTAAAATATCAATTATATATGCGCAGATCTTTAAAACCATATCAATTAAATAAATAAAGTTAAGCACTAAAGTAAAATTTAATGTTAAGGCTAATTGAACATTATATCGAATTTAAGTCTAATCATAAAATAATACTCCAAAAAACTATATTAATAAATCAACTATAAATCTAGTTTTAATGTTAAATACGAACTTGTTTTGTCTATGCATGTTCAAGGGAACATGTTTTTGATATTAAGGAAAAGGATGTAAAAGTGCCCAATAATTTAGCCAAAAAAATTTGTTATATTATGATCTAGATCCTAAATAGAATTACTTTATGAAATATTGTAGTAATTTTTTTATTAATAATATTTTATATTGAATGCTAGAGTAGTTATATTCCTTTTCTATTTAGTTTTTAAAGTCTTGATGAGATAAAAATGAGGATAATATAAGGATAAAATGAGTTTAAAATGAGGATAATTAAGATTATGGAAGTAAAGTATGAAGAAATTGGCAGGGGGACTAAGAATGCAACTTCTAATGTGTTGATAGAAATAGATTATAAGGGCGCATAAGTACCATAGTCTATGGGTGTAACAATTAAGGATGATTTAGACAAACCATGTGTGATTAAGGATAGAAAAAAGAAATCAAGGACTTGCTTCTAGGTAATATCATCAATAATGAATGAAGAAGAAGAGAAGGAACCAAATAAAGTTAAGGATTACAAATGTTGCACAAGATATTATGACAAAGAAAGAGAATAGAAAGGTAATTAATGAAGGGTAAGCCTTCAATGATTTTCCTTAAAATCTTGTGATTTTGAGTGAACAATCTTTGCAATAAGAGAAGGTGATAGATAAAATGGAAAATATTATCTAGACTGACATTCCTTGTAGTGGTGAGAAATTAGGCATAAGTTTATTGGTGGTAGGTGATTTTGGTAAGACATTAGCAAATTTTGGAAAGGAATAAGGATCAACTAATGAAACAATTACTAATCCTTTGTGAAGGAAAATGAGAGGTTGGAGAATAAAATAGAAGAAGATTGTTGGAAAGTGTATTCCATGTGACCATATAGATGTTATCATTGTTGGAAACATATCTCTTGGGTATGATTAGTAGTCATGATGAGTCAAATAAGAATAACATGTCTATGTCTAGGAAGGACTCACTGTGTTTCTTGATCCTAATAAAGGGGTCATTAGTGATGGCCTAACCAATCATTTGTTTTCCTAATAATTAATGCCACAAAACCCTCCTTTGACAACAAATGCACTTTTGGTAAAACCTATACAAGTGCTAACACAACTAGTAACTAATACTAATAGAAAACCCTTGAAGCATTAATTTTATTCTCTCATGTCTAAATTAACAAAAAACATATAGCATAAGAATTAATGATATCAGTCTTAGATCAAAAACTACTATTCCAACTTGACCATCTAATCCTATAACCATAGAGACACCTTTAGAGGAAATGGCCCAAGAAGAATCTATTGATCCACTTCCTAAAACAACTTCAATATAATGACACTTCAATCTAGTTCATATATTTGAAGTGGTTCTTATGAAAAACATATTCAATTCTCCATCTAAGAATGAGAAAAAAATAGATAGAGACAATTGACCCCATTGATGTATTAGGTTCTTAGTAGGCCTCATAGTTGTTTCTTGGAATAGGCCCATGATTTAGAGATTCAATTAGCTTTTTATAGTTCTCCTTATTTGACTCTTATGTGATGATGGATCGATTATGTAATATTTTTGGGTGCTAACCAAGTGAAGTGTTGAGTACTCATATGTGTATCTCAAGATAGAAAGCTTCATGATTTTTATTTGTGCATGCTATTTTTATTTAAAGATAGATATTTATATTTGATGTTCATAATGAATAGTGTAGAGTTTCTTTTGGATTATGAGATAGAGATGTGTTTTTTGTTGATGTGGTATTTCACAATACTTATTTATGTTTCTTAATTATATCATGTTATTAATATGGGAAAACAATGAGAATTTTTATTGGATTCAAAAGGTCTCTTGGAGTGTGTTGATGTATTATTGCATGACTCAATTAGTTGTCATGTTGCATTAGATCATGAGTGTAATTGATAGATCATGGCATACTAGAGATTATAAATGTGGGTCCTAACTATGTCTTAGTTTACATATCTTGGGTAAAATTGTTTATTGTAGTTCATTTTTGTAATTAATATGATGGTTAAGCTCAACTTTTTTTATGTTAATTGCATGTATATAAAGATGAAATTATTTTTTAATGTTACAAGAAAATGGTGATGTTATGAGTGTGTAAGATATAAAGGTGTGTAAGAATGTCATACTGAAGATTGTTCTAAGAGGTATGACTAGAACATATTGAAATTGAGAGTTGATAGTTCTTATTTAGAGTTGTATTAACATATCATAGATGCTATCAATCATAATTCAATGGATTTTTGTCCATAATGGATTGTTGTTTGCTCTAGGGTTGTTTCCCTTTTGTATATTCAAGTAGCTAGATCAATTTTTATGTATACTTATTTTGTTACACTGCGGGATTGTATTCTTATTATAGATTATATGTTCATCTTGGGATCAAACAAAGTTTAGTAATGTTACCTTTTTTGGCTCGAAATCTTAATAATGAATGGGTTAAAAAGGTTATAAAATCTAATAGAATCATAAAAATTCATAGCTAAAGTTGTAACGAATATAGACTTCATCACAAGTTGAATGAGTAATGAACAATTATAAACTATACTTAATTTAATAGTTTGATAGAGGAAGTTTATAGTTGGTATAGTTTTAGTGTCCCAAAATATATCAATATAGCAAAATCTAGTATTTAACTTAAGATAATTATATATATATTAAATAGTTCTACATTAATAAATGAATTTTTATACACAATCCATTTCATTATTTAGAACTAATTATTAATAAAATATATTCTGAAAATAATATTATTCATATTATCCATAATATTTCTTCAACCCAATTTAAAATCATTAAATATAGTTTGCAAACTTAGGATTAAGAATACTTTCCATTATACCTATTGTTATGGTTACCTGGCTAGGGATCAAGTGTTAGGTTTAAGATTTGAAGTTACAATTAGAATTAGGGTTTAAAATTAAGGATTAAGTTTATTAACATGATTAGGGTTAGGCTTAGAATTAAGTTTATCAATTTTAATTATATAATTTGGTTAAAATTTTAATCAGTGTTAGGGTTAGGTTAGAATTATGGTCAGAGTGAGATTTTACATCAAGATTAATGTACTATGTTTACGGTTAGTGTGTAGTTTTATTAAAAAAGATATTTTTTTAAGGTAAGGGAGCACATTATGTAACGCCCAACCAAGGGATCCAAAGAACTAACCTAAAGTTTTACTAAGTAAGCAATAACATGCACAATAATTTACATAAAACATAAGAGATTACATTCCTTAACGATCCCAAGATGTTGAGTCACATTTCATTTTTAAATAATTTTACTAGATCATCCACATGAAAGAATAACTACAAGTTTGATCCATTTAAATAATATACATTTGTTTTGAATGCCACTTGGCATTAATTCAGAATGCACAATCATCCACTGTACATGTCAGAGGGTATGAAAGATTGAAAGAATATACATTTATAAAATAGTTTAGATCATTCCTTTTCGATCCATCAAACAAAGTACAATACAATAAGTAAAATCATTAAATACTAAGTTTTGTGTTTGGATCCCTTGGCAGGGTGTTATGTGATTAAACACTTAGTTTATGTTTAGGGTTTTATTGTATAGTTATGGTTAGGTTGAGGTTAAAGACTTATGAATATAGTTATTTTTACTTTCTTTGTTATATGGTTTACAAACTAATCTATAATTAATCACTATTTATTTGAAATAAATATATAATATTGAATGTAATTACATGTTTAAACAATGAATTTACATCTCTCTAATCATTCAACATTATAATTTACATATTAAATATATTTCAAAATATCTAAAATAATCATTTTTAATGAACATTTACGAAACTATTATTTAAATTAATACATACAATAATCTAAAGATAACACTGTTAACAATAGAAATTTATAATTTTATGTATATTAAAACTAAAAATAAAAATAAAATAAATTGACGGTATATAAAATGTAAAATTTTAAAAAAAAATTAAAATAGTACAAAAAAGAAAATACCTGGTATGTTAAAAAATAGCAGTAGGGGGTTTAGTAGATGTCAAAAATGGGCTCCCATATTGCTTTGAAATTGGGCTCACATTTTGCAAATGATAAAAATGATACAAAAAATGCCAAAAAGGGGAGATTTGTAGTTTTTCAAATCAGGTACCCAATATTTTTAGAATTGGATGCTCGATTCTAAAAAGGTTCAAGTACCCAAGCTGCATTTTAAAAATTGGGCACCTGCTTTTTGAAACATGGTTTAGATGCCTGAAGTAGGATTTCAGAATCAGGTACCCAATTCTACGAAAATTGGGTACTTGTTTCAGAGAGGTCTAATTCTATAGAATTGACTTCTGCTTTACCCTATGTTGAGAGAGAAAGTTACAAAAAAGGAAATTAGATTGGAGTATGTGAGCACTGAAGACCATATTAAATATATATTCACTATGCCTCTCCTCAAAGAGACTTTTGTGTATTTGTGAGGTATGCTTGGGGATATGCCCCTTCCTACATTAGAATAAAAGATGCCAAAGTACATCAATCTAGTGTAACAGAGCACCATTGTTGTCTAGACTAAATGTTGATGCTTCTTGTATGAGGGAGCATGTGTGATGGATACAGTCATCTAAGACTCTTTTTGGATGTTGTTTTGAACAATGTCTTTTAACACTTGAGCTAGTAAGTATTAGTTGTTGCAAAGTTTGATACAGAGATGTTGGTTGTTGAAACCTTTAACATTGATGTCAATGGGGGAAAATATTACATGAAAAACATTATGCTGAGGAAAATGTTTAGCATGAGTACAATATGTCTTCCATAAGCACAACATGGAATGACAGTTAGTAGAAAGCACATTGAGATATATCAATGGGGGAGAATGATTGATGAAGAGGATTTGTAAAGATGAACAAACTTTTGTTGGTATTCTTGGAACTAGATGTTTTTCACCTATGTTTCCATCAATGCCAAAGAGGGAGATTGTTAGAAGATTGGTTGGAAGCATGAATTTTGATGATATTCCTATGGGGGAGTACTGTAGATATGTTACTATGATGATATGTTACATTCATGATTGAGTTTGTCAGTGATGTCAACATAGTAGATTTCTATGGTATCTAGTAGAAGAACAATAGAAAGATTGAGTTGGTAACGATAACTAGTTGAGTATTCTAACTACCTGAGGTTATGGGAGATACTTTTGAGCATCTGGTATATGTAGTTAATATTAGAAGAAGAAAAGTTAAGTCAGGAAAAAGTTATGTAAGTTTTGGTGATGTTTGTTCTAAGATAGAGTTTGTTATAATATCATCATCCTACCATCTAGTGTATCACCTCCTTTTACTTTTTCACCATTTACTTTCATGCAAGCAATCCTTTTATCTCTTTCCCCCTTCAAGTTTATTTTCCTTTCTAAAGAAGTAAATCAGTGAAACATCAAGAGGAACCAGCCTATAACTTGGAGATTCACTCCTAATCTTAGTAAACCCACTACCTAGGTGTGTTTCCATGTTACTCAAAGTGGCTAAATTGAGAAATCCAACCAGGGTGCAACTTTTAGAGATAATAGTTATATTGTTTGAAAGTTATAGTTATTTTTCAATCAGTAGTTTATAGACGTCTTCATTAAAAATTAACTAATAAATACTCATCAAATTCAAAATTTGACAATAATTGTATTGATGGAACCTTAAGTGTTATAAAAAACCCTTTTCATTTCATTAAATTTTGATGAAAAAATATTGTCAGATGGCTACTCGAAGTCTAAATGTCACTGAAACCTATCTCAAACATGTTTTTTGAGTTGACCAAATAGGTTTGGTAAATACCATACCTAATCGAATTCCCAATTTCAAATTAGGTACCCGATACTAGATCGGGTACCCAATGTGAAATTGGGTACCCAAAAAGTGGTGGCCAATTTTTTTCTCAAAGATTCATCATCATCATTGTTGTCATCATCTATGGGTCCTAGGACCCCCTAGGGACATATGTTTTCATGAAATGTATCAAAAGGAGTCATTGGTTATCCTATGACCCCTTTCGACCCATTTGATCAAACCAAATACGTCCCTAAGGGTACTAGGAACCCTAGGGACATATCTTTTCATAAAATAATTCTAACCTATGACCACTTTTGACCCATTTAATCAAACCAAATAGGTCTCTATGGGTCCTAGGACCCCTAGGGACATATGTTATGATGAAATGCATTAAAAAGGGTCCTAGGTTATCCTATGACCCCTTTCAACCCATTCAAAAAAACCAAATATGTCCCTAAGGGTCCTAGGAACCCTAGGGATATATATTATCATGAAATGCAACAAAAGGAGTCATACATTATTGTATGACCCCTTTCGACCCATTCAATCAAACCAAATAGGTCCCTAGGGGTACCCCTAGGGACATATGTTGTCATGAAATGCATCTAAAGGGGTCATTAGTTATCTTATGACCTCTTTTGACCCATTCAATCAAACAAAATAGGTCCATAGGGGTCTTAGGAACCCTAGGGATATATGTTGTAGTGAAATGCATCAAAAGCAATCATAGGTTATCTTATGACCCCTTTTGACCCATTCAATCAAAACCAATAGGTCCCTAGGGGTACTAGGACCCATAGTGACATATGTTGTCATGAAATGTATTGAAAAGAGTCATAGGTTATCCTATGACCCCTTTCAACCCATTCAATCAAACCAAATAGGTCCCTAGGGGTCTTAGGAGCCCTAGGGAATATGTTGTTATGAAATTTCCCTAGGGGTCCTAAGACCCCTAGGGACCTAATTTGATCAAACGGGTTAAAAGGGGTCATAGGTCGTAATGGGTGATGGGTTATCCTATGACCCATTTTGACCCATTTGATCAAACCAAATAGGAGTCCTAGGGGCATGTGTTGTCATGAAATGTATCGAAAGGGGTCATAGGTTATCTTATAACCTATTTTGACCCATTCGATCAAACCAAATAGGTCCTCATATGTTGTCATAAAATACATTGAAAGGGGTCATAGCTTATCATATAACCCCTTTCAACCCATTCAATCAAATAAAATAAATCTCTATAGGTACCAGGACCTCTACGAACATATTTTGTCATGAAATGCATCGAAAGGGATCATAGCTTATCCTATGACCCCTTTCGACGCATTTGATTAAACCAAATTGATCCTTAGGGGTCCTAGAACCCCTAAGGACATATGTTGTCATGAAATGCTATGAAAGGGGTCATAGCTTATCCTATGACCCCTTTTGACCCATTTGATCAAACCAAATTGGTCCTTAGGGGTCCTAGAACCCTAGGGACATATGTTGTCATGAAATGCATTGAAAGGGGTCATAGGTTATCCTATAACCCCTTTCGATCCATTTGATCAAACCAAATAGGTATTTAGGGGTCCTAGGACCCTTAGGGACATATGTTGTCATGAAATATCTCAAAATGGGTCATAGGTTATCTTGTGACCCCTTTCGATGTATTCAATCAAACCAAATAGGTCCCTAAAGGTCGTAGGACCCCTAGGGACATATGTTGTCATGAAATGCATTGAAAGGGGTCATAGGTTATCCTATGATCCCTTTCAACGCATTTAATCAAACCAAAAGGGTCCCTAGGGGTCCTAGGACCCTAGGGACATATGTTGTCATGAAATGTATCAAAAGGTGTCATAGGTTATCTTGTAACCCCTTTTGATGCATTCAATCAAACCAAATAGGTCCCAAGGACCCCTAGGGACATATGTTGTCATGAAATGCATCAAAAGAGGTCATAGGTTATCCTATGACTCCTTTCAATACATTCGATCAAACCAAATAGGTCCCCTAGGATCCTAGGACCCCTAGGGACATATGTTGTCATGAAATACATTGAAAGAGCTCATAGACTACCCTATGACCCCTTTTGACACATTCGATCAAACCAAATAGGTGAAATGCATCAAAAGGGGTTATAGCTTATCCTATGACCCATTTCAACCCATTTAATAAAATTAGATAGGTCCCTAGGGGTCCTATGACCCCTAGGGACATATGTTGTCATGAAATACATCGAAAGTGGTCATAGCTTATCTTATGACCCCTTTTGATGCATTTGATCAAACCAAATTGGTCCCTAGGGGTCCTAGGACCCCTAAGGACATATGTTGTCATGAAATGCTATGAAAGGGGTCATAGCTTATCTTATGAGCCCTTTCAACTCATTTGATCAAACCAAATTGGTCCCTAGTGGTCCTAGGACCCCTAGGGACATATGTTGTCATGAAATACATTAAAAGGTGTCATAGGTTATCTTTTGAGCCCTTTTGATGCATTCAATCAAACCAAATAGGTCCTTGGGGGTCCAAGGACCCCTAGAGACATATGTTATCATGAAATACATCGAAAGAGCCTTTCGACATATTTAATCAAACCAAATAGGTCCCCTGGGGTCCTAGGACCCCTAGGGACATATGTTGTCATGAAATCTTTCAAAAGGGCTCATAGACTACCTTATGACCCCTTTTGACACATTCGATCAAATCAAATAGGTGAAATGTGTCAAAAGGATTTATAGCTTATCCTATGACCCATTTCAACCCATTCAATCAAACCAAATAGGTCCGTAGGGGTCTTATGACCCCTAGGGACATATGTTTGCATGAAATGCATCAAAAGGGCTCATAGCTTATCCTATGACCCCTTTTGATGCATTCAATCAAACCAAATTGGTCCCTAGCAGTCCTAGCAACCCTAAGGACATATATTGTCAATGAAATGTTACGTAAGGGGTCATAGCTTATCTTATGACCCCTTTCGACTCATTTGATCAAACCAAATTGGTCCCCATGGGTCCTAGGACCCCTAGGGATATATGTTGTCATGAAATACATCGAAAGGGCTCATAGGTTATCCTATGACCCCTTATGAACCATTTGATCAAACTAATTAGGTCTTTATGGGTCCTAGGACCCCTAGGGACATATGTTGTCATGGAATGTGTCAAAAGAAGTCATAGGTTATCTTATGACCCCTTTTGATACATTTGATCAAACCAAATAGGTCCTTAGAGGTCCTAGGACCCCTAGGGATATATGTTGTCATGAAATCATTCTTTCAATGCATTCAATCAAACCAAATAGGTCCCTAGAGGTCCGAGGACCCTTAGTGACATATGTTGTCATGAAATGAATCAAAAGGGATTATTGGTTATTATGTGACCCCTTTCAATGCATTTGATCAAACCAAATATGTCCCTAAGGGTCTTAAGACCCCTAGGGACATATGTTGTCATGAAATGTGTTGAAAGGACTCATAGACTATCTGATGACCCATTTTGACACATTTGATCAAACCCAATAGGTGAAATGTGTTGAAAGGTGTCATAGGTTATCCTATGACCCCTTTCAACCCATTTGATCAAACCAAATAGGTCCCTAGGGCTCCTAGGGCCCGTATGGACATATGTTTTCATGAAATTTGTCAAAACGGGTCATTGGTTATCCTATGACCCCTTTTGACCCATTTTATCAAACCAAATAGGTCCATAGGGGTCCTAGTACCCCTAGGGATATATGTTGTCATGAAGTATGTCAAAAGGAGGCAAGGTTATCCTATGACCCTTTTCAATGCATTCGATCAAACCAAATAGGCCCCTAGGGTTCTTAGGGCCCCTAGGGACATATGTTGTTATGAAATGCATCAAAATGGGTCATAGATTATCCTATGACCCCTTTCAACCCATTCGAACAATCCAACTAGGTTGCTAGGGGTCATAGGACCCCTACGAACATATGTTGTCATGAAATGCGTTGAAAGGGGACACATTTGATTAAATCAAATAGGTTCATACGACTCCTAAAGACAAAATTATAATATATGATTATATATTAAATATAATAATAACCATAATATAAGAATATTAAATATAATAATAATAGTCATAATAGTAATTATATATTACTATTAATAATAATAGTCATATATTACTATATTATATTTAATAAAATACTAATATATAATAATATACAATTTTCTTCACATTGCCCACACTTGCCAAATTTTGACTTCCCTCTAAAATTTGGGCATCCATATTAGGTACATGATATTGTATTAGGTATCTGATCTTGGATTAGATTCCTGATATGGAAATGGTTACCCAAAATATTGGCATACTTTTTCCAAAATATTCTATCACTATAAACCTGACAATCACATTTTTTGGGTCCATTTTCATAGGTTTGAAGAAAAATGATTTCTTGGGGCCCATATGATGAAAATTGTTGTTACGATGTATGATTAGGTGTCCAATATTGTTGTTTGAATTGGGAGTAGTAGTCGTTGAAAGACTAAACACAAAAGGAAGGTATCAAATGAAGACAATGCAACATATAGGGAAAGGGACAAGGTAAATCACCAAAGGAAGAGACAACATATGGTAAATGTGAATCAAGTTGACAATGTATCAATTGAAGGTGAACTCATAGAGTCAGATAATTAATATGTATAGTTGAGGAATGAAAATGTATCAATTATATAGAAAATTTATAGAATGAAAATTTACAAGTTCATAATGTAAATTGCATGATTGACCATGGCAAAAATGAAAATACATAGAAACATTACATATCTCCTAATTATAATTGGCATGAAGGTCCTAGAACACCAAAATGGATAATTAAAATTGATGAAATGATTATTACCAATTTGAAAGGGAAAAAAATCACAAAGAACCATTCGGTTATGGGCTTCAAAACTATATAAGATATTTTTTGACAACAAGATAGTGGTGGAGAAATGTCAACTTTTTATGCACCAATTAAAGATTCAAAAGATGGAACTATGCTTTCCAAATTGAAGATTTATGTCAATAAAAAATTTGAAAGAAATGTCATTATTGTGAAGAATATTTTCAGTGCTCTTAATAGCATTGGGAAAAATAGTAGGGAGAAGGATAAGAGAGTTTCTTGAAGGGTTATTACAATCATTTTGGCAAGTCATCATTTTAGAAAGGGTAGATATATGAGACAAACTTGTATTGACTTGAACCTAAATTTTACTACTTTGAGAAGAGCACTTAGTAGACAAGAGAAAATTTATGATCCTCTAAAAAATAAAACATGGGCTTTTGGTAGGGGACTTCCGCACTTTGATAAGAAGCTATCTAATGATGTAAAGGTAGAAATTAGATAGTTTTGATACTCTACCTCAAGAGTATCACCCAACGCTAAAGACATGTTGAAGTTGAGAATTGGCATCAAAGACCACACACCACATCCTAAAAATTATTTGGAGGTCAGTCAAACTATGTTGTTTAAATAATTTAGAGAGAGTCATCCAAGATTGCATATATCACAAAGGGCTTTTGAATCTTTAAAGTCATTTTATTGTGTGCCAATTAAAATTTGAAATACATGTTTTTGCAAATATCATGTCGAGTTTTCTATGCACCATCAACTATTACACCCCATCCATTCTACTTTGCATAGTAAAGAAATATTGGAGAATTGTGGTCCTAGTGGGCTTCCAAAATTGTCAAGAGACTTGCTAGATCAATTTGTATGTCATAGAGTTGATGGTTGTTTCTTTTATAGAAATGTTTTCTTAAATGAGAAGTGTTCAAAATGTGGTGGCTTATCGAAGTTTGACACATGTTTCCATGAGGAGTGAAAGAAAGACCTTGGGAGGATAATAGTAAAAAAATGGTATATGAAATGGTGAAATAGATATTGAAGAGTGGAGGTGAGGACTATAAATGTGAATTGGTTGCAAAAGAAATCAGCATGGCTAGTTATATTTAAGATTTCAAGACAAATCTTTTCTACAAGTATGCAAGGCATAGTTATAGGTCTCAGTAGTTGGATCAATAATTTATAATGTGTAAGGAGACTTTTCTTATTGGCACTATCATATCAGTTGTTGACTTTGTAGAGAACTAGACATTACAACCTCAAAATGAGACACAATTTAAGTATTACAACTCCATTCAGATTTTTATTTTTGTCCATATAACATATATACATGCCCCTGATAGTGTGGAAGATAATTGGAAGATTATTAGAGAGTACCATTTTTACATGAGTAATGATATATATCACTCTCACGACTTTGTGCAACAATGTTTCAAAAATTATTTTGATTTCTTACAAGATCATGACATTGCTATGGATAGACATATCATGTGGCCATATAATTGCACATGTCAATTCAAGAATGCTTGCATGTTTTATTGGTTATGTAGGATGCATGTAGAGAGGGGTTGCCTCAAATTTGGGGTTTTTTTGAGTTTGTCCATGGGAAAGGGGAACATGGTGGAGTACGAGCATGTGTGAAGAGAGCTCTAGTTAAGGAGCAATTGAAGATTTCAAGAACAAAGCTTCTTGATGTCTGTAGCATTTTTGATTGGTGTAGTTCAACATTATCATAGGGGAAGACTCTTGATTCAGTAGTACGTAGGTTCTTTTAGTTTGTTGAGGAAGGGTCCATAGGTGATAGATCAGATTGTGCTATAGTTATAGACTCATCAAAAATGCATTCATTCCAAAGCTCTGATTCTAGTACATGGACCTTTTGGACATGACGACTAGCTTTCTTTTGTCCTAATTGTTTTCAATGTGATTGGGATCATTCTGAGTTGAGTGAGTCAGTAAACACATGGGCTCCACATTATCTTACTCCATTGTCTATCATACCCTCCATCAAAAATGATGACATGGAAAGTTCACTTGAGCATAACCATCTAGGATCTTATTAAGCTAGGGCATGTCTTTGCATTGGTTGTACCATAGGGAAATCATGAGAAATCAGATTATTGGTTAGCACATTGTGTAAGAGATTAAAAAAATCTTGCACAACTAATGACAGATGATGATGGATTCACATATCTTACTGGCTTAGTTTTTATCACTAGAACATGGTTGTGGACATACATGCTTAAAAGGAATGGAATTCCTGCATTCAAATACTATCAAAAGCACAAAACAATTCTCATATATTCACATCTTATTATAGCAAAAAATGTGAAGTTGTTAAAGAATCAAAGAAGACCAAAAGTAAAAGAACTTTTAATATTACTAATGTTGATCATGAAGCCCTATTGGAGACTTTAAAATAGAGAGAGGACCCTATAGGAACACTCGACCAAGTATATTGACTTCTTATGTTCTTTTGTTCATAATGATTCAGTGAGCCAATGATTATCTTATTCAATACAATAAGTTACTAATATCTTTTATGATATTGGAATGTAGATACATCATGAAGAATAGCCATGCATGAAGATAAAAAACTAAATAAGGAGCAAAATAAAGAAAACTCTATTCTATTTTTTACACTATGATTTTTTATAGTTGTGTATTGATGTAATAATGATGAAACGCTTGAGATATTGAAAATGTAAACTTGATTATTAATGCAATTTATGTGGAGGACCTAAAAAATGATGATTTTAATACATACTAACATAAAACTTGCACCGTACCCAATGCCAAGAACTTGAGAGAGGAAAAAAATAATGTTTGTTCTTAATACTAACCCTAGTGACACCCTTGTTCTAGCTGTGAAGAGCCACCATCATTCATGACCTATTGGTAAATAGATTTATCACTTAGGAAATATGTGATTTAGTCCAATGGAAATCAATTTTTCCAACAGTTGGATAGGCCCTTGATATCCGGCCTTCCTCTACATTAAGAGGGGAAGCTCCCTCATAAAATAAAATTTTGAATTTTTCAATAAAGATGATTAGAACTTAGAATATAAAAAGGAAACCATTGATAGTGAATGCACCACATGATTTCAATGTTTCCATAAAATTAATGTAAACTATTAATGAAAGCAATCAAGAACAACACTTGAGAACTATTACTAACACAATGCTAATTTTGTAATTCATGAATACTCACAGCATATAATAAAAATACTCATGCTGATGAATCAATACTTCAAAATTTTAGATTCATTACAAAGGAGAACACCAAATGTAATTTCTTTTATTTTTTAGCATGAAGAACATAAGAATTGACTAATTACAAGAACAACAATTGTACACACATTCAAAAAAATTGCCTTGTTATCAAAAGATAAGTGTTCCCTATCTCCAAGTCCAAAAATTCCCTTATTACATTGAGATTCAGAAATTTATAGCTATTCTAGAATAACTAACCTTTTAGGTTTGTAACTAAAAAATTTAGAGTTTGGACTATTTCGAAGATAGTTTGTAATCAATTCTAACTTTCAATGCTTAACTACAGTTAAGAAAAGATAAGACATTGACCAAAATCAAAATTGATTCTAAAGTTGACCTCTTTACAAAATGTATAAACAAAAATATGAGACAACTTTAGACATATCCACTTCTAACTTTCAACTATGATCACTGATATTTCTTGTGCTTGCTCTTTGATTTTTAGGTGTTGTGAGCAGTTGAGTAAAGTTTTCCTTGTATGCTCTAAATGATTTGATGACCTATGTCGAAGCCTTGTTTTTAATGATGATTAAACTCTTCATTTTTAGCTTTTTATAGATCATGTCTCTTTCTCAGTTCATCCAACTCTAGGACATAACTTGGTAAGTTTTGAATATAGGAGTCCAATGTTGCTGAGAGATTGCTCAATCTCATCATAATGCTAGCATCTAAACTTTTTTACTACCAAGTTTAGTGCTGATATTTACCTCTATGCATTCCAAAATGGAAGATATTTCTAGAGCTTGAGTGTGTTCACTAATAGGGATACCTTCTACAATCATCGGTATATTCCCCTAGGTCTTCTTTTTTAGTAGCTTGCAGGAGTTTATGAATTGTTCTACTTCATATAATTATTGATTCATGCTATCATTCTTCCATCTAATATTTTCTAGCCATATGTCAATTTTCTCTTCTTCTCCACTGGTGATTAACTTTAGTGATTTGACTATATCATTGTCCATTCCTTTAATCTCTACTAAATTAGCATCAATTTCTCTCAAGAATGTTTGATGTTCGTTGAGATTTGTTAACTCTTTTTGAATATTTTTTTGTATATGATCTACTTTAGCATATGCAACCTTAACTTCCTAAAATAGGCTTGATGCTCGTTCTTTCATGCATTTTATCCATGCTTTTACCATCTTATCATAAGTTTGGCATTCTCCTATGTCTTGAATGGTGTCTTCATCAAATATTTTCTTGGGATCTCTTGTGACTTTCATAAATGAGCTAGGATCTAGAAAGGAATCACCAACCATCAATCGAATGCATGAAGAAAGGACTTGAACTTGACACTTGAGTTGATTCTTAGCTTGTTTTTCTCTCCTTGATTGTTCCATCAAGACAACAACTGATACTTGAAAATTATGTTCCCTTCCCTCATGGGTGGTCTGGCCTAGATCTACTTTAGCTATACTAAAATCAGCTTTGTTTGGCTAATTTATGTCCTTCTTTGTGACTAGTTGTGCAATTTCAACAAATAGGTTTCCTGAGGTAGGATTCACTGCGAGTCTAGAATCCATTCTAGTCTTCTTTACCTTTGTACTTTTATGCACTAAATCAGCCACGACATCTAGATTTGATGATTCCAATTGGGTCATCCTTTTCTTCTTTCTCTCCAAACTTTGTTGTAACCAAGATGTTGAGATATTGGTAGATGGGTTGATTACTGAAGGAACTTGTAGGACTGTAGATGGTAAATCTAGGTTATGCACATTCTCTAAAAATAGTATTTCTTGAGTTGCTTCCACACTTTTAGGAGACAATGAGCATGTAGGGAATACTATAGATTGAATCATCTCATCTAGGAAAGATGATGGTAATGCATTCATCTCGGGAGCTTCATCTATCATATTTTGAATTGGTATTAAAGTCTTCTCCTTGGGTTTTGATCTCCTCTTCCTAATGATTGTGTTGAGTTCACATGCTAAAACTAAATCAACTCCTTTATCTGGATCTCCACCATCATCTCCACCTTGTGTGTTATGTAAAGAGCCAGAGGAAGTAGGGATAGAAGAAAAAATAGTTGAAACTAATGTAACTTCCTCAGAATTATTATTTTTCTTTGTATCTCCTCTTCTTGTTGATCTAGTATCTATGACTTCTTTGACTTTATTCTTTAACCAATTTTTAGTTTTTTGAATAAAAAAGAAGATTCTTTCCTTTAGGTCTTTCAATTTTGGTAGAGGCCAATCAATATATGATAATTCTAACAATTGTATCCACTCAAAGAAGAAAGGATCAATCAAGTCTCACCTATCATCTTTTATTCCTATCATATCCCATCCCATTTTTGTAATCACTGATTTGTTGTATTATGTATCTCATACAGTCCCTTCTCCTAACTTTGAAGTCATTTTTATAATTTTCCCAATGATCTTCCATTGTAGGGAAATAGAGATTTCCAGGTCCAAGTGCCAAGTTATTTTTAACATACCCACTATCATCAAATGGGAAGTGACTATGGAAAGAGTGAAAAGTTATGTTCACCATGGATCTCTTGATATTTGAGCATCTGAAGAAGAAAGACAATTGTAGTACTAAATACTGATTGGGAAAGGAATTGATCTCTTCATCCTACACTTTTTGTTTACCTGACCAATTTGCCTACAAACTTTTGAAAGTACCAACCTGTCATCTACAAAGCGAGGAAACATGAGAGGACAATCTTGAAAACCTCCAATGTGGATGTAAGTGAATCGGGGCTACCTTAAGAAGAAGCTACCATAAATTCTAATGAGACTAGCTAGTTTAGGATAAATTTAGAGTCCTACATCTCCTATAGCTCCCTGGCCATGAGCATAGAAAAAGCATCATTCACCTTGCAGAAGTGTGCACTTCTTTGTTTTAATTGTAACTAGGGATAATAATTTTAAATTTGTGTGGTTAAGTTATACTCCCTTTAAGGATTAATACCAAGCCATGAGTTCATACTAGCAATTGCATACATTAGGTAGGAGGACATGTAAAACCCCTGACTCACATTGAATTCAGTTAACTAGTGATGAAGGGCATCACTAGTTATTTCTCCCCAATCTATAAATTGTTTTCTAGTGGTGATGATGTTAATATACAAAACCATCCAATCCTAAACATCTTTAGTAGTCTAATTTCCCACTACTCTATTGAGAAGAATTATCATATTAGAAATGTCTTCATTAAAGATATTTCTACATAACACTCTTGGTAACTGTGACTCTCCTCTTCTAGGTTGACCCAGCCAACTCCTAGCAATGGCATTTTTACATGTTTTCTTATTATGATGGAAGTATCCTTAGGCATCTTCTTTAGATATTTATGTGAATTCTTCTCTTACTAGAAATCTGAATGTGATGGAGATAGACATTAGATCTAGCTTCACCATGATATTACCTCCTAAGGTCTTGATGTCCCTAGAATTCTGATCATATGCCTCGATACATTCCAAAACTAGTTTGTCACATTGAAGTGCAAGTGGGTGTCCTCCTGCATGGGCTGGACCACTTTCCAACTTTCATTATGCTAGAGGTGATCTATCTTCTCTGCTCATCATGTTCCAAAATTTTTCAATTTCCATATGTCCCATCTTTGTATCCAATATCTCAGGAAGCATGTTTGTTAATATCACAGGAGGCTCTTTTCCTTTGAATTTGTACTTCATTTTATTTCTCACAAAACTCCTTGTTTAGGTGGTTTTTCTTTGACAACTACCAACATATCATCTCAAAGTTTTGACTATGAAAATTGTTGAAATGTAGTTCTAAAAATCTTATCATTGTGCTTCAATTACTTTGATGAGTGTCTAGAATTGCTTACACCCCATCTTTTGCTTAAAAATTATCTTCATAAGACCATTTTTATCTAATTGACTTAAGGCATCAAAATTATTCTTGTCACTTCCATGATACCAGTGGTCTTCATGGGAATTTCAAGAATTCCTCTCATGCATAGAATTTAAAACCTGTCATATTCTCCATAGACATTTGGTTAAACATTTATCAACCATTTTCTATATCATATGAGTGTTCCTATAAGTGTTTCTTGACAAATCGCATTATTTATTTTTAACACTATATGATACTTAGTGATATCACACTAGCATCTTGAGTTAATGCTAGGAAATCATTCATTGTCTATGATGCTCATGATCTCAAACATGACCTGCACACTCAATTTGAGTATCTTTTTAAATCATTGGCACTACTGTGTGACTTTCTTGCTCAACACTCAAATAGTTCTTCATCAACCTCTTTAAGGTGGTGTAGTGATCCACTCATTTTCTCTATCTTCATGTTTTGTCTTATATCAGCTATAGAAAAGACAATCTAGCATCAATGTGAGGAGTAGCACTTTAATGCATTCTGTCAAATAATTGACAAGCTAAACATACATCTTTTACTAATTCTAGTCATGGAAGGAATGGTATGTCTAGCTTGCTTCAATGCCTTGTATAGGCTCACGGGTTGGAGTTTATGTAAAATGGTTGACATGTGTTATTATTACCACCTTCAAATACTTGGAGTGTTGAAACTATCTTTCAAGGATGAATTACCAATTCCAATTCTAATTAATGTCTTTTTGGTCTGTAGATGAGTGTCTTAATCTCCATCAAGGCCATAGGTCACATTAATTTTTCCTTCAACCAAAACAATGAACATGTCTTGTCTATGGTTCCATGAAATGTCATGGCTAGAGAAGTGAAAAATGATTTTCCAAACAGGTCATGCTCCTTGTCTATGGTTGACCACCATTCAAAATTATATAGACTGAAGGAAGTAGAAGATTGGTCAAATGCATTATATTCCTCGAGATTCATGTGCCTTGGTTGTTAGTTAACATGCTTTGTTATTCAGCTTACATTAGTTGTTACCACTGGAGAAAGAAAGGACAATTTTTCAAACACTTAGCATGCAAGGTTTATATTCTTGCATTTAGCATACATGTTAATAAGGTTCATGTTTAAAAATAAATCCAATGTCTCGTCTCCATTTTTTTATTAGAATTGCATGGAATTACTCTCTTGGATCAAGAGTTTCACTACTTGTGCAATCCTGTAGTGCACACCCATACGCCTTGAAGTTATACCTAGAAGTCTAATTATGAAAAGGATTTATGTGTATAGTCTATCAAATACAAGATACTTGATTCCTGCTTATAGAGGTTAGTGTTCATGATTTCCTCTTCAACCATTTTCTTACCCTGCATTATGACTGTCGTTTTATTTTCTTGAAAATATAGGAGTTTGGGTTCTTAAAATCTCAAGGTTAAGATTAGGGAAAATAGTTAGAGTACATAGAGAGAGGTAGTTTTAATACATGGAGAGAGAAAATTTTGTGTTGGAGAAAGCAATCCAAACCTAAACTTCTCTCTAGAAGTTTTAGTACATAGAGAGAGGTATTACGTAGAAAGAGACAAGTACACACACACACACATAGAGAGAGAGAGAGAGAGAAAAGTATGAGGAGAAAGGATATGTTTTGAAAAGAAGGAAAATAATCTCTCTATCTCCCCATAAATTTAGTTAACTCTCTCAAAAAAATATCTGAGTAATAGTTGGCTCTATCTAGGGACAAGAACTATGCAGGATGTTGAATGAGCCCAGAGTCAAGAAATAGCAGTGTTTTATTACAAGGGCTATAGAGTCACGCAAAAAGGAGATAAATCTACAAAAAGGAACTAAGAACAAAAAAATTGGGAACACGACCAAACAAAACAGAAAGGAAAGCATGACAAAAAATCCTAACTAAGATATGTACAAAACCATAAACTACACACCTTACTGATGATAATGCTTCAAATGTTGCCCATTGTAAGGCAAGGGCAATTGAGTACCTCTGAGATATGATAAGATGAAGGAATCTTCTCCACATACCTCTTTGATCTATAATGGGCCTCTTCATATGGAGTCAAACTTTCCATGTAAATGCTTTGGCTCTCTATGGTTGTCCCAAAGTAAGACAAGATCACCTTCCTAGAACACCCTCTATTTAGCTTTCTTATTGAACAAATTTTTAACTCAAGACTGATGTTCCCATATCTGATCTACAACCACTTCTCTTTCTTCTTCTAATTTAGTCAAATATAATATTCTATTTTCAAGAGCATCTTTGAATTCATAGTTTTCAATAGCATTTTGTAAATTCAAAGTAGATAATTCTAGAGGAAGGGGGAAGACTGCTTCGGTACCATATAGAATTTCAAAGGGAGATATTCCTATTGCTCTCTTCTTACTAGTACAATATACCCATAGTGCATCATACAAGTGTTTGTGCCAATAAATCTGAATAACATCTATCAATTTCTGCACAATGGATATATTATTTTTATTGCTCGATTCTGCTTGATTATTTCCTTGTGCAAAATACTTTGAGGAATGAGAGAGAGTGATTTGATAATAGAAGGTTGATATTTGTTAGGAATAGAAATTTTTAGCATTTTTGGTAGCAATCTTGCTAGGAACTCCAAACCTAACCAAAAATATTTTGCTTGATGAAACTGCACACCACTTTTGAAGTTGTTTGCTTAACCGGACTAGCCTCTACTCACTTGGTGAAATAATTAGTTTCCATTAAAATGTGAGTATGTCTGGCAATGGATGGAGGATGGATAGGACCAATAAAGTCCATACCCCATTGTTGAAAGGGTTCTTCAATCACTACTATTTTCAATGGGAATGTAGCTAATTGAACTCTTCCTTTAAAATATTGACAAGAATCACACCTCTTGACCCATTCTTCTAGATCTTTGAACATTACAGGCCAGTAAAAATAGTTTCTTAGAATTTTATAGGTTGTTACTGATGCTGAGGAATGACCTCCACATGCTTCATTATGAAATATTTGAAGCAATTGTTTTCTTTGCTCAGAATCCACGCACCTTGGGAAAGTACCGTCTATTCCCTTCTTGTACAAAATGTCACCCTAGATAATGTACTTCATAGATTTCAATTTTAGGGTCCTCTTTTCTTTGGGTGATAACTGAGCTGGGCATTCTCCATATGTTAGAAAATAAGCAATATTGGAAAACCTATCATCAACATTACCAATGACTAAAACTAATGGTATTTCTTTCTCTATCTCTTCTTCATCTCTAGAAGATCCTTCTGCTATAGCTTTACACAAACCTTTTCCTTTGACAAGCTTTGTAGGTTTGATATTGAGATCATATTCTTGTACTTTATCTATCTAGGAAGTTATTTTGTTCACACCAATATCCTATTGGGTTAGAAGAGTTTTCACCGTTGAATCAAGAACAAATACCTTGGAGTGAGAGTTTAGGATGTAAAACCTAAATTGTTTCAATACTTTGACCAGAGCATATGCATTCTTCTTGATCAAATAATATTTCAATTCATGTTTCTTAAAAGGGACACTCATGAATGCTATTAGGGTCTTAATATTGTCTTTGTTAGGTATGGAAGATAAAGTGTTCTTAGATGCATAACAATACAAATGATTTTTTTTAGAAAAATCTAGATAAGAAAGGGTAGGAGCATTAGCAATTGCAACATTCATTTGTTCAAAAGAAGACTTACCTTCCTTTTTCCATTTAAAATTTATAATCCCTTTCATCATATCCACAATTGACTTTTTAATTATAGAGAAGTCTAGAACAAAGCTCCTTATGAAGTTTATCTATCCAAAGAAAGACCTGACATCTAGTTTACTCATGGAAAGTGATAACTGTTGGATAGCTTTCACTCTTTCAACATCTATATGAATGCAAGATAGATTCTAGATGATGCACATGGTCTCTTCTATGTTTAGAAAATTATGTAAGATCATCAATGTACATGATGATGATCTTATTTTAGAGATCTACAAATAAATGATCCATTTCCCATTGAATGGTGGCTCCAACATTTATCAAACCAAAAGGCATACAATTGTGGGCAAACGTAACCCATGGAGTGGTAAAAGTTATTTTATGTTGGTATTCTAGCACAACACTGATTTGATTATAACATTGACATGAGCTTAGAACTAGATACCAACTACAAAATATGATCCATGACAAGGAGCCCGTAATTATCCTTAAGTGACACCTGATTCAAATTTTGGAAGTTGACACATATTCTTATCTCACCATTTTTCTTCCTAACTAGGATGATATTGTCTACCCATGTTGAATGGTGGATAGGGTAGATAATATTTGTTTTAAGAATTTTATCAACTTCATTAAATATAGCATCAACAACCTTCAAATTGAATTGCCTTTGTTTTTTCTAGAAGGCAGTCAAACCATGTTTCAAAAGAATCTAATGTTTAAATTTTCCATTTATGAATTCCTTAAAATCTTCATAACCCTAAGAAAAAATTTCTTGGTAAGACTTCAACAGATTCATGAACTCTCCTTTCTCTTCTGATGACAAATCTTTCCCTACAAGGACCATCTTTGGAACTTCTTTAGAACCAATGTTTACCTTCTCATAGCCCAAAGAACTAGAAGATTTAGTATCTTCAACTTTCTCTATCCTTTTATCCTCCTTATCAAAAAGACTTTCAAGGGTGACTAACCCTCTTGGAATAACATTACCTTGCAGTTGAATAATCTCAGGATTATCTCCTCATGTCCCAACATAATTATGTGATCCTTCAAAATTCAAATCTAAAAATGGAGGATGTCCCTTAAGAAATTTAATAATTTTCCCATCATCATCAAAGACTTGCCAACGTTGATCATTATCTAGCACATTGGGTCTATGAATCATCTCTACTATGTAGATATCTTTGTTGAACTTAGGATGAGGAATAAGGAGAGAGGCAGAGACTGTGAGATAATCAGCTTTAGAATATTATTCACAAGGGATAGTAGATAAAGAAAAAGCATCGAAATTCTCAATCTCATCCTATACTATTTTTGTATGCCTTCAGTCTTGCATTCTTTGTTTGATATTGCCTCTACACCTGGTTGACAACTAATTTTGCATCTCTCGATACTTTGAGTTGTTTGATCCATTTTTCTCTTGCATATTCGAGGTTGAATAGAAGAGCTTCATATTCTATGGTATTATTAGTGGTCTAAAAAACCAACTTATAAGCTTTTGGGAACTTCTCTCCTTTAGGTGACATCAAAACTATCCCACCACCTAAACTAGAAGAAGAAGAACTTCCATCAAACTCCATTGACCATAATTCATTAGTTATGTTAGGCATAAGAGGCTTAGTCACATCCTTTTTAGTAGATGTCATCATATATGTTCCATGTCTGGTATCAACATACAATATTTCAGCCCTTCGATCATCTAATTTCAAGACTATATATTTGGCTTTAGGTTCAAGATTGAGTTGAACCTTTTTATCTCCAATTGAGATGAGGGCATGAGACATGTCCATCTTGATTTCACTGTCAAGATATTTGAAAAAACTTTTTCTCAATAGCATCCCAGAACTAGCTAGGATATTAGTGACCAAGATATTCAATTTTAACTTCTTTTCTAGATGTACTGCAAGAGCTACTTGAGCATCTTTTAACTAGCCAACCATCAGAACTTTTTTTGCCTCCATAGAATACACCTTTCCTAATGGTTTTTTTAGAGAGATACCTAGGGCATGGGCCACCTTTAAAGGCATATCATTATCAGACACACCAGAATCAATGATACAATTGCTTAACTCAAATCTAGCTATACAGAGGGAAACATAGAATGGATTAGGTTTATCTAATAGAGAAGCTACAACAAATGATTCTTTCTTGGTCATGAGCCCTTCCAGATTATTTTTCTCTTCTAGAGAAATTCCTAACTCATGGTTGATAGTAATTTTAGACAAAATTTTTCCTTTAACAATGCATTGAATCAACCTATCTAACTGATGTGGGTTGGCTTTTAGGTAGTCCAACTAAGAAATATTTACTTTGGCCTTCTTACAATGATCAATAAAATCAAAAGAGTCTTCAACAATAGAGGAGGACTTGACTTTATCTATCTCATTTACTTGTGAAGGCTCTTCTAAAGTATGCTTGTGAGATATAATTCTCTTAGAAGGCTCATTAGAGGCTTTATCCTTTGCTTCTTGACACCACTTCTCTTCTAATCTTTGTCTCTAGTTTGGTGTAGATGCATTGCAAGAATGATTGTTAATATCTTTATCTTTCTCACCATCAGATTCATATTCTAGAAATTTTATGGAAGAGGTCCCAATAGTAGGTTCTGTTGCATCTTTAGGGGCCACATATTCTTCTAATTTCTCTATTGTCAAATGCATTTGCATGAATCTAGCAATCTTGAGACAACTCGCACCATCATATTCTATCGTCGTGTAGAAATCACACATAGTAGTTTGATTATTAGATGATACGGGATGCTTGATGGCTAATCTTGGCATTGTTTGGGGTAGCCATTTAGATTGTTTGTTTTGCTGATATGGTATATAATTCCTCCTTGGTATATCTTGATACAAAGGTAGAGCATTGTGGGGCAACTACTTCTTGATTGTGGGGCAACTACTTCTTGTTAAGCACGCTCACGCTGGAGTAGTACTGGGATGGGTGACCTCCCGAGAAGTCCCGGTGCTTCACCCCTATGAGCATCACCTAGATCCAATGAGTGCTAAGTGTTTCATTTATTCTCATGAGAGATGGATTCATGTTGAATCACTACTCATGAAACATGGGTCATCGAGTTTGACTCAAAATCACACAGTTAAATGCTGATATTCATATCACAATTTGAATAGTTGTGGAAATTATCTCCTACTTATCAATTGATGAGCTTAAGGGGCTTTCTAATGAATTGTTCATAAGGCACAACACTTGGTGAAGGTTTTTCAAATGGTGTTTCAAGCTTTGGGTTTAACTATGGAGGAAACTCTGTAGTTAAGCGCGCTCAGGCTGGAGTAGTACTGGGATGGGTGACCTCCTGGAAGTCTCGGTGCTTCACCCCTGTGAGCATCACCTAGATCTAATGAGTGCTAAGTGTTCCATTTATTCTCATGAGATATGGATTCATGTTGAATCACTACTCATGAAACATGGGTCATCGAGTTTGACTCAAAATCACACAGTTAAATCCTGATATTCATATCACAATTTGAATAGCTGTGGAAATTATCTCCTACTTATCAATTGATGAGCTTAAGGGGATTTCTAATGAATGGTTCATAAGGCACAACACTTGGTGAAGGTTTTGCAAATGGGGTTTCAAGCTTTGGGTTTAACTATGGAGGAAACTCTGTAGTTAAGCGCGCTCAGGCTGGAGTAGTACTGGGATGGGTGACCTCCTGGGAAGTCTCGGTGCTTCACCCCTGTGAGCATCACCTAGATCTAATGAGTGCTAAGTGTTCCATTCATTCTCATGAGAGATGGATTCATGTTGAATCACTACTCATGAAACATGGGTCATCGAGTTTGACACAAAATCACATAGTTAAATCCTGATATTCATATCACAATTTGACTAGCTGTGGAAATTATCTCCTACTTATCAACACATCATTAGCTAATTTTTGATATAAGGGGTCAGTGGTAGTGATAGGAGCTTATTGACCTTTTCCTTTTTATCGATCACAAATCCATTTACTTGAACTAAGTAGGTCATCCTCCACTTCGATGGCTAAATTTTGCATTGCTGCTAGATCAGGAGCTCTTACCTTTCATATTTGAAAGCTTACATCAGAAGGTTGAGCACTGATGAAGAAAGTTATTTGATTTTCTTCAATGGGTCTTTTATTGATAGGAATTTGATTTACCATCAGATTAAAATGAGCAATGAATTCTCACATTGGTTCATGAATTTTCTTCTTCATTTGAGTTAACTAGGAGATAAATAAATGTTTTTCCTTGGAAATTTTGAATCTCCTCTCAAAAATTTGAATCAAGGTTGCCCATGAAGTAACTAATCTAGCTGGCAGCTGACTAAACCATTTAGTTGCAGCTTTTGTGAGTATTTCAACAAAGAGATGAATAGAAACATCTTCATGTTGAATTGCAAGAACCCCACTTGCCATAAAAAATGCACTGATGTGTTGATCAGTGGTGAATTTTTTGTCTTTGGAAAACTTAGGAAGATTTTTTTGGGAGCCAACAGGCATGTCATGCAATTACTTCCCTTGAGCTAAGGGACCAATAGCGGCTCCCCATGGAACCAGTGGTTGTAGTGCTTGTTGTGCCATTATTGGGAGGATGATGTTCAAAGGTTGCAAATTTATAGCTAGAGGTACAAGGCTACCTAGTAGGATTAGAGCTTGAAAGGCCATAGGAGAAATAGTAGCCTTGGGTGGTGAAGATGGTCTACTAATAGACTTGATCTTCTTCTTCCTCTTAGGAGTAACTAGCCTAAAATCTAACTTCTAAAAGCTAGCTTATTGGTTATTATTTACTTGCCCTTGGATGTGACCAAGATTCTATCTATTTCTTCTTGGGATAACAAAAATTCTTTCAACGACTACAATGTTCTAACCAATAGGAGCTCTTCACAAGATTTCCCCAAATACTTCTTCTTCTTCAAGAACTTGATTTAATTGATGATATTGTTGAGCACTTTGTCTACACCTCTAGAATAGGGTGTTCAAGTCCAAAATAATATCTTCTTGGGTGTCTTGGAAGGCAAGGTTTGGTTGGAGAATAGGAAAATTGTTCTCATGTGGTAGTACCATCATACTTCATCACAGGTGATTGTCAATCATTTCACATTTAGTCTCCCCAGCAGAGTCACCAAAAATCTATTGGTAAAAAGGTTTTTCACTTAAGAAATATGTGATTTAGCCCAATAGAGTGTGTGGCAAATCAATTTTTCTAACAGTTGGATAGGTCGTTGATATCTAGCCTTCCTCTGCATTTAGAGGGGTAGCTCCATCATAAAATAAAATTTTGAATTTTTCAATAAAGATGATTAGAAATTAGAATATAAAAAGAAAACCATTGATAGTGAATGCACCACATGACTTCAATATTTCCATAAAATTAATGTAAATTGTTAATGAAAGCAATCAAGAACTACACTTGAGAGCTATCACTAACACAATCTAATTCTGTAATTCATGAATACTCACACCATACTACCATGAAAATACTCATACTAATGAATCAACACTTCAACAATTTAGATTCATTAGAAAAGAGAATGCCAAATGTAATTTCTTTTATTTCTTAGCACCAAGAATGTAACAAATGGTTGATTACAAGAACAACAGTTGTATACACTTTCCAAAAATTTCCTTGCTATCAAAACATAAGTGTTCCCTATCTCCAAGTCTAAAAGGTCCCTTATTACAATGAGATTCAAAAATTTATAGCTATTCTAGAATAACTAACCTTTTGGGTTCATAACTACTCAAAAAGTTAAAGTTTGGACTACTCTGAAGATAGTTAGTAACCAATTCTAACTTTCAATGCTTAACTACAGTTAGAAAAAGTTAATACATTGACCAAAACCAAAATTGATTCTAAAGTTGACCTCTTTAAAAAATTTATAAACAAAAATCTAAGACAACTTTAGACATACCCACTTCTAACTTTCAACTATGATCACTGATATTTCTTGAGCTTGCTCTTTGATCTATAGGTGCTGTGAGTAGCTGAGTCAAGTTTTCCTTGTATGCTCTAAACAATTTGATGACCTATACCAAAGCCTTGTTTTTAATGATGATTAAACTCTACATTTTTAGCTTGCAGAGATCATGTCTCTTTCTAACTTTGTCTAACTCTAGGATGTAACCTAGCAAGTTTTGAATACAGGAGTCCAATGTCGTTGAGAGACTACTCAATCTCATCATAATGCTAGTAGTTGAACTTTGTTTACTGCCAAGTTTGGTGCTGATCTTTACCTCTATGCATTCCAAAATGCAAGATATATCTAGATCTTGAGTGTGTTCACTAATAGGGATAACTTCTACAATCATTGGTATATTCCCCAAGGCCTTCTTTTTTAGTAGCTTGCAAGAGTTTACAAATTGTCTCCTTCATCCAATTGTTGATTCATGGTATCATTCCTCCATCCAATATTTTCCATCCTTATGTCAATTTTCTTTTCTTCTCCACTCGTGATTAACTTCAGTGATTTGACTATATTGTTGTCCATTCCTTTAATCTCTACTAAATTAGCATCAATTTCTCTCAAGAATGTGTGTTGTTCCTTTAGAGTTGTTAACTCTTTTTGAATTTTTTTTGTATATGACCTGCTTTATCATATGCAACCTTAACCTCTTGAAATAGGCTTGATGCTCATTCTTTCATGCATTTTATCCATGCTTTCACCATCTTACCATAAGTTTGGTATTCTCCTATGTCTTGAATGGTTTCTTCATCAAACATTTTCTTTGGATCCCTTGTGATTTTCGTAGATAAGCTAGGATCTAAAAAGGAATCACTAATCATCAATCGGATGCATGAAGAAAGGGCTTGAGTTGATTCTAAGCTTTTTTATCTCTCCTTGATTGTTCCATTAATATAGTAGCTAAGACTTGAAAATTGTGTTCTCTTCACTCACGGGTGGTCCGACCTAGATCCACTTTAGTTATGCTAAAATTAGCTTTGTTTGCCTCATTTATGTCCTTCTCTATGACTGGTTGTGCAATTTCAACAAATAGATTTCCTGAGGTAGGATTCACTATGAGTCTAGAATCCATTCTAGACTTCTTTACCTTGACAACTCTTTGCACTAAATCAACTATGACATCTAGATTTGGTGCTATAGATTGGGTCATCCTTTTCTTCTTTCTCTCAAAACTTTTTTGTAACCAATATGTTGAGGTATTGGTAGATGGGTTGATTACTGAAGGAACCTATAAGACTATACATGATAAATCCAAGTTATGCACATTCTCTACAACTAGCATTTCTTGAGTTGCTTCCATACTTTTAGGAGACAATGAGTGTATAGGGGATGCTATAGATTGAATCATCTCATCTACAAAAGATGATGGGAAAGCATTCATCTCATGAGCTTCATCTATCATCTTTTGAATTGGTATTTAAGTCTTCTCCTTGGGTTTTCATCTCCTCTTTCTGGTGACTACATTGAGTTCACATGTTGAAACTAAAGAAACTCCTTTATCTGGATCTTCACCATCATCTCCACCTTGTGTGCTATGTAAAGAACCAAATGAAGTAGGGATAGAAGATGGAATAACTGAAACTGATGTAACTTCTTGAGAATTATTATTTTTCTTTGTATCTCCTCTTCCTTTTGATCTAGTAGTCATGACTTCCTTGAATTTATTATTTAACCAATTTTTAGTTCCTTGAATCATCAAGAAGGTTCTTTCCTTGAGGTCTTTCAATTCTAGTAGAGACTAATCAATATAAAACAATTCTAGCAACTATATCTGCTCAAAGAAGAAAGTATCAATCAAGTTTGACACATCCTCTTTTATGCCTATCACATCCCATCCCATTTTCTAATCAATTATTTATTGCATTTTGAATCTCATCCAGTCCCTTCTCCTCACTTTGAAGTCATTTTCATAGTTCGCCCAATAATCTTCCATTATAGGGAAATGGAGATAGCTAGGTCCAAGTGCCAAGTTATTTTTAACATACCTTTTGCCATCAAATGAGAAGTGACTATGAAAAGAGTGGAAAGTTATGTTCACCATGGATCTCTTGATATTTTGAGCATTTGAAGAAGAAAGAAAACTATAGTACCCAACACCACTTGGGAAAGGAATTGATCTTTTTTTCCTACAATTTTTTTTACCTGACCAATTTGCCTACAAACTTCTGAAAGCACCAATTGCCATCTACAAAGTGAGGCAACCTGAGAGGACAATCTTGAAAACCTCCAATTCATATGGAAGTGAATCAAGGGTACTATATGAAGAAGCTACCATAAGTACTAATGAGACTAGTTGCTTTAGGAGAAATTCAGAGTCCTATATCTCCCTATAGCTCCCTAGTTGTGAGCATAGAAAAAGTATCATTCACCTTGCAGAAGTGTGCATTTCTTTATTTTAATTACAACTGGGGATAATAATTATAAATTTTTTTGGTTAAGTTATACTCCCCATTAGGATTAAGACCAGGCCATGACTTCATACTAGCAATTGCATACATTAGGTACAAGGTCATGTAAAACCCCTAACTCACATTGAATTTGGTTAACTAGTGATGAAGGGAATCACTGATTATTTCTCCCCAATCTACAGTTGTTTTCCAATGGTTATGGTGTTAATGTACAAAAACATCCAATTTTGAAAATCTTCAGCAATCTGATTTCCCACTACTCTATTGAGAAGAATTATCATATCAAAAATGTCTTCATAAAAGATATTTCTATGTAACACTTTTGGTAACTATGACTGTCCTCTTCTAGGTTGATCCAACCAACTCCTAGCAATGGCATTTGGACATGTTTTCTTATTTTGATGGAAGTATCCTTGGGCACCTTCTTTAGATATTTCTATGAAGTCTTCTCTTATTGGCAATCTAAATGTGATGGAGATAGACACTAGATCTAGCCTCACCACAATATTACCTCCCAAGGTCTTGATGTCCCTGGAATTCTGATCATATGCCTTGATACATTCCAAAACTAGTTTTGCACATTTAACTACAAGGGGTTGTCCTCCTGCATGGGCTAGACCACTTTTGAATGTTTATTGTGCTAGAGGTGATTTAACTTCTCTGCTTGTCATGTTCTAAAATTTTGTAATTTCCTTATGTCCCATCTTTGTATCTGATATCTTGGGAAGCATGCTTGTTAATATCATAGGAGACTCTATGCCTTAGAATTTGTACTTCATTATATTGCTCACAAAACTCCTTGTTTGGATGGTTTTGCTTCAACACCTACCAACGTATCATCTCAAAGTTTGAACTATGAAAAATGCTAAAATGTGATTCTAAAACTCTGATCATTGTACTTCAATTACTTTGATGAATGTCTAGAACTTCTTACATGCCATCTTTCACTTAAAACTTCTCTTCATAAGACCATTTTGATCTGAATGACTTAAGGCATCAAAATTATTCTCATCTTTGCCATGGTACCAGTGGTCTTCATGGGAATTTCAAGCATTCCTCTCATGCATAGAATTTAAAACCTATCATATTCTCCATAGACAATTGGTTAAATGGTTATCGGTCATCTTCTATATCATATGAGTATTCCTGAAAGTGTTTCTTAACAATTCACATTATTTATTTTTAACACTATATGATGCTTAGTGATATCACAGTAGCAACTTGAGTTGATGCTAGGAAATCATTCACTATATATGATGCTCATTATCTCAAACACAACCTACACAATTTATTTGAGTATATTTTCAAATCATTAGCACTACCGTGTGACTTGATTGCTCATTTTATATGTCTTCAAGTTTTGTCTTATATCAGCTATAGAAAACACAATCCAACATCAATGTGATGGGTGGCTCTTTAACGCATTTTGTCAAATAATTGACAAGCTGAACATACATCTTTTACCAATTCTAGTGATGGAATGAATGGTATGTCAAGCTTGCTTCAATGCCTTGTATAGGCTCACAGGTTGAAGGTAATGTCAAACAGTTGACATATGTTATTATTGCTTCCTTCAAATACTTGGAGTATTGAAACTATCTTGCAAGGATGGATTACCAATTCTAATTCAAGTTAATGTCTTCACAGACTGAAGTGTGGGTTGTAGAAAAGTATGTTAATCTCCATCAAGGTCATAGATTGCATGAATCTAACCTTCAATCAAAAAAATGAACATTTCTTATCTATGGTTCCATGAAATGTCATGGTTGGAGAAGTAAAAAATGATTTTCCAAATAGGTCATGCACCCTGTCTATGGTCGACCACCATTCAAAATTTCATAGGCTGTGATGAAGGAGCATCCTAGGCTCACCTGAAATCCTACATTTTTGGAAGGATTTTGGTGGAGTTATGCTTTCATGGTTAGGGATGTGTTAGAGACACATTGGGTAACCTTTCCTCATGATTGCATAGAGATTGGATGGATTGAGTTGAAGTTTGAACTATTTTTACGTTGTTGTTGGAGCTATATTTCTAGGTTTTTGGGTGCCTATTGCAAGACATGTAACTAATTTTTTGAAATGAATGAGAGGAATCAAATTTCAAGGATCTAAGAGGGCCTATATTAATATATTTTTTTAATTTTTCAAGTTCTAATTCCTTATAAGTTGGGAGATATGGCAATTCACCTGAGTATCAATTTCTAACAGTTTTGCACGATAGTTTTCTATGCTTGACTTTTGGGATTGATGCACACTTATCCTTGGTGAATCAGCCCTTGTTCCTTTAAGGTGTTGTATAGGACCTAAATTTATACCTTTTGTTTAAAGCATGAGTTCTATTTCAATTGGAGCTAGGAGATATTGTAATTTTTCTTGGATATCAATTTTTGGACATTTAATTGTTGTTGTAGGCCAACTTGTGGCTCTTCAAGTATTTAATATTAAGTTTTATTTAATTTTTAATTTCTAGGCCAAATTGTAGCTTATATTGGTATAATTAGGGGTCTTGTGGATTATTTTAATCATATGGAGTTGGGATGGAAGGAAAGATAGATGCAAATTTGAAGAGCTAGAGTTGTGGCTTAGGAACTAGAGGATCTCTTGGTGGACCTAAGGGTACAAGTGTGGATTCTTCTTGGTGTTCTTATCTAGTTGTGTATCTGGACTAGCTAAGATTATTTTGCAAGTTGGATCTTGTTAGATCTTTTAAAACTAATTTTTTAATTATTATTTTTATTTGGCCCTAACCTAGAAGGCCTTACAGCAAAGCATATTGCATGTAATTAGTTATATCTATGGATAAATAACTATAATTTGGTATCAAATCTTGCATTGTTACTTCTAGCTATTGTGTTTTTTCCATGTGGTTATATAGTTGGGGGGCTAGGACATATCCTTTGGGGATTCTCTTGCCTTGCACTATGTTAGATCGTATCAGTGTGAAGGTTGATCCTAAGCATGTAGATAGATTGCCAAAGCTAAGGTAGTTTACACTAGGATTTGCAAAGAAGGTTGATCTTGTTGCTTAGGGTTTGCTAAAATTTTGGAAGATTCCTCCAAGAGGATTGGACCCTAGGTAAATTACTAATCTTAGTGATGTTTTAGAAGAATGGATCTTACAGAAGGTTAAAGTAGATTTTAGATCTAAGATGGAGGAGGTTATAGCTAGTTTTAGATCTCGGATAGCATTGATGAAGAGTGAAATGGTTGCTAAAATTGTAAGTGCTTTAGGTGGCATACCTAGGTATGTGGGTACTAAAGGTAGTTATGAAGAAGTTGTTGAAGACTTTAAAGTTTCTAGATTGAATAGTGAGGACATAACTAATCATATGGAGAGACCTTTTGGAATTAGGGTTTGTCAGTTTGCTTGACCTGGATCTCAGTTGAAGCTAAAGCATTAGATGGAGGTCTCTAATTTCTTAGGTACTTTGAATCCTAAAGACCTAATTGATTGGATTGGTGAATTGGAAGACTACTTGTAGCTTGACGATATTGAGGATCCACTTAGAGTAAGGTTGGCACAAACTAAGTTGAAGGTACATGCTAATCTTTGGTGGAAAGAACTACAAAGAGATAGAGAAGAGGAAGGTGAAATGAAGATCACTAGATGGAGGTTGATGGTGACTAAGTTGAAGGCTAAGTTCATTCATGTTGATTATGAACTATGAAGAATTATACTGAGGAGTTCTACAAGTTGACTATTCGGTCTAGGCATAGAGAATTATCAAAGGAAAAGGTAGCATGGTACATTAACAATTTGAGATTCAATATTCAGGATGAGGTTGATATGCTAAATATTTTTTTAGTTGAGGATGCTTATTAGTATGCTTTAAGAGTAGAGGAGAAGCTAAAGAGGAAGAATCAAGGTAGTTCTTGAGGGAAGGAGAAGCAGGACAATTCATCACAAGCTAAACTAAAAGCAAAAGGTGAACCAAAACTTGTTGAATAGAAATGAAGGATAGGTGGAGGTGGGTTCAAAGGTAATTGTTTCAAGTGTGGTTAAGAAGGGCATAGATCCTTTGAATGTCTGATTGGGAGAACAACTGTTATTGTGAATGAAGTTGCAATCTAGGATAGTTAGCCTGAGAAAGGAGAAATTTTGTTGGCTCAAAGAGTATTGGTTGGTGAGAGGACATCGAATTCTTGTCAAAGGACTAGTTTGTTTAGGACTTGTTGTTTGTCTGATGGAAAAATCTACAAGGTCTTTGTAGATGGTGGTAGTACTAATAACCTTGTTGCTTAAGAGATGGTTCAGAAACTTGGTTTGAAGAGAGTGAGACATCCTTATCCTTATTAGATAGGTTGGTTGCAAGGTGAGCATGCTTTGGAAGTGAGGGAGAAATGCCTTTGTGATTTATAGATTGGGCAATATAAGGATCAAGTGTTGTGTGATATTGTGGATATGAACAGTTGTCATGTGTTACTTGGAAAACCTTAGTAGTATGATTGCAAGGATGTGCATAATTGTGTTAGGAATGTGTTTACTATTGAGAAAGGTGGTAGGAAGTTTTTCCTAATTCCTTTGTAGAATGAATAGCTCAGTAGAAGGAACCTAAATTTTGGCAGCCAAGATGAGTTGATTGATTCTGAGAAGGTTGGAGATCAACATGGAAAGCAAACCTATGGAACACCTATGGTGGATGTGAAGAAGAAGAAAAACAAGGGAAAGAGTATGCAAGTTGAAGACTTGGAGGAAATGTATCTGAAGAACAAGTTTGGGATTTATGTGTTGCATCCCAAAAGATTTTCTTCCATCTACTAGAACATCTTTTCAAACCTAGGGTGTCTAATGTAGGAGCATCCAAGGCTTGTCTGCAATTTTGCATGTTTGGTGGGATTTTGGTTATGTGTTGAGAAGCATCAAGCTTGGATTTTGGTGGAACTATTATTTCATGGTTAGGTATGTGTTAGAGACACATTGGGTAACCTTTCCTCATTATTGCATAGAGATTGGATGGATTGAGTTGAAGTTTGAACTATTTTTACCTTGCTATTGGAGCTGCATTTTCTGGTTTCATGGTGCTTATTGTAGCACATGTAACTAATTTTTTGTAATGAATGAGAGGATTTTTTTTTCAATGATTAAAGAGGGCTCAGATTAATATCATTTTTTAAAGTCAAAAGTTCTAATTCCTTATAAGTTGGAAGATACGGTAATTTTCCTAGAGTATCAATTTCTGGTAGTTTTGCACAATAGTTTTATGTGCTTGAATTTTGGGATGGATACACACTTAGGCTTGGTGAATCAGCCTTTTTACCTTTAAGAGGTTTTATAGGACCTAAATTTATACCTTTTTTTCAAATCATGAGTTCTACTTCAATAAGACCTAGGAGATATTGCAATTTTTCTAGGATATCAATTTTTGGACATTTAATTGTTGTTGCAGGCTGACTTGTGGCTCTTCAAGTATTTAATGTTAAGTTTTATTTAATATGTAATTGCTAGTCCAACTTGTGGCTTAGATTGGTATAATTAGGGGTCTTTTGGAGTATTTTGATCATATGGAGTTGGGATGGAAGGAAGGATAGATGCAAATTTGAAGAGCTAGATTTGCGGCTTAGGAACTAGAGGATCTCTTGGTGGACCTAAGGGTACAAGTGTGGATTCTTCTTGGTGTTCTTATCTAGTTGTGTATCTGGACTTGTTGAGATTGATTTGTAAGTTGGATCTTTTTGGATCTTATAGAACTAATTTTCTAATTTTTGTTTGTATTTGTCTCTTACTTAGAAGGCCTTATAAACAGGCATATTGCATATAATCAGTTATATCTATGAATAGATTATTGAAATTTGGTATCAGATCTTTGCATTGTTACTTATTGCTATTGTTTTTCTGTTGTGTGTTTATATAGTTGGGGGCTAGGACATCTCTTTTAGGGATACTCCTACCTTTCATTACATCAGGTTGAAGGAAGTAGAAGATTGGTCAAACACATTATATGCCTTGAGATTCACTTGCCTTGGCTAGTAGTTAATGTGGTCTATTATTTAGCTTACATTAGTTGTCACCATTGGATTTGTAAGGTTTTTATTCTTCCATTTGGCATACATGTTAACAAGGTTCATGTTTAAAAATGAAGCCAATGTCTTGTATCTATTTTTTTATATTAGAATTGCATGGAATTGCTTGCTTTTATCAAGAGTTTTTCTACTTGTGCAATCCTATAGTGCATGCCCATATGCCTTGAAGTTATGCCTAGAAGTCTAATTGCAAAAAGGATTTATGTGTATGCTCCATCAAATACAAGATACCTAATGCCTACTTATAGAGGTTGGTGTTCATGATTTCCTCTTCAACCATTTTCTTGCCTTGCATTATGACTGCCATTTTATTTTCTTGAAAATATAGGAGTTCAGGTTCTTGCAATCTTGAGGTCAGGATTAGGGGGAAAAAAAAATTCCTTTTTTTTTCTTTTTTGAAATGACAAGCACCAAATAAAGAAATCATTTTATCATTGGTGTCACAAGGGAACCCAATAGAAAAATTAGTAGAAGTAGTAGGAGTAGGAGTAAGGAACCAAATAGAGTCATTCCACATAGGAGAGGCAGAGAAATGTTGCCATGCATTCCATCTTTGTTTAGATTTTTTATAATTTTGTGTTTCTCTATTAATTGACTCTTTAACTCTTAAGATATTGATTTTTTACATATGATACCCACTTTCCACTATTTCCATGAGTACATAGAGAGAGGTAGTTTTAATATCTAGAGAGATAAAATTTTGTGTGGGAGAAAGTAATACAAACCCAAACTTCTCTCTAGAAGTTTTAGTACATAGAGAGAGGTAGTACGAGTAGAGAGAAAAGTATGGAGAGATAATATGTTTTCAAAATAAGGAAAATAATCTCTCTCTCTATCTCTCTACAATTAATTTAATTAACTCTCACAAAAATATCTGGGTAACATGACCACCCCATATCAAAGTCTTCAAGGTGCTCTAATTGTGTTCCGAGGTCAATCTTATGAGGGTCATAACTCAAAGACTGTGTGGGATATTAATAAAATTTTGAATTCTATAGGATATGCATGCCAAGGTCTACAATAACTTATCTCATTTTTGAGATATCACATTACATTTGGATTTGGCATAGAAATCTCACTCGATGCTAAGGCTTGTAGTGTACCTCATTTCATAGATGCATCACTACATAAATTTGAAACTATTGATCTTGGCATCAAATCATCAATTCCATTATCTCTATATGGGTAGGTGAACCCTAGTAACACCCTTTTTCTAGCTACTAAGAGCCTCCATCATTTGTGGACACCCCATACTGAAGAGTCTCCAAGGTGCTCTAATATGTTCTTAGTTTGATCTTTCGAGGATCATAACTAAGAGCTCATGGGGGCTATTGATGAAACATTGAATGCTACAAGAAGGTTATGTTGATGCCTACAATAACTAATCTCATTTTTTAGAGATCGCATTTTATTTGGATTCAACACAAGATTACACTCGATGCCAAAACTCGTAGTATGCCTTAGTTCATAGGTGCATCACTACATAATTTTGAAACTAATAGTCTTGGTACCAAATCATAAATGTCATTAGCTATATATGGGTGGTTTAACCCTAGTGATATCATTTTTCTCACTAGTGAGAGCCTCCATCGTTCATGACCACTTCATATCGAAGAGTCTCCAAGATGCTCTAAGTGTGTTTCGAGGTCGATCTTGTAAGGGTCATAACTCGGATCTCATGGGGGCTATTGATGAAACATAAAATGCTACAAGATGGTCATGCTAATGCCTACAATAATATTTCTCATTTTTGAGAGATCACATTCTATTTGGATTTGGCATAACAATCTTACTCGATGCTAAAACTTGCAATGTGCCTCAATTCATAAGTGCATCACTGCATAACTTTGAAACCACTAATATTGGCATTGAATCATCAATGTCATTAACTCTAGATGGGTGGGTGAACTCTAGTGACACTGTTCTTATGTCTTCCAAGAGCTTCCATCATTTTGCGGCCACCCCATACTGAAGAGTCTCCAAGGTTCTCTAAGTGTGTTTTGAGGTCAATCTTCTAAGGGTCATAACTTGGAGCTCATGGGGATATTGATGTTGTTGAATGCTAAAGAATGGTCATGCCAAGTACTACAATAATATATCTAATTTTTGAGATATAAAATTCTATTTGGATTCAACTCAGCGATCTCGCTCGATGCAAAAATTCATAGTGTGCCTCAATTCATATGTACATCACTACATAACTTTGGAACTATTGATCTTGGCATAAAATTGTTAGTTCCATTAGATCTAGATCAATAGGTGAACCCTAGTGAAACCCTTGTTATGGCCACAAAGAGCCTCCATTATTCACAGCCACCTCATACCAAAGAGTCTCCAAGGTTCTCTGAGTGCATTTCAAGGTCAATCTTTTGAGGGTCATAACTCAGAGATTGTTGGGGATATCAATGAAATATTGAATGCTACAAGACAGTCATGTTGAGCCCTACAATAACCTATCTTGCTTTTGAGAGGTCACATTTTGTTTGTATTTGGTACAATGATATCACTTGATGCCAAAATTTGCATTGTACCTCACTTCATAGGTGTATCACTATATAACATTGAAACCATTGATCTTGGCATCAAATCATTAGTATCATTAGCTCTAGATGGGTGGGTATATCGTAGTGATAATATTCCCCTAGCCATGGAGATCCTCCATCATTCGTAGCCACCCTATACCAAAGAGTCTCTCAGGTGCTCTAAGTGTGTTTTGAGGTTGATCTTCCTAGCGTCATAACTCAAAGCTCATAGGGGATATCAATGAAATGTAAAATTCTATAGGATAGTAATGTTGAGGCCTAAAATAACCTATCTCATTTTCAAGAGATCACATTCTATTTGGATTCAGCACAATGATCTCACTCAATTCCAAAACTTACAATGTGCCTCAATTCATAGGTGCACTACTGCATAACTTTGAAACTGTTGATCTTGGTATCAAATTTTCAATGTTATTAGCTCTAGATGGGTGGGAAAACCTTAGTAATACCCTTGTTCTAGCCATGGAGAGCCTCCATCATTCACGGCTACTTCATACTAAAGAGTATCCTATTGTTTAGTGTGGAGCCTGATCAGTCCCCAAGTGGGAGATTGTTAGTTCATGGTGACTAATCAAGAAAGTACTATACATACTTCATAAACTCTTTAGGGTTTGGGGTATCACCCTAAAAAATAATTTGGGTCATGGTCAACATATGGCTAACATGTTGTAACCCTAAAGTAGCATAAACTTACTTGTATATAAGGGCTTAGGGTTACGTATTTTGATTAAGTTGTTGATATGAAATTGGTTCTTGTGGCGATATTGAGCCATAAGGGATTATAGATTGTAATCAGGTTGCAATCACTAGATCATAATAATATCAAACTCGCTATTTGGTGAACATAGCCCAAGGATTGGGTGAACCACATTAAATCTTGGTGTCTTGTGTTCTTTTTTGTGTAATCTATTATTTTTTGATATTGGTTATATTTGCATACAATTGTTATTTCTATTTGTGGTTTAATCCTAATAAGTGATATCAAAGTGAGGTTTTTTTTTTAGTTATCCTCTACAAAAAAGTCTCACGGTTGAGTTGGAGTCTCACAGTTGAGTGGGAGTGATGGTAGACGAGGGTAAGCTAAGGGTTGACAAGTTTAATGGGAAGAACTTCTAGTTATGGAAGATGCAAATGGAAGACTATCTTTATCAAAAGGATTTATGGATGTTGTTGGAAGGAAACGCCAAGAATCAGGGATCTATGTCAAATGATGAATGGGATCTTTTAGATTGAAAGGCACTTGGAAGCATTTGATTATGCTTGGCACCATCAGTGACATTTAATATTACAAAAGTGAAGACAATAGAAGAGTTCATGAAAACCCTAGCAACACTATATGAAAAGCCCTCCTCTTCAAACAAGATATTTCTCATGAAGCATTTATTTAATATGAAAATGGAAGAAGGTGGATCTATTGCAAATCATTTAAATGAGTTTAATACTATTACTAGTTAGTTATCTTCTGTGGGTATCAATGTTGAGGAAGAAATTAGGGCTCTCTTGATTTTGTGTTCTTTGCCTGAAAGCTAGAATGGCTTGGTAATGGCTGTGAGTAATTTTGTTCCTAGGTCTAGTACCCTAAAATATGATGATGTGATCGGTGTTATTTTGAGTGAGGAAACTCATAGGAAATCCTTAGGTGGATCTACATCAGGAAGATCTTTGAATGCATAAAGTAGGGGCAAAACGACTTAGAGAGGAAGTAATTCTAGAAATCATGGGAAATCAAGAGGAAAGTCAAAGGGGAGGAGGTCTCAATCAAGAGGACCAAAAAACTACTGGTGCTATGGGAAACTAGGGCATAAAAAGAAAAATTGTTGGAATCAAAAGAAAAATGAAGGAGATAAACCAAATGGAGACAAGGAGGCAAATGTGATAAGTAAAAAATCTAAAGAGGATGCTTTGCTTCTATCTTTAGAAAGTGTTGATGATTCATGGGTTTTAGATTCTAGTACTTCATTTCATGCTACACCTCAGAGAGGTTATTTCACTGATTATGTCCAAGGGGATTTTTGGCTTGTTTATTTGGGAGCTAATGAGCCCTATCAGATTGTTGGAAAGGGAAAAATTAAGATTAAGTTCCAGAATGGGAATCATTCGCTACTACATGAGGTAAGATATGTTCCAAGGATGAGTAGGAATTTAATTTCAGTAGGGCAACTTGGTGATGAGGGTTGTGTAGTTACTTTTAATGATAAAAATTGAAAGGTTACAAAAGATTCCCTTGTAGTAGCAAAAGGTGTGAAAGTAGACAACTTATATCTTTGTATTGGTCATATTGTTCCTTCTACTTTAATTATTTCATAAAAAAAACAATGTTCAAGAATAGTTGTTGTGGTTGAGCAAGGAGAACAAATAGCTATTAGAAATTCTGATACAAAGCTATGGCACAATAGAATTGGGCACATAAGTGAGAAAGATATGAAAGTACTTCATTCAAAGAAAGTTCTACTAGGTCTAAAATGTGTTAATATGGATTTCTATGAAAGTTGTGTGTATGGAAAACAAAAAAGAGTGAGTTTTATCAAGACTGGGAAGGAAAACAAAAAGGAGAAATTAGAGCTTGTGCATACAGATGTATGGGGACCAGCTTAGGGATCTTCCCTTGGTGGCTCTCATTATTATGTTACATTTATTGATGAAGCAACTAGAAAAGTATGGGTTTATTTCCTTAGATAGAAATCTGATGTATTTCAAACTTTTAAGAAATGGAAATACTTGGTTGAAAATGAGACTGGTAAGAAATTAAAATGTCTTAGATTTGATAATGGTGGTGAGTATTGCAGTCACGAATTTGAATATTGTTGATCCACTAATGGTATTCATAGATAGAAAATTGTTCCAAGGACCCCACAGGAAAATGGAGTGGCTGAACACATGAATAGGACTATAATGGAACGTGTAAGGAGCATGATGTTGCATGCAAGGTTTCCCTTATACATGTGGGCATAGGTTGTCAATACTACTATATATTTGATTAATAAAGGTCCCTCTACTCCTTTGGGTTGTGGTATTCTAGAGGAAGCATAGACTGGTAAGAAGGTGAGTTATTCTTTTCTCAAAACCTTTGGTTGTGAAGCTTTTGCTCACATAGATTCTAAAAATAGAACCAAGTTGGAAGCTAAGTCAAAGAACTATGTATTTGTTGGATATGGTATTAATGAATTTGGTTATAGGCTTTGGAATTTCAAAAATAATTTTTTTTAAAGAAATAGGGATGTCATATTCAATGAGAATGTGTTGTACAAAGATCTATTGCAGCAACATGAGAAGAAAGAAGATGATTATGTAGTGCTGGATGATACTCCAAAAGATAATGTTCAAGCCATTCCTTATGATGTGCAACAACCAGAACAAAAAATACCACACACACTAGTGAATGTTAGACATTCAACCGGGAAAAATAGACCTCTAGAAAGATTTTGCTCCCTCTTTGTATTCAATTTTATTTACTAATGTTGGCGAACCTAAATGTTGTGATGAAGCTATACAAGTGGATACTAAGATCCAGTGGGAGTCTACAATGAAAGAAGAAATGGACTCTTTGCTGAAAAATGAGACTTGGGATTTATGAAAATTGCCTGCAGGTAAAAAGGTTTTATAGAATAAGTGGGTTTACAGGTTGAAAGAAGAGGAAGGATGATGTAACACCCCAACCTTGCTTCCAAACCCCAAGCTCTCTCTCAGGGCTACCTTAGGTCATTCACTAGACCCACTAGGGCTTCACATCCTATAATTACTAGGACCTTGCTCAAGAGATCCTAATCCTTCAGTTGGGGGTACACCAACAAAGTAACATCAAATTTCTTAATAGCCGGCTCCAGTCCGCTATTAACCCTCAAGTCCATCTATAGCTCCAAGGGTACCAGTTCTTCATCTAGGGTTTTTTTAGACTCCTTCTAACATCCATGACCCTAAACAATGCTGATTTCATAGGCGCATTCAATCTACTAGGGAAGATACACCAAATTGCTCCAAAAAGGCTACTAGGAATTAGCCCTCCTAAATAGTTGGAAACAAGATTTCTTGAAAAACTTCTTAACAACCCTACAAAAAAATTATATTTTTGGATACCCTTTTTAGAGTACTTCAAGATTCTATAATTTTCTAGCCTCCAAACTTTCCGTACAATGAAAGTACAGTTTTAGGCCAAAAATGAGGATTTCAAGTGCTTTATCGCTGTTGTGATGGAAAACCACCTTAGACACCTTTCCAAGACATCTCCTTTGGACTGGAGCAAGGTTAGACCTTCTCATTACTCCCTGTGCAGCCGGATTAAGGTATTTGTACACTCAATCCTCTCCATAACTCATTTTCCAACTGTGATTCCTAGCCAAGTTGCATTTGGCTTGCCTAGGGCATCACCTTAAAAATGCTTGCTGATGCTTTCAAGGGCCCTCCTTCTTGATACATAATTTACATGGATCCTAGTTCCAAATCCCAAAATACCAGAGGTTTCCAATGGTGGGAAGTGGCCCTAAGATCCCATTTTCTAAGTGCAGCCCTGTTCAGATCAGCAACTTGCCAAGAACAAAAAGATTTTTCTACACTAATGCAAACGAATTAAAATGATCAAACCAACACTACAAAAAGATTAAAAACAATATTTCAGAACTTTTCCAACACAAAAATCAGGCCATTCAATCCTTCTCTATTAAAAATGCCTTCAAATGCATAAAATCGGCAACAAAATACTTGCTCAATTCGTACAAAATGCAAAACCAACTTGTCCAACCCCCTGAAAATGGCTTTCCTCACATTTTTAAAAGCTCCTCCATCAGTTCCATAACTGTTCTAAATAGTTAGGATTTTCTAAACACACAAATGCCAAAAAGTTGCTTTTTGCAAGAAAATGTTGTCATGACAACATGACAACATTTCAGCAACTTTTGTTCTACATGGAGTTAGACCTCCAAATTTGGCACAAAAGCAAAGTAGACATATAATATGCATAAAATGACTTCAAATAAACTATTCAAAGCCATTGGAACCTTTCTAGACCATTTTAGCCTTTACCAGACCTAAGTCACCTAGTTGACAATAGTCGGCAACTTCTAGCAACTTGGTCACTTTGGGTCTTGCCAAGTCTCCTAAACACACCTAAGGACCACATAGGACCTATTATTATAATAGTGATGTGGCTAGCATCACTACAAGCCAAAAATAAAGAAATACCTAGGTTTCACACTTAGCCTACCTAGGTGCTCTTGCACCATACTCCCCCCTCCAACAAAGAACTCAAGGTGGATCAGTTTGCAAAAAATCTAGAGGTATGCCAACCTTCTTGAACTCTGTCTTAGCAACCCATGTAGCCTCTGAAACTGGTTTCTCCTTCCATTTGATGAGGTGTTCCATGTAAACCTTGTGCCTTGTAGTCTTCTTTACCCTTGAATCTAACACCTTTTCTACCTCCAACTTGTTGTTTGTAGGTGTTGAAGCAAGTTCAAGATCTTCATGAACATCGAGACTGAGCTGAGATGGGTCACCTTTGTATGCCACCAAGTCTTGCACATTAAAAATAGGGGATATGTCCAAATCGGAAGGTAAATCTACCTTATAGGCATTTGCTCCATATTTAGCCAATATTTTGCAAGGCCCTACCCTCTTCATCTGTAACTTAGTAGGAATGCCTTTTTGAAGCCTTGCTTTGTTCAAATGGACCATCACATAGTCCCCAATAGCAAACTGAACATCCTTCTTCTTTTCATCCACCTTGGCTTTGAGTTTTAGAGTGTTGTCTTGAATAGTCTTCTTGACTTGCTCCTGAATCTCCTTCATGGTTTGTACAAAGTCTTCAGCTTGACCACTAATCTGATCCATGTTTCCAAGACACCTTAGTTCACACACACCTCTTGGGTGCATGCCATAAACAATTTCAAAAGGACTCTTTCTCGTAGTCCAATTCTTGCTATCATTGTAGGCATATTCTGCTTGTCAGATGATAACATCCCAAGTCTGACCATACTCCTTAGTTAGGCACCTAAGAAGGTTACCTAAAGTTCTATTAACCACCTCAGTTTGACCATCAGTTTGAGGATGGTAAGCTGAACCAAAAGACATGTTAGTGCCAAGCTTCTTCCATAAAGTCTTCCAAAATTGACTCATGAATTTCACATCTCGATCTGACACAATGCTTAATGGAAGTCCATGAATCCTTACAACCTCTTTGAAAAACAAATGAGCTATATGACTTGCATCATTAGTTGTCTTACATGGAATGAAATGTCCTATTCTACTAAATCTATCAACAACAACATAAATTATATCATACCCTTGCTTAGTTTTAGGCAAACCAACAATGAAATCCATACTTACACAATCCCATGGTCTGCTAGGAATTGGTAAGGGCTGGTAAAGACCTGCATTGCTCATTCCTCCTTTTGCCTTCATACACACCATACATTGCTCCACATACTTGGTTACATCTTTGACCAATTTAGGCCAATAATAGAACCTTTGCACTAGTTCTATTGTCTTGCTGATACCAAAATGCCCACTCAAGCTGCCATTATGCTTCTCTTGTATTAGGTTCTCTCTCATGGAACCTCTTGGTACACACAACTGGTTACCCTTAAATAGCAACCCATTTTGCAAAGTGTATTCTGAAAATCTGCTATGAAAGTGGTTTCCAAAATCCATGCATACCTTATAGGCTTCAGCAAAGTCCTCATCATTCTTGTAAAGATTCTGAAAACTCTCCACTCCAATGCTATGGAGCTGAATCTCTTGGACTGTTAAAACCCTTCTACTTAATGCATCAGCAACCTTGTTCATTTGTCCTTTCTTATGCTTGATTGTAAAGGTGAAGGCTTGCAAATATTCCATCCACTTCAAGTGCCTGTTGCTCAACTTCTCCTGTGTGGTAATGTAGCTAAGAGCTTGATTATCTGTAAACACAACAAATTCTTTTGGCGACAAATAGTGTCTCCACTTCCTAAGACACTGGACTAAGGCATACAATTCTAGATCATAGGATGAGTATTTCTTCTTGGCCTCATTTAGCTTTTCACTATAGAAGGCTACTGGTCTACCTTCTTGACTCAACACCCCACCCACTGCTAGGCCACTTGCATCACATTCTAAGGTGAACAACTTTTCAAAGCTAGGCAATTTTAGGATGGGTTGAGTAGCTACTTGTTTTTTTAACATATCAAATGACTTTTCAGCCTCTAAAGTCCACCTAAACTTGGACTTGACTCCCCCCTTTATGGTATCAAGAAATGGTGCACAAATACCACTAAAGTTCCTAATGAACTTCCTATAAAATTGAGACAAACCGTGGAAACTTCTTACCTCACTAGATGTGGTAGGTGTAGGCCAACTTAGGATAGCAGCAACTTTCTCCTTGTCCATCTTCAAAGTTCCTTTAGACACCACAAAGCCTAGATACACCAACTCTTGCTTGAAGAAGTCACACTTCTCAAGGTTGATAGATAGCTTCTCCTCATGAAGCCTCTTCAAAACCGCTTCGACATGCTTGACATGTTCCTCTTTGGTCTTGCTGTAGATGAGGATATCATCCAAATACACCACCACAAATCTGCCTGTGAAGTCTTTGAGCACTTCATTCATGAGCCTCATGAAGGTGCTAGGGGCATTGGAAAGACCAAATGGCATCACAAGCCATTCATAAAGACCATCAGTAGTCTTAAATGCTGTCTTCCATTCATCTCCCTCCTTTATTCTAATTTGGTGATACCCACTTTTCAAGTCCAGCTTAGTGAAATACATAGCACCTCCTAGACAATCCATAAGGTCTTCAATTCTTGGAATAGGAAACCTATACCTGATTGTAATGCGGTTAATGGCCCTTGAGTCAGTACACAACCTCCATTTTCCTCCCTTCTTGGATGCCAAAACCACTGGGACTGCACAAGGGCTTATGCTCTTTTGGATCAAACCTTGGTCCATCAACTCTTGGACTTGTCTTGCCACTTCAAGGTTCTGATCTGGGGTTAACTTGTAGGCTACCTTATTAGGTAGTGAGGCACCTGGAACAAAGTCAATTTGATGGCTGATAACTCTTCTTGGTGGTAGGGTAGCTGGTGTACCATCACTAACAATCTCCTTATACTTTACAAGAAACTCTTGTACCTCTGCTGGTAAAGGTTCTTGGACTAGCTTTTCTTCACTTGCAGCCTTTAGTATGACTGCAAATCCTTGGCTCTCCTCATGCTTGAGGTCTCTAATAAACTCTTTCTCTCCACATAGCAGCACATTAGGCACCTTGGACTGTGGTTCATCCCCTTCTAACAATGACTGAATTTTGAAGGTCTTGCTTCCTTTCTTAAATGTTATGGTATTTTCCTTGCCATCATAGACCACTTCCCTATCAAATTGCCAAGGTCTCCCTAGCAAAAGATGACAAGCATCCATTGGCAAAATATCACATAATAAGCGGTCTTTATATCCTGCAATTGAGAAGTCCACCCATGCTTGTTCATTCACTAGGATGCTTTGCCCTTTGTTAAGCCATGTGACTTTGTAAGGGTTGTCATGAGGTATCTTCTTCAGTTTGAGCTTTGTAATAGCCTCCTCTGATATTACATTATCAGTTGATCCAGAATCAACCACCACCTTGCATACTTTTCCTAGGATCTTGCACTTGATCCTAAACAATGCCCTTCTATGTCTAGGCTCATTAGAAGCTGGTTGCTTGATCAGCACCCTCCTAAACATGAGGTTCTCACCTTTTTCAGACTCAATATGGTCTATGTCAACATCCTTGCAACTTCTATTATCTTCTTGTGCATATGCTAGCCTTTTATCTTGGCTTGAGGAAGAGGGTTTGTCCGGGCACCTATAGGCAGGATGGCCTAGTTGACCACAATTGTAACACTTCATTGTTGCAAAGTAAGAGCTGCTCCTACCTCCTCTACCCCTACTTGATCCTCCTTGATTGCCTCTCCCTCTATTATAACCACCTCTTGAAGAGTGGTCAATAGTTTGCTCCATGGGTTTGCTTTCACTTTGGCTCTTTTCATCACTACCTTTGCCTTGGTAGCCTCCTCTTTGATTTTTCTAATTTTTGCCTTTGTCTCTATCTTTGAAGTTAGAATCTCCTTTCCTCTTGTTCTTTTCTTCTACCTTCAAAGCTAGCTGATGACATCTTTGGATAGTGGTAGGGGCCCATAAGCTAAGCTCCTCTTGAATGTTCCACTTCAAGCCACCAAGATACCTTGCCACCTTGAGTGACTCCTCTTCTTGCTTCTTGGATCTCAAACACAACCTCTAAAATTCTTCAATGTAGGAGGTCACATCAAGATCTTTTTGCTTTAGTCCTTGCCTCTTTTTACGGAGTTGGATCTCAAAGTCTTCAGGTAGGAAGTTCTCCTTGATTTTGTTTTCCATAGCACTCCAATTTGCAATTGGATTCTTGCCCATGCTGACTCTTTCATCTTGTACATACTTCCACCATGTTAAGGCTGAGCCTCTAAGCCTTGACTTAGCAACCTTAACCTTCTGTGCCTCTGAGATACCCTCACACTCAAAGTGGTTCTCCATACCCTCTAACCAATCCATAACTGCATCAATATCCATCTTACCACTGAAAAGTGGCACTCCTTCCAAAGCTTTACCTCCTAAGGCTTTGATTGCCTTCAAGAAGGGCTCTTCTTGCAAGATGGGATTAGTTTTAGGTACAATATCTTCCTCTGCTACCTTTTTACCATTCCCATCTTCTTCTTCATCTCTTTTCTTGGCTGCCTCTACAACTGCATCTAGTTTTTGCTTCACCTCTTCTAGTGCTTCTTCAAGAAGCTGATTTCTTTGCCTTTGCTCATCAACTTCTTTAGCTAACTCCACATTTGTCACCATCATGGATTCTCCTACTGATTCTTCAGCGGCTTCCAACATTAACTACCTTTCCCAAATCTTTAACTAGGCTCTGATACCACTCTGATGTAACACCCCAACCTTGCTTCCAAACCCCAAGCTCTCTCTCTGGGCTACCTTAGGTCATTCACTAGACCCACTAGGGCTTCTTCACATCCTATAATTACTAGGACCTTGCTCAAGAGATCCTAATCCTTCAGTTGGGGGTACACCAACAAAGTAACATCAAATTTCTTACTAGCCGGCTCCAGTCCGCTATTAACCCTCAAGTCCATCTATAGCTCCAAGGGTACCAGTTCTTCATCTAGGGTTTTTTTAGACTCCTTCTAACATCCATGACCCTAAACAATGCTGATTTCATAGGCGCATTCAATCTACTAGGGAAGATACACCAAATTGCTCCAAAAAGGCTACTAGGAATTAGCCCTCCTAAATAGCTGGAAACAAGATTTCTTGAAAAACTTCTTAACAACCCTAAAAAAAAATTATATTTTTGGATACCCTTTTTAGAGTACTTCAAGATTCTGTAATTTTCTAGCCTCCAAACTTTCCATACAATGAAAGTACAGTTTTAGGCCAAAAATGAGGATTTCAAGTGCTTTATCGCTGTTGTGATGGAAAACCACCTTAGACACCTTTCCAAGACCTCTCCTTTGGACTGGAGCAAGGTTAGACCTTCTCATTACTCGCTGTGCAGCCAGATTAAGGTATTTGTACACTTAATCCTCTCCATAACTCATTTTCCAACTGTGATTCCTAGCCAAGTTGCATTTGGCTTGCCTAGGGCATCACCTTAAAAATGCTTGCTGATGCTTTCAAGGGCCCTCCTTCTTGATACATAATGTACATGGATCCTAGTTCCAAATCCCAAAATACCAGAGGTTTCCAATGGTGGGAAGTGGCCCTAAGATCCCATTTTCTAAGTGCAGCCCTGTTCAGATCAGCAACTTGCCAAGAACAAAAAGATTTTTCTACACTAATGCAAACAAATTAAAATGATCAAACCAACACTACAAAAAGATTAAAAAAAATATTTTAGAACTTTTCCAACACAAAAATCAGGCCATTCAATCCTCCTCTATTAAAAATGCCTTCAAATGCATAAAACCGGCAACAAAATACTTGCTCAATTCGTACAAAATGCAAAACCAACTTGTCCAACCCCCTGAAAATGGCTGTACTCACATTTTTAAAGGCTCCTCCATCAGTTCCATAACTGTTCTAAACAGTTAGGACGTTCTAAACACACAAATGCCAAAAAGTTGCTTTTTGCAAGAAAATGTTGTCATGACAACATGACAACATTTCAGCAACTTTTGTTCTACATGGAGTTAGACCTCCAAATTTGGCACAAAAAAAAAAGTAGACATATAATATGCATAAAATGACTTCAAATAAACTATTCAAAGCCATTGGAACCTTTCTAGACCATTTTAGCCTTTACCGGACCTAAGTCACCTAGTTGACAATAGTCGGCAACTTCTAGCAACTTGGTCACTTTGGGTCTTGCCAAGTCTCCTAAATGAACCTAAGGACCACATAGGACCTATTATTAGAATAGTGATGTGGCTAGCATCACTACAAGCCAAAAATAAAGAAATACCTAGGTTTCACACTTAGCCTACCTAGGTGCTCTTGCACCAAAGGAGGTAAGAAAAGATTTAAAGCCAGGTTAGTTGTGAAAGGATTTGCACAAAAAAAAGGCATTGACTTTGATGAGATACTTTCTCCTGTTGTTAAGATGACTTCTATTCATACTATTTTAAGTCTTGTGGGTACTAAAGATTTGCATTTAGAGCAGCTTGATGTTAAAACATCCTTCCTTCATGGTGATTTGGATGAAGAGATATATATGGCTCAACAATAGGGATTTGCGGACAAGGGTAAGGAGAACTTAGTGTGCAAATTGAAGAAAATTTTATATGGCTTGAAGCAAGCACCTTGATAATGGTATCTGAAATTTGATAGTTTTATGCATGAGCATGGTTACAATAGGTGTCATTCATATCACTATGTCTACCTTAAGAGGTTGGATGATGATAGCTACATTATTTTATGTTTGTTGATGATATGCTTGTAGTTGGGTCTAACATGGATCATATTAAGGGGTTAAAATGCTAGTTAACACATACATTTTCTATGAAGGATTTGGGGGTAGCAAAAAAAATCCTTGATATGAAGATTTGTAGAGATAGAAAAAATAAAAAATTGACACTATCTCAGGCTAATTATGTTGAGAAGGTGTTGCAATATTTCTCTATGGAGAATGCTAAAGCTATCAGCACACCTTTACCTGGTCATTTGAAGTTGACTAAGGAGATGTGTCCTAAGATGTAAGAAGAGGAGGATAAGATGTCCAAGGTACCATATGCCTTAGCTGTAGGAAGCTTGATGTATGCTATGGTATGTACAAGGCTAGATATTGCACATGTAGTGGGAGTCATTAGCAGGTATATGAGTCATCTAGGAATTGAGTATTGGAATGCGGTCAAATAGATTCTTAGTAAGTGTTTATAGTTTGGAGGCTCTACTATTGATGTATAGGGCTATGTTGACTTAGATTTGGTAGGGGATATTGATACCAGGTGGAGTACTATAGGTTATGCCTTTACTATTGGTGGGGCAATCATGAGCTAGGTTTCTAGCTTACAGAAGGTTAATGCTTTATCCACTACAGGGGCAGAGTATGTAGCTACTATAGAGGTAGCCAAGGAGATGATATGGCTTCAATTCTTCTTGGAAGAATTGGGACACCATCAGAAGGATAATTATTTTTTTACAGGTAGTCAAAGTGTCATTCATCTTGCAAAGAATTCTACTCTACATTTAAAGAACAAACACATACAGTTGTGATACCATTTCATTTAGTTAGTTTTGGAGGATGGACAGTTGAAGTTGGACAAGATACATATAGATGAAAACTAGCAAATATGTTGACAAAGGTAGTCACAAGGGAGAAGTTGAATTCCTCTTTAGCTTTGGTTGGTCTTTTAGACTGAATGGGAATACAAGAATAGTAGAGTCTAGGGTGGTTTAATCTAGTGGGAGCCCCATGTGGTAGCAGTAGAGCTATAGGATTAGTCTCCAAGTGGGAGATTATTGTTTAGTGTGGAGTTTGATCAATCCCCAAGTGGGAGATTGTTAGTTTGTGGTGACTAATCATGAAAGTACTTTATATACTTCATAAATGTTGTGGCTAACATATGGCCGACATGTTGTAACCCTAAAGTGGCATAAAATTACTTGTATAAAAGGGCTTAAGGTTAGGTATTTTCATTAAGTTTTTGATACAAAATTGTTTCTTACGGTGGTATTGAGTTATAGGGGATTGCGGATTGTAATCAGGTTGTAATCACTAGATCATAATAATATCAGACTTGATGTTTGGTGGACATAGACCAAGGATTGGGTGAACCATGTTAAATCTTGGTGTCTTGTGTTCTTTTCTTATGTGATCTATTATTTTTTGATATTGGTTATATTTGCATGTAATTATTATTTTTGTTCGTGGTTTAATCCTAACATCTCCAAGGTTCTCTTAGTACATTTCAAGGTCAATCTTCCAAGGGTTGTAACTTGGAGCTCATGGGGGCTATTGATGAAACATCAAATTCTATAGGATGGTCATGCTGAGGCATACATTAACCTATCTCATTTTTGAGAGATCGCATTATATTTGGATTGGGCACAACGATCTCGCTCGATACCAAAACTTGTAGTGTGCCTCATTTCATAGGTGCATCACAGTGTAACTTTGAAACCACTAATCTTGGCATTGAATTGTAAGTGTCATTAGCTCTAGATGGGTGGGTTGACCCTAGTCACACTCTTCTTCTAGCCATAGAGAGCATCCAAAGCTCACAGCCACCCCATACCAAAGAGTACCCAAGGTGCTCTAAGTGCATTTGGACGGGTGAACCATAGTGACATCTTAAGGGACTATAGAGATAATTTCAAATTAAACATTTATGATATCACTTCAAATTAAAAATTGTATCAAAATTTGATAATAAAGGTTGTTAAAATGTTATTCGCAAATTATTATATTTTAATTGAATGTAACAAACATGATTAAAATGAATGATATTCCATAAACATGAATAATACACATGATCCATGATAAATTGAACAATGATGATAAAAATATATATATCAAAATAGATGTATCCATAGATAAATTATACAAATATATATCAAGGTCATATATCCATAGATAAATTACACAACTATATATATATATATATATATATATATATATATATACACACACACATACACATCAACATACAAAATGTGGCTGATCATGCCATCAAAATGTGTATAATATCAATGTTTCTATATACAATGTGGCATATGAAATCTCAAAATGTCTCATGACACATCCTATGAAAACTATACTATCCTATGCTACTGATGGATGATCAAAATGCAACATCTTCACTACACTAGGTGGATCATATACCTCCTACATAAACAAAAAAGGAAAACCCAAAGTTAGACTACTAAATTTGTATGATTGTATGTATCTAACATTGAATTACTCAAATGCATAATGATCATTTTTTAAATGAAGATTTATAATATTAAACTTTCATCGTAAATACCTCTCTCATTGACCTCCTATGCCAGTCAAGAGTCTTCTCATATGTCCTCAGAAATGCTTGAACCTCATTGATTGTGTCTTGTATATGTTCAAGAATGTTTATCAAATGAATCCAAAACTCTAACTATAATATTATAATTCATAGCATACTAAATTTATAACATATAATCAAGAATTCAAACTACAACTTACCTCTATTGACTCCTCCTCTGGATATAATGGATGCGTCATCAAAGATACAAAACTCTAGCATCCAACCTCATGTACACTAGGTGTTTCCTGTGAGATACAAAATAGTAGTTGTTAATATCACAGAAATCATTTTTGAATTTATTCATCAAAATAAGGATAATAAAAAATAAATGATACTTATACATATGATGGGCTCTCACTATGAATGGAAATACCAAAGGGTTTGCAATGTCGAATATGCCTAGACTCATCATCAATAGCCATGCCTTGTACAATAAGAATGTAATTAAATTTCACTACCACAAACATTTTACAAGAATGCATTGATATTAAATCACTTTAAAATACCTAATTACCTTTCCCTTGTCAATGGTTTGTGCCTCAACCCCAAGACTCTGCCCTCCACTAACAGGTGATACCTGCAAGAGAAAAGAAAGAGTAGAAACCATATATTCTCCAATATCAAATAGAAAAATAATGAGAATGAAACATAATATATTGTAGATGTCTCAAGGCCAAATCAAATAGTTGAGAGAAAAGAATAGTCCTCTTTAGTCATCAACAAAACATGAATGAAGATCACATACATGTATAATTCAATATGGATTTAAATTATTATATTATAAAGATTAACTTTAAATTGCATATGTCCTAACAAAAAAATGTATACATGTACCGACACAGAAGGGTTCCATGCCTTTGCATACCCCTCCTCTCTCACATTAGGGTGTGTAGCCTCTATATGAGCATCTAGTGTATCCTCCTAAAATAAAAACTGATACTCAGAAAGATCACCTATAAGACCCAAACAAATATTCTTGCATGTTATGCAAGTATGGGGCACACAAACATGTGATGAGCTCACTGATGATGAACTTGCACCAGCATCAACAACACACAAAAGCAACACTGACCTAGCCTAGGATATCAATAGGCTACTCAATCTATAGATAGCTCTAATAGTCTAAGAGCTAGCCTCTGTAATGATATTTGAATGTTGCACTAGAGGAGGGGGGGAGACATCAATAGGGAGGACAAAAGTGTCAGCTTTTTTCCACTAGACGAGGAGTCTATTTTGAGGAGCTCCTCCTTCTACACCCATGTTGGGCCTCATGCTCCAATAGTTCACCTTGAGGTGCAACACAAATTTGGCATACAATTTTTTAATAAAATAGAATGATACCTCTAACTTACTATGTGGAGGAATGTCAAAAACCATCCACCAATGATCCCAAAAGTTTGTACACATAACCTCATTTGTGCACCATTTAATTGATAATTTGGGCTTTATGCATTCTACTTTTTTACCAATTTTTGGGTCTGCAAAAAGGTTAACCATATTATCTTTAGTTATATTTAGGTCCACAACCTCATCGTAGTCCAACCCATCATCAAACATGGCATGCATTTCCTCACACCAGTGATGAACAACATTGTGTTCATTGGTAAGTGTTTCAATATTATCCACTATGGTGTTTAACATGGATAACATGGGAGCCAATGTAGGTGTATTGTTATATGTGGTTTGCAAAACCCTTAGTTCCAAGAGATTTTTTATTATCAAATCTTCAATTCAAGGAGGGTTTTGAGGGGGTTAGGGGATCATTTGGTGGAGGGCTACAAGGGACATTGTTTCCTAGCTCAATATTTTCATTTGGATCAACCATACCTATTAATTTGCAAAACATAATTTCTATTAAAAACAACCTAAATTTCAACAATTTCTATTTTTTAAAACCTAATTTAAAAAAAACCTATTTAAAATAACTAATTTATAATAATATTCATTCAAATCATTAAAAAAAAATTAAAAATTACATTTATCTGATTATCGTTTGGAAATCCAATACCCGAGTGGAGCACAACAATAAAACTCAAAAACATGCAATGCAAAATATCTCTTAGTTTTTTTTAAAATCTATGTTGTAGGTTTCAGGAATCTAATTTATATTGCATACCCAATTTCATATTTGGTATCTAATATGAAATTGGATCCCCAATTATGGATCAGATACCTGAAAAGGATTGAGCCAAACTTTTTAACCTTGGTATCGAGATGGCAAAAAAAAGTTAGAGGGGATTTTGAAATGCTTTTAGACATTTTCAAACTCCACTTTTTTCACGTCACCACTTTTTAGCACACCATGATCCTGCACATACCCTACTACATTTTAGGAATATTTTAAGGGAGGAGGTCCCATGAATTTTGAAGTCTAGTTGAGTTATTTTTAAAAATCTGCCAGTTAAGGAAGATGGTGGTTCTACATAAGAAAAATAAGAAAAAACCATTTTCCACAAAAAATATTTTTTTGGGAAGATTATGAATTTAAATATTTGAGAAAAGGAAAAAACAAATTCCTACATTGGCAGGGCATTTTCTAGTCCCAACCCTTTCCTTCTTGCTTTTTAAAAGGTAAGAGCTTCTATTTTGAAGGATAAGATTCCAAATAATTGCATAGCTAAACATTTTTTTTTCCATGAGACAAACATTTTCCTAAAATATAGAGCCTAAGCTCCCCTCATGAGACCCCAACCATAGGATGATTAAAGAAAGAAAAATTCAAAGATCTCCTATATTATGAGAGTAAAAATATGATAGTTTCAAAATAGTTTGGCGCTATGAAATCCAATAATCGTTAGTGAGACTCATCTTTCCTATAATTATTATCTTTTAAATTTATTATATGGTCTTCCTACAAAATAAGAATTCAAAATCTTCTTCGTCCACCTTGAACCCTTGTGTTGTCTAAGCTTGTCAAGAATTTAAAATATGCACAAAATTCCTTGGGATTTTTCTTGCAAAAAAAGAACAAGCTACAATCATTAAAGTCTAAGAACCCTAGTAAGCATAATGGCTAGCTCATCAAAAAGGACTCTTAAAGGATAACTAAGGAGAGAAAGAGAAAGTATAGTGATGCATGTGGTGACCTAGTTCATTAGTTGTTTAGTTATGCTTAGAGGCCAACATATCAACCATTGAGGAAAATATGCATAACCATTAAAACAATGCATAACCACTGGTTATTTATAGAAAATTCAAAGATAGCATATTTTCCATCAATGGTTATGCATTATTTAAATATCATTTTAGAAAATCCTAGAAAACACGATAGAATTTTTTCATATATGGTTATGCCTTTTTTAAATATCATTTTAGCAAATCCTACACAAACCCCTTATGTACAACTATTAAAACCTACAATTTGATAAACTTGTCATTCCCAATGCTTTTGTGAAAGTAGAGTCGATTAGAGGTTTGGAAAAGAATTATCTGCCAAAGAATAAAATAATATACATAGCTAAGAGTGATCCAATGATTAATTCACCTAAGACTATTTATGTCATGTTTTTACGAAGGGTTCAAGTTAAATGAGAAGCCCATTGACTTGGGATAATTCAAATGGGACTACATTAAATTGGAAAATGATCACAAAATGAAGTGGCTCCCACATAGGCATAGGATAAATTTAAAAACTTGAAAAAAAATTAGATGCATTAAACAAGCCACCTTTCTATGTTGATTTATTTAAAGAATATTTTTAAGAAACATGTAATGAGGCTTTTCAAGTGTTGGGGTTTGATGTCCAAATTTTAGAGCCTATAAATTTTATGGTTCTAATTATAAATGCATAGATATGTGATAATAATCTAGGCCTTTTGATTATGTTGCATATCTCTAAGACCATATGAATAAAGCATCAAATAATATGAAGTGGGAGAACTCTATTATTCATTCCAAATGGTGCTCCATTATGCGCCATTATTGTATAAAGGATAAAAAAGATGGATGTGACAACCTCCTCTTAGACTGATACCACATGATAAAAAATAACATTTTCTCCTAGTCTAGGAATAAACAAGAATTTGGGATAGTGGCTCGTAATAAGAACATTATATATATATATATATATATATATATATATATATATATATATATATATATATATATATATATATATATATATATATATATATATATATATATAATATTATTTTGTCATAGATGTCTATAGAGGATCCCAATATTACAATTAGATCTTGTGTGACACAATAATCAATTTTGTAAGGCTCAAAGATCATGAGACCAGGGGAAAGATTGACTATAATTAGGGAGACTAGTATATGAATTTGGAGGAGCCCCCCACATATTTCTAGTGACATTATCTAGTGAGGATTTCTTTTTGGAAATTATGATGTCTTTGCATTTTTTGCACTTCAGAAAAGAGAGAAGGGAATCTCTAATTCATTAGATACTTTATGTATTGGTGACTTCAGGATTACCTTTAAGGAGGGAAGTAACCTCATAAATGCTACACTTTATTATTATAAATGTTTACTCGTAGGAAATGTGTTTGACCTTGAAAATCTATTTCCTTCTACCAAGATTTCTCAAGATATCAATATATATACACACAAGTCTCTCTGTTAAGGCCAAATAAGTAATCACCTTGATATGATAAGTACAAGATATTATCCACAACAAGTCTAGTTTTGATATTGCTATGAGGATTCAACTCTATAGTTTTTGCATCAAACTCATTACTAATGTTTCATCAGTAGTGGTTTACACAAAACCATCTCTCATAACAATGAATAGAATACTTACCACTCATTGGATCTAGGTGATGCTCACAAAGGTGTCACAAGGACTTCTTGGGATGTTACCCATCCCAATACTATTCTAGTTCAAGCATTCTTAAATAAAAAGTTTCTTGCATGGTTAAACTCACTCTCTTTACAAATGGGGTTACAAGTAGAGTGGGTTTAACCATAGAGGAAACTCCATAGTTAAGCACACTCGAGATGGATTATTACTAGGATGGTTGACCTCCTAGGAAGTCCCAATGCTTCACCACTATGAGCATCACCTCGATCCAATGAGTTCTAAGTGTTCTATTCATTATCATTAGAGATGGGTTTGTGTAAAATGCTACTCATGAAACATGAGTCAATGAGTTTGACTAAAAAACTACATAATTGAACCTCATAGCAATATCACACATTGATATGAGTTTTGTGTCTAAGAAAATAAATTTTTAAAAATATCAAAGGGATGGGAGAATGATAATGGATGTAGACACCACTTATAAGGGTGTATTTCCTAGCATGGAATATCATGGGAAAATTATTCAATTAATGTTGTAAAAGAGTCTAAGTTATTGTCAAATTTACTAAATAGAACTACACATTAACTCCATCTACAACATTCCATCAACATCAAGACAAGTTCCAAGTCTTGAAATCCCAAGATGAGTCACACCTTTGTATTCTGTTTCCCTACAACCAACAGTAGAACATAGTTTCTTAGTTAAAGAACATGATGATTGGGGCACTTTAAGAGATGAAGATGCAATCTAAGAATTCCTTTAAAGGAAGTTGATAGTGTAAAAATTCCTTCTTGAGCCCATGGATTGTCCTCTAGTAGCTTGTGCAACTTTCACATAGAAGTTGACACAAGTTTTTTTTTGCACCTACCTATTATGGATCCAAAATCATTAGTCTTATAAGAAATTCATTTTTCAAAATGTCAAGAGAATGTAGACAAGTATCCCTTTATTAGACTTGTACCATAGAAAAATTTCCCTCAATGAAATAAATAGATGTAGAATAATTCATTTCCCTGATTTTTGCGTATTTAAATTATATTTCGTAGGGCACAAAGATTGTATTTCATAGGGGGGTTTTCATTTTGGATATACTACAAATCTATACATTAATATAAATTGTACACATACATACATGCATAGGGAGAGCACCCCATTTCTCTTCTATCTGGTGAGACCTTTTGTAGATTCAATATTGGATGATTATTGTTGTGCAGGGTTTGTGTTTATTGTGGAAAACAAATTTTAAGAGCTTTTTTTCAAAGTTTGTCTGCCTGGCTATTATGGCTGTGAGTGGGGTTTCCACAAGTCTCATTCTTGTTGGAGCCTCTGGTTGTGATGGATCTTCTCTCGGGGCATAGTCACAGGAGAAGGAGCCATTTTATGTTACTGAGTGCCAAAAGTTAAATAAAGTTAATGGTTTTTTTCCACGTAGCCAAGATTGGCCTATGCTGGTTATTCTTCCAGAAGTAGTAATGGAGGATGTGGACTATTTGGCCACACATGCATTGATTTGCAAGTTTCTTGGTATTCGGATTTCCTTGGCAGCTCTAGAAGCTTGGATTCACCATTCATGGTAGGTGGAAGGTGATATGGACATTATGTTGGCTGGGAATAGCTACTTTTGGTGAATTTCTCTTGCATGTCAGATCGAAATCTGGTCTTTGAGGGAGGCCCATATTTTTATGACAGAGTAGGTCTTTTTGTCAAACCCTAGCATCTGAGGTTCAATTTTGCTAAGGATCTTCCTTCAAGAGTTCCTATTTGGGTCCGCCTGCCATGACTTCCTTTGGAGTTCTGGTGTGAGGATATCTTGCGACAAATTGCAGCTGTGCTTGGAAAGTTGACTACTATAGCCCACCAATCTCTAGAGAAAAAGATTATTTCCTATGCCCGTATTTGTGTTGAAATTGATTTAAATAATCCTTTCCCAGATTCTCTAAAAATTTGTCTTGGTTCTTCTTCTTGGATCCAATAGCTAGACTATGAATCTATTCCCTTTCATTGCCACCTTTGTCATGTGTATGGTCATTTACAGCGTCAATGCCCTCAAGCCTCCAAAGGCAAGGGTACCCCTGTTGGGTTTTCTGGCCCAAGGATGGCTAATGATGGAAAGGGGAATGGTTAAAATGTTAGTGGAAAAGGAAATGCTCAGTCTGATAGTGCAAGTAAAGGGAAAGCTCATATGAACACTTCAAGTCAGGGGCTAGGGCCATCCAATTCTACTGGTCCTAATAAGGATGGTTTTATCCCAGCTTGAAACTGTGCTAAGGGGTGGGGTCAAAAATGATCTCATCTAGATCGACAAGTAGACTCAGGGTTTAATCATTTTGAGGTTCTTGACAATATGGTTACAGAAGAAGGTATTCCTGTAGAGGCTCAGGTTGCAGCTACTGGTTTAGAGGGAGGAATTCTACTCTTAGTGGCAACCAGGATGTTGTAGTTCAGCATATGTTGAAGACTTCTATTGGCCCTGAGTCTGGTGCCCTTGTGGTTTGTCCTCCTCCACAGGAAAAGGATGATGTTCTTTTGGCAGATTTGGTTAAAGATGTGTTTGCCTCTAGTAAAGGAAAGGGATCTTCTCTTGCTTTGGGCCTAATGCAAAGACCATTTAAGAAAGTCCCTTTTACTACTCCCTCAAGAGTTGGGCGCAAGCAAGATCAGGAAAATTAAACTTACAGGAGATTTATTGGTAGAGTCTAGGGTTGTCAAGACCTTGGATGAGCATTTTTCTCTCATGGAATGTGAGGGGGTTGAATAGTATCCCCAGACAAAAAGCTATTCACGATCTTATGGTTTAGCATTCTCTGGATATCCTTTGTATCCAAGAGACCAAGCTTTCAGTGAACTCCATGTTTAGATGTGCTCCTAACATTTGGTTTCTAGGCCAATGTCAGTGTATTGCTGCTTTGGGGAGCTCTGGTGGTCTTGCCATCAGCTGGGATCCTAGGAAAGTTACGCCACTTTACTGCTTCTCTTGCCTCTCGGCTCTTTCAATGGTTGCTTCCTCTCTAGAGACTAGCGAGATGATTCTTGTTACTAATGTGTATGCTCCTATTGATCTCCCTAGAAAGTCTAAGCTCTGGGATCATATTAAGCATGTCAGAAGCTACAATCCTTTCTTGCCTTGGATTGTGGCTAGAGACTTCAACTCTATTCTCAGTTTAGAGAAGAGGTGTGGGCTAGCTTGCTTGGGTCCTTCTTCTGAGCTTCTTCGACAAAATATTGATCTTTTAAATCTCTCTGATGTCAAACCTCTCAATGGGCTCTTTACTTGGAACAATCAAAGAGTTGGACATGATGCTATCTTAGAATGCTTAGACAGGTTCCTTGTTTCCTACTTTTGGAATTCTGGTTCTCTTTCTCTCTGTTTTGAAATTCTTGATTGGAGAGGTTCTGAACACTGGCCTATTAAGCTCACAGCTAGTTATGTTGTTGTCCCTAAGAACCCTCCCTTTAAGTTCCAGCCGATGTGGCTTCGAGACTCTTCTCTTCATGAATTAATGGCTCACTGGTGGAGATAGGGAGGCCCTACCTATGGCACTGCTATGTACTCCTTCTCTAAAAAACTTCATTTTGTTAAAAGGAATTTGAAGCATTGGAATAGGAATTGTTTTGGTAATCTCCATATTATGAAGAAGAGGGCTCAAGATCATCTAGATGTTATTACTAGGTAGATTCGAGATTTAGGTTTTTCAAAAGCTCTTGGCATTGCAGAATCCTGAGCTTCTGTTGATTTAGTTGAGTGGGATCTTAGAGAAGAAATCTATTGGAAATAGAAGGCTCGAGTTGACTGGATTTAGGAAGGGGACAAGAAAACTGCATTTTTCCATAAATCTGTATAGGCTCGACGTAACAGGAGTTACATTTCTTCTCTTGTTACTTCTAATGGGATGTGTTTGACTTCTTCTCAAGCTATTTCCAGGGAAACTATTCAGTTTTACTCTGCTCTTTTTTTAGATGATTTACCTCCAATAGAGATTGAGGAGAATACTATCTTGTCTTGTATTCCCTCTAGTGTGACCAGGGAGATGAATGATTCTCTTATGAGGCCACTTAGTATGTCTGAATTGGAGGGGGTGGTCTTCAGCTTGCAGAAGGGAAAAGCTCTAGGGCTGGATGGTTTCACAGTTGAATTCTTTCAAGGATTTTTGGATATTATCAATCATGACCTTTTGGATGTGGTTCAGGAGTCCTTTTCCAATAAAGAAATGCTTCGGGCCTTGAATGCTACTTTCTTAGTCCTTATTCTGAAGAAGGAAGAGGCTAATCAGCTGGAATTTTTTAGGCCCATTGCTCTTTGTAATGTGGTCTATAAAATCATCACTAAGCTCCTAGCAGAGAGGCTTAAATTTTTCCTTCCTATGGTTATCTCTGAGGAACAAGGGGGTTTTGTGGTAGGAAAAAAATTTTTGGATGGGGTGGTTATTACTTCTGAAGCTATTCACTCTATGTGTACTTCTAGGGAATGTGCTATGTTTATTAAGCTTGATATGGCTAAGGCTTATGATAGAGTCAATTGGGATTTCTTGCGAAAAGTTCTTCTTGCTTTTGGCTTCAGTCAAGATTGGGTTAGATGGGTTCTTAGCTGTGTTACTACTCCTTCCTTCTCTGTCCTTCTTAATGGTGAACCGACAGAGCTTTTTGGGGCTTCTAGAGGTCTTTGTCAAGGAGATCCCATCTTGCCTTATTTGTTTATCATTATGGATGAGGGACTTGGTAGACTTATCAAGTTTCATGTTTCCCAAAATTTGATTCAAGGATGGCAATGGGGAAATGGTTTGCCTTCTCTTTCTCACCTTTAGTTTGTTGATGATACTGCCCTTGCTGGGAGAGCTCAAATTCAGGAAGCTAAATCCTTTCAGCTCACCTTGGATACTTATTTGGCTGTCTCTGGGCAAAAAATTAATGGCCACAAGTCCTCTATTTTTTTCTTCAACACTCCTGAGCCAATCCAATGGAGGATTGCTAATATCTTGAGATTTCAGATTACGTCTCTCCCTCTGACTTACTTGGGGGTCCCTATTGTGGTGGGTAGACAGCCTAGGCTTTTCTGGCAAAGCTTGCTTGACAAACTTCAACAAAGGATCAATAATTAGACTCGCAGGTGGCTCTCTACTGTTAGTAGGGTGACACTCCTTCAATCTGTAATTCAAGCTCTTCCCATATACAAATGCATGGTTTAGGCTACCCTGGTGTATTTTCTTAAAGAATTTGATGCCCTCTCTCACCAATTTCTTTGGAGTGGCAATTTGCAACATACCAAATGGAGCCTCATCAATTGGGATACTGTTTTTCAACCAAAAAAGGAAGGAGGCCTTGGCCTTCGGTCTTCTATCTTGTGCAGTCAAGCTCTTACTGCCAAGCTCTATTGGTGTTGGTGTACTACTCAGTCTCAGCTTTGGGCCCATATCCTATCACACAAGTATTTACCTGGTGTTGAACCTTTAGAAGTTTCCTGATTTTCTCTTGAGGGAAGAGGCTCTATGGTGTGGAATACCCTCAAGATTGGTGCTCACCTGGTGAAGAGAAGTTTATTTTGGATCTACAACAGAGGCACTGAGGCTCTATTTTGGAGTGATTCTTGGAATGGGCATCCTCCTCTCCTTTCCTCTCATCCTCACTTGTAGGCTCTTTGTGATTCTTTCCTTTCTGTTGGATGGAATAAGGTGGCTCATTATAAGGAGGCTTTTAACCTGGGCCTTGTTGTGGGTTATAGATGGAAGAATTCTTCTAATTGGCCTCTGGGTGGCTCACTGGGAGATCGGTTGGAACTATCTCAGATATTGGCTTCTAGGGAGTGTAGCTCGTTGTAGGGACCTGATGTTTTGGCGTGGGGAGGTGCTTCTTCTGGAAAGTATTCTGTTTGTTCTGGGTACCTTGCGCTAACAAAGAAACTTTTTGGTGAGGTGGAGGTCTCTTGGTGGAAGAAAGTTTGGAATAGTTTTTCACGGCCTAAGTGTAACTTTTTCCTCTAGATTTTGGTTTACAATCGTTGTCTCACTTGGGATAATCTTTGCAAGCAAGGCTTTCAGGGACATTCCATCTGTGTTCTCTACTTCAGTAATAGAGAGACTGTATCTCACCTTTTTTTCCAATGCCCCTTTGCCAAACAGATTTGGCACCTTTGGTGGAGTGTGTGGGAATGCACGTGCTGGCATGTGTCCTCTTTGTCTGAATTATGGGGCCATTCGGGTCATTCCACTTCCAAGACTTCTTTTCTTCAAGTTTCTTGGACTATTGGCTCTTCCCTTATTTTATGGCATGTTTGGCTTGAGAGGAATAGAAGGATCTTTCATGATTTACAGTTTGAGATTAGGCACCTATGAGGGAAAATTGTTAATTCTCTTCAAGAAACACTCCTTCCTAAATGTGATATCGGTGGGGGTTTGGATCCTATTGATGCTGGTATTTACTCTCGCCTCTCCTTTCCTCTTCAAGGTTGCTCTCCTTCGATCCCACACACCTACTCTGGGAATAGAGCTAAGCAACACCCTCAGCATGTTAATGGTCAGGGACATTGGTCTCCTCCTGCTGCGGGCACTCTTAAAATCAACACTGATCATGGTTCTTCTCGGGAAAATCCTGGTCCAGTTGGTATTGGGGGAGTTGGGCGTGATAGTTCTGGTGATATCCAATTTTTGTTTTCTATATACAAGGGTTACCATACTAATAACCTCATGGAAGCCCTGGCTATCTTGGTTGCAGTGGAACAATGTTGTCTACATGGTTGGAAAAGAATCATCTGTGAGACTGACTCGTAGGTGGTTGTGAACTTATTGCATAATAGGAACCTTGTGCATGTGGATTGGCATTTGGCTCTGGTTATTCAGCAAATCATTCAGTTATGCAATTCTCTGGATTCTGTGTCCTTTATGCATATCCCTCATGAGTGGAATGGTGTGGCTAATTGTCTGGCTAAATGGGCCTCTGAGCAGGGGTCGGCTTGGAACATTCTTGATCCTAAGATGCTTCCTCTTGATTTATCTCAGATGCTGGATCAACTTGTGGACCAGGATAAAGCTATGTAGTTCTCTTTGTTTCTTGTGTTGTTTAGCTCTCTTTGATATTCAATAAAAATTTTAGCCCTCTTTTAGTTAAAATATATATATAAATTTTAGTATTCGTGCTGAATTTTCTTTCTACAAAAGACTTTTTCAACATACTAAATGCAACTACATCTTCTTTGAAGTGCAGTCAACACCATGTTATCTTTTATTGAAAAGAAATGAATAATTTAGCTCGTGCTACAATTTGTTTTTTTTTGATATCTTTATATTTCGAATTCAAAAGCCACAATTTGCTCCTCAAATATAGTTAGGATTCTTAAGATATTTTTCATAGATCTTAATCCACCCAAATAAATGTTTATTTTCAGCTTGTAAGAAACAATTTTATGTTTGCCTAATTTTTCATCTCCACATGACATATGCTCATTATTTTATGTACAAGCAAGATTTTTTCTATACATAGCTCCCACTAAAACTAATGTATTTGATTAAACAAACTCTCAAGCTCTAAACCTCACTATTCAAGATGATTAAGACTGACTCAATTAAATGATAATAAAATAGACAAAGCTTCCAAATTCAATATACGTAGAGAGATGGATAATATATAGATGCACACATATATACACACATAAACATATGCATATGTATCTCTGCATATATTTACACACATGTACACCTGTTTGTATTTGCAACATCATAATACTAAAAATAATAAAACTATGAAATAACAATTTAAAAAATATCAGCCAAAAAAATCTTAAATGTGACATCCAAATTTGTAAGGAAAATCTAATACCTAAATTTAAACATATATTTATTGGGTAAATTCAATATATTCCTTGCATCTATCATTATTTGACAATCGATTCAGATAATCCATTTAAGCTCCACTATATCAATTAAAAGACCCATTATCTCATTTCATAAGTTGAATAAAGATAGCTCCATTTTAGAACTATTTAACACATCAAAGACTTTTGATCAAAACGATCATCAATCCACTCTTTCATTGAATATTTTATAGTAAACTGGGACAATATAAGATTACAAGACCAATTGCAGGCACAATCCAGCCCTCAAAATCCAGCAATCTCAAAATACAGTTGTTATCCATAATATATGAATGTAATAAGACACACTATTAGTATCCAGTTTCATTATTTTACACATTGACTGACATAAAACTTTAAAATTTAAAATATGATTTGTATTAAATCTTCCATTTTGAATCATAATATCATATCACAAATTGTGGAGATTCCATGTCTCCATCTGAAACAATCCTGGCCGATATGAAGAAATATGCACTCACTAATCTAAAATGGAATACAAGGAAGAAAAGTTATTTGTTCATGCCCACAGCCATGAGAAGGCATGCTCTGAAAATTATTGTGATTATATGCAGCATTCTCACACACACATACATATTTAACCAAAGAAGAAAAATGACATTTATATAACCTTGTAGCTTCCTAGTGTATGAGTTTAATGGTGGACAAGATCCTCAGAGAGGCAGAAGTACATGAGAGAAATTCTCACAATTGCACATCTCAATCATGAATCCATCTGGGTCATGCATGAATATTTGATCCATGTAAACCCCACCTTCTTCCACTCTCCTCTTCACATATCTGATCTTCAGATCCTCAAGCTTCTTCTCCACATCTTCCATACTCTCAGTCTGTATATTAACATTACCATAGTAAGAAAATCTTCATAGCAAAACCATTATTCTATAGAACCAAGATCTAGAAGAAGGAAAATTCCATATAGACCGAAGATTTAGACTAGATAAAATCATTATTCTAACCTGAAAGGATAGATGACTGTCCATTGGATCGATTTCTGAGTTCTTGGGTAAACTCTCTATGTTTTTGCATTGAATCAGGTGTATGCCGATTCCATAATTGAAAAGCCTGAAAAACAAAAGTACGTTATCTTGAAAACAGATTGTAGACTGATTGGAAAATGGGTTTTAAAGAAATCAATCTCCAAATCACCCACATCAGATTATGTCCTTTTCAATCCATGGAAAATCCATCAACCATAAAATTTTTTAAAAAAATTAAAACGTTTTGGGGCCACTTTTTTTCCCTCTCTCTCTAATCAAATCTCTCTTATCTCTATTGCCAGGGTACCCACATCATATAATGGCCTTTTCAATCTATGGAAAATCAATCAATCAAACACAATATATACATTTGATAATGGGTACCTTTTTTCAAATCTTTCTAAGTCTTTTTGCTTATTTGAAATTGTATAGTTTGTGAGTCAAATTAAGAATCTATATCTTATAAGAAACACTTGACACTCATTGTATCTAAATAATGTTCAATAAACTATACTTTTGAATCAAATTAGAATAAACTATACTTTTGAATCAAATTAGAACATGTTTCTTATAAGAAACACTTGACACTTACTGTATCTAGATAATGTTCAACAAACTACACATCCTGAAAAACAAAATCTCTTAGTTTTCTTTCTCTCTTACAAGAAAATCAATTAACAATACAAAATTTGTGTTGAATGAGAACTTTTATTTCACTCTGACAAGAAATCTAATTATATTCATACCAGGCTCCATTAAAAGCAAAAGCTCTGGGTCTCTTAACCTGAGAAAAGCCCAACACATTCTGGTAGAAATCAATGGATTCCTCAACAGATTTGCAGACAAGAGATATGTGATTGACAGAAGTGATGGACAAAGGTGAAGAAGGTACAGAGTTCGCCATTAACTCTTCCCAAGTGGGCAAAGGTTAAGAAAACAAAATGGGTGGATGAATAGAAATCTGCTATCAAAACAGTTAATTTTTGTTTTTCAAGCAGACATATTGCACAAGAAAAGATGGGTGAAATTGGGCATATATATAAAGCAGGTGGAGAGGGTGATATGTTTCTGATCATTTCGTCGGCGTTGGGAAGTTTCCCGGTATTTGTGTTGTCGTTAAAGCAGAGCTGTTTTGGCGAATATTTAGTCTCTGTCTTCCAAATATGAGTGAGATGTATTTTGAGGACCAAATAATGTTTCAGCAATCAACTTTCTAGTTCTAGTTTAGTTCTTTTGTGAGACGTACAGAAATGTAAGGACAACTGATTTGGATTTTGCATTTTAGGGTTAAATATATGGAAAGAAGTTGGATTATGTTGGTATTTCTATTTTTATATATGGGAGATTATAATTATTTGAATAAGTATATATTAAAACTAGAAAGCTTCTTTTTTATTAATTATAATAATTTGAATGGGTATATAATTAAATCAGAAAGACGTCCTTCATCTTTCAGCTAGTTATAATAAGAAAGTATATAATTTGAGTCAGTGTGCTTTGAGGATTAAATAAAATTTCAACAATCAATTTTCTAATTTTAGTTTAGTTCTTCTAGATGGCATAAGTCAATAGATCACTATTACAACAATTGATATTGTATGTGTGTGTGTTTTTTCATTTTAATTTATGACAAAAAATCAGATTATATAAGATTTGGCATCATTATCTTTGTGTAATGGGTTACAACAAATTGAGTATATATACATCTAAACTAGAAAATCATCCTTTGACTAAGTAGTCATGAGCATGGGATTTTATATGTCAAAATCATACAACTGTCGATCTTAACTTAAATGTCCTAACAATCTTGGCTTAAACATACTTAGAGACTTCATACCTGAGTGGGTGGCATTGCTTTTTCTTAATCACATACCATCATCCTAGCCAATTATGCTTAACCTAGGTAGACAAAACTCTTTGGCAGATTAGAATGGCTGATTATAAAAGTTCCATTGTTATTAATATGAATTATAAGTTCTCAAGGAATAAAATAATTTGTCTACATAAATATTTGTGGTTATGATTAAGTAGTCTATGCAAATAATGATCTAGTCTATAAAAACTTCTAGTTCAAATGATTATATTACTAACACTTGCACCAAAAGGAGGTGAAGGGGCTATGACAATAGGAAATTATGTAAGTTAAAATATTAGAGAGAATAATTTGATATGTGTTTAGAAAATATATTAATTTAATTTAAAATAGTTACATATAAATAGTAACTCTATATATTTTAAAAGATGTATACAATTGTTTAAATAAACCTATTAACCATGAAATAAAAATAATTTAATGTACTTGAAAAAAGGGCTTTTGAAGATTAAATATTTATTATCATAAGTATACATGGTGAGAATTGAGAATTCACTTATTGTGTCCATTGCTTGACGAGTGGAATCATTATTAACCACATGGAAAATCAACATTTCCAACATCTATTGTTTGATGTTCACACATTATGGTTAATGAGTTCATGCTATATACAAATAACTAAAATAAATCTAACATACAATGAAACTATCAATATATTGTTTGATGTTCACACATTATGGTTAAATGAGTTCATGCTATCTACAAATAATTAAAATAAATCTAAAAATGTTAACTCTTTTATTAGTAATAGATGACTTGATTATGGATGCGTCACCCAAATTTATAAGCAACATGGAATACATTCTAAACCACTAACAAATTGACTGGTATAACATAGAACTTGTGACTTGAACTATATTTTATGTTCATGTTGTCAAAAAGTGTGCACACATTTTTTTCATTGTCAACATTCACATATATGCATTGTCTACACTCATTCATAAATTGCATACAATCATATAGTCATTAATTTAATTTTATACAACCTACAAAGTTTATCAACAAAACTATTTTTTCCTAAGTAATCAAAGCTAAAAATAGAATAACATCAACTAAATATTGTCTTTCACAAAACTCATTCACACATTATATACAATCATATAGTCATTAATTTTGGTTTATGCAACCAACAAATTTTATCAACAAAAATGATTTTTTCTCTAAGCTATCAAAGCTCATAATAGAATAACATCAACTAAATATTGTCTTTCACAAAAAATTTCTTGCACTTCAAACTATATTCAACTCTAGTACAACTCATAGCATGCAAAGACATTAGAATAAATGGAAAATTTGAGAAATGTAGGTTAATGGTTAAGGTTTTCTTTAAACATAATAGAGCATAATCTTATAAGATGAAATTAATTCTTTTCAAAGAAGAAATTGAAACTTTTTAAAAGACCTTAGACACAAACACTTCAATATTTAATCTTGTCAAAGTCACCACGTCCATTCACAAAATTGTATCTCTTAATATTGATTAAGGAAAATCTTGCAATAATAAAATAAGAATTTTCATAACCATAGACACTAACATGAATATCAAAGGAATGAACTAATACAAATGATAGGGAACTTGAATAAAAATATGAAGATGTTTTTTTATAATAAAAATATGATTAAAATTATTTTCTAATTAAAGATCATCATTCTAGGAATGTGTTACATTTGGATCCATCACATCGTATAAATGTAAAAAACTTCTCATAATTCCATATTAAAAGTAAAACATTTCAAATATTGATCTTTTGGGGGGTTGTTTGGGATTTAAACATTCGTAGATTATGATTGTATTAGTAGATTTTAGTATTTGATCAATTTCATTTGAATTTACCTATCAAAAATTCAAAAAAAAAAAAAAAAAAGGTTATATTTGGTATGCAAAGACATCATTAGAGTAAAATAAATATTTGAACTAAGCAAGGTTGGTTAATGGTTGAGGGTTTGTCTAAATGTAAGTATAACTTTATAAGATGGAATTAACTCTTTTCAGAGAAGAAATTGAAACTTAGAAGATCTTAGATGCAAATATGTCAATATATGTTCTTGTCAAAGTGACCATGCACATTCACAAAGTTGAATCTCTTAATATTGATCACATGAAAAATATTTGTAATGATAAAATAAGAATTTCCATAATCATAGACAAGTAGAACTCAGTATATAAATATCCAAGAATTAAACAAATATAATTTATAGAGAACTTGAAAGAATAATACAAATATTTTCTTTATAAAAAAATGTGATCAATTTTATTTTTAATTAAAGATCATCATTGTGAAAATGTGTTAAATTTGGCTCCATCATAGAACATAGATGTCAAAAAACTTCTTGTATCTGAAAAATTAATGAAATTATAATTTTTTTGGAAGTTCATTTCTCTGTACTTTTGTTAGTCAATAGGATATTATGTAGGGAAGTTTGATCACTTTATAAGATGTCTTACCCATTAAAACCATAGTGCCGATTATAAGTGTGAGAAAATAGCTAAGTAGAAAGTTGTAATAATTAGTTGGGTGGGACTCAACATGAATTTGGAAAGAGTTTTTGACATTATTGCACTAGTGGAGTCACATTGGAGTAGCTCACTAAAATTGTCTTCCTCACATGCTAGTAGACCACTAGATGGGAATCTCAACGATACAAGTTGTTTTTTGTTGTAGCATTTAGATGTTAAATATCCTTTTGATATTGAAAAGAAACCAAAATTGGGCCTGACCCAAAACAACAAAATGAAGGTTGACAGCGAGCCTAAAGTCATTACCATAAGATTACCCAACCCCCTTCCTTAATATCAAAAACCACCAAACCAAAATGTTTATGTACTTAAACTTACTACAGCTAATAAAAATGATATTGTCAAAATTATACATAAAACTAGCCCCATAAACATTAGTGGGTAATAAATAATTCTCATAATTAACATCAAAGTAAGCCCCTTGGGCCAAGGAGAAAATAACTATCATAACTATTAAAAAAAAACATATGAATTATTGGAAATCTAGTAGGGAAAGTACGATGGGGGGTGTTTGAATTAGGATCTTTAAAACTTTTATCAATTTAAATATGAATCCCATTCATACTTAATTCACCACACATCTCTATCTTACCCTTGAACTTTTGTATGCAACATCATATATCAACATGCATTATCAGTTCTAAAATTTAATAACATGAATATAACATGTAAGAAATAAATCAACACATGACACAAAGATTTGGCAACACATATAAACCCTTCAAGGTGGAGGTAAAACTGCAATGGGAATGACACCCACAAAATCTTCACCAGTACAACAATAATGTCTACATGTTAGGGCTACAAAGTTTGATCCCTTATGATGATCTACCCTATGAGGGGTCTTCCTTGTTAAGAGCTTAAATGACTTATTCAATCTACCTTGATTAAAGGATTTTAACCACACAATTAAGTGAACACTCTTTTAGGAGATTTACATAGGCCCATTAGGACCACTCTATTAAAAGATTTACCCTGAGACACATGTTAAAATGTATTAGTACCTAATCCAAGTTTAGTTTGCACTTTGAATGCTCATAAATTTAATATCATCTTTGTGTGATAGATTTTCAATAGCTACTCTATGCACTTCTCAATCATCTTACTACTCTTTAACACTTAACTCTACTAAATTCACCTTCAGCTTCGCATCCAAACTTGTAACTTGTAACCATAATAATTTGGCCTCAAACACTCCTTAAATAGTTTTTTGATGAAGCTTCTAGATCATGAGAAACAATCTAGATTTAACATTTATTCACTTATTCCTTCTAATTTTTTGATTGGTTGATCATCTTTCATAGGGATCAATGATCCTCAGTTACATGCATAATTGACTCCTTAGTTAACTCCTCAATCTTAAGAAAACACTTCTAGCTTCACAAAAAAATTTTACATCAATATTTGTGCCATTCCAAATATTTATAAAAAAATGTGTTACTCAACACACATATCTTGTTGATGCTTTGCATGTATACTAGTTCTTCTTGATGTCCCTCAACTCATGCTATTCTCATCTTCTACTATTTTTCTCAACCTCTATATCACTCGAAAAATGTGTTGCCTCTTATAAAGCTCAACAACCACTAGAGTGCTCAACAACACTTGATTTTATTGGTAGTAACTACTTCTCAGCAACAACAGATTAAAACTACTTCTTCATTACATGACTCGACCTATATAGAATGGCTTAGTCACAGTTTTGATCAACCAAGTCTACTTTGTAAATGACTAAGTATTTTCACTAACTAACAATACTAGATTTCCCTTAGGGTCCGTTTGGTTCCTAGAAGATGATAGGAATTGGCTTTTTCAAAACCTGGATTTAAAAATTTGTGCATTTGTTTCAAAATTTGCAAAATGGAATTAGCATATAGGACTTCCAATTTTGCCTCAAAACCAGGTTTTCCAACTACCTGAAAAAGTAGGAATTGAAAATCAAAACCTGGTTATGTTTTTTAAGGAGTGTAAAAACAATAGATTGGACTACTTTTTGAAATTTTCCTTCAACTCCAAGCTTACGCATAAAAATGTGTCTTCACACACATCTTCCGAGTGAAACAAATGATTTCAGTAAAATCTCAAAAATTGGAATGAAGATATACAAAACCTTGATTTGGCTAAACCAAGGTTTGTAGAAATTTGAGTTTTTTTAATTCCACAAACCAAACAGACCCTTAGGGTCGACAATCTCCCCCTTTCCAGCATTAGTGGTAAAATAACTTTTTCATTTCAAAACTTCAAAATGTACACTCCCCCTTAGGATGTAATCGATACCTATAGCTGGATCTATACATACATACTATTGCACTTGCATTTTTAAAGTCTTTCAAAAATAGTTTATTTTCACATTTGAGCATTAGACTAACTAATTCCTTATTACTCCAAAATATATATAACAAAGTTTCAAATCAAATTTTTTAACATGTACATACATAATTAGAAATTTTTGTGTACACATACACTTTCTTACGTGATCATGCATCAATCTCATTCTTCTCATCCCCCCTTGTTTTTGTCACTTATGACTCAGATGGATTTTCAATTGGAGTGTTGGAAGGATTCCAAATTCCTTCATAAATGGATGGTGCAATATGATAATGATAGACATTGTGTTGTCCATGTTGGCCTTTAAATTTTGAAGTACTTGTGTTTCTATCTCTAGATTGGCTACTAGATTCATCGTATTATCTTCAATTAAGAGGTGATATTCCTTCACAAGATCCATAGTAGTTTTTATGTGACTCTTCATTACTTCTATATGAGGTATCAACCTTTCGTGAATTTTAGTTGCCTCATTTCTTATATGGAACTCTTCCTATAAAAGTTATGAATGCTTCCCTTGTAAGAATTTGATCTGTGAGTAATAGACTAGGTTGGAGTTGGTATCCATATGCAACTCTTTTCTATATTTCTATAAATCTACATCTATATTATCCATTATTTCCCTTATAGACTTGTAATAAGAGGGAATATCATCACACAAATTTGCAAACATATATTTGCATTTTTGGTTAACTATTCTAGCTTAGTGACAAGAGTGGAAAGCTTAACATTCTTGATTGATATCTCACTAGAGATCTTTGCCATCACTCTATTATCATACTTCCTCTCTTCTCTTTGCATCAACTTTTCTTGAATGTTTGCATTAGGATCATTGACTTTCTCCACAATTTTAACTAACTGATGAAGAATTGGAACTTTCTCATTCAAATCATCAACAACAATAGTATGAAGAAATATATCATTGATATTAGATAATGGTTGCCTCTTTTTTTGTTCTTTTCTTAACTTGGATTTCTTACCCTTCCTTGAAAATAATCCACTTAATATTATCATCTTCTCCTCAATCAAAATGGATTTATCCCAATCGAGAATAACAATTTTGTCATCAAGAGTGATAGGTTTGTCTCTTATGGCTTGAGGTGAATGTTTCACCTTGTTCTTTAGTATTTTTCTCTTTGAGTCTAGTGTGTTTTAGCTTGATATGGTTAGTTGTAAACTTTGTGCTGAAACCTCCAAACTCAAGCTATGCAACTCTTCAATCATCACATCTTTATTTGTTTCATCCCCCAACTTCATCACCTTTATTCTCACAATTATACCCATTTTTTGTATATATTCATCTTGTCCTCACCTAAACCAACATTTCCCTCTTTGGCATCTTGGTGTTGTTCAAGTGTAGGTGGATTGCTTACTTCATTAGCCAACACAACTTGTTTATCAACATCACCATCTCTGACATGTAAACTTATTGAAATAACTGGTGTTGTTTTGGTCAGTTGAGTGGACTATGGTGTACTAATCTTAAGATATTCTCTTATTTGTACAATCACAAGATTAGGATCTAACAACTTATAATGAGTTGGCCTCTGTATAGGGTCTTTAGTTTCCTTCTTTGGCTTACTTGTGACTATCACTTCGCTTAACACTTTTATCAAGGTTCTTCTCTAGTTCATCATTAATAATTACACTCTCACTTTGCCTTCCACTTCGCTACACCAAATTGTTGAAAGCATCAACAAGATTATTTTCACCATCATCAAATTTTTTGGTGTTATCTAGCTCTACCTTTACCTATTCATATTTTTCTCCCTCATTCTTGTGATGTATTAGACCATAATTATTTTTCTAGATTAATTTTATTTCCTCAACACAATTTTCTATTTTATTTTTCAAAATCAAGAACGCTCTCCTCTTAGGTACAAAATTGTTGGTATAATCTCTTAAAGCTAAACAAATCTGACACTTTTCTAATTCTATAATGACTTGAGCCAATGTTGCTTCTTTTATTTGTCTTTTAGTGGTTAATGCAAATTTCCACTTTCCATCAATCTTTGTGTACAATTCCTCAGGAATCATTTTACCTAACCCTATAGGTGTATACATAAAATTAACCATCATATTAAATACATCCTCTTATACTTTATTCTTATCCTCCTTAATGAATGTATCATATTTTATATACTAGAAACCATATAATCTTGTAGTTCTCCTAAGGTTCTTCCATACGTCATCGATGTTCTAGGAATTTTTATGAATTGCCACCTTGAATTGACTTAAGTCATTTGACTCGGTCTTCTCTACTTCATCTTCGTCATCATCCTTTTGCACAATGATTTTTCTCCTTGGTTTATTTTCATGTTTATTTGGCTCAAATTCTCAGTGATAATCTTTCTCTTTGTTGAGCTCTTGACTTGAGCAAGCTTCACTGTCTTCATGACACCTTTCTTCTCAGGCTCAGAAACTTTAGTAGTAGTTTCCCTTGTTCTTTCTCTTGTAACCTTTGGTGGTGTAGTTGTAGGTTTTTTTATAACCTTCTTAAAAATTTTATTCACATTAGGCTCGTAAATGAAAAATTGCTTGCCTCTTTTAGCCCATGGCCCGATAGCCACTATCTCCTTGCCATTTTCCTCTACATCTTCTTCATCACTACTTGTTCTATCCTCTCCTTTTCCTTTTGTAATATGCAAAGGCATATCTTTCTTGTCTCCTTCTTCCAAAACTTTCTCTAAGTTAGCAATCATGGCCTTTCTCTTCTTATTCAGCTTACATGCATTAGTTTGAATAATGGTCTTCACCTTTTCTATCTCATATTCATCAAATGGCTTGGCATTCTTATCAATCTCTTATGCCAATAATGTAGTGACTTCATCTATAATAAACTCATAAGGAAGAAATCTCAACCATGCAACCCTAGGTATAAGTTCTTGTGCATAAATGAAATCCATGTCTACCAAAAAAACATATATCATCATGGTTTATTCATTTTTCTCTTGAATTCTTCATAGTAGCCATCCATAATAGTTTCAAAGTTATCACCAATCTAACTAATGAATTTGTTAATATGCTAGTTAATTGGTTTCTTCTTATCTAAGACTGCATCACCAATGGTGGGAAACATATTTTATATATAAAAGAAAACACAAACTATCAGATATCCAAACATACATAGATTTTCCTTTTCTTTCCTTATACTTTCTAGATTCTCTGCTAACTGTGTAAGTTGGGGGTCTGCTAGGTTATATATGTGATCTTTCTTAACAATTTTCCATCCCAAATCCATTGCAACACAAGACACACTATTAAGTCAGGTGGACTGATAACATTTTTTGGCAATGAATCTAACAATGAATTATATCTCTACATCTTCAATGGTAGATATTTTTATTCCTCTATTATTCCACTTAGCCAGTGTGTTGGCCTCTATCACATCTCATCCTTGCCAGTAAATGTTTCTAATCCTATCCATAATAGGGTAGCCTGTAACATGGTGAATAGTCTATTTTGTTATTTTCACCAGTTCATTCTCCAACCACAACTTCATGTTGTGATTTTTCTCAGAACAACTTTGATCCATTCTATCTTGTAATTCAACCTTGGGAAATTTAGAGCATGAGACCATATCTTGAAAACTATCTTATGCTCTTCTTTCAGTTGCTCATTCTCACCTAACCTATCATATGTAGCTCTTAACTCAAAATCTCCAACTTCACCTATCTTGTACATATAAAATGATCTTGTACATTGTGAATCATGATAACCCTAGGTGGAATTGATGAAAAGGCACCTAAAGAATCACCTGCATCACAATTTTAAGATCAACTTTTAATTTAGATGTGGGACATGCATCATTTAAGACTAACTAAGCATTACTAACTTGTAATTTCATATCCTTCTTAGATGCTAATGTTGTTGATGTCATTTCTTCTATTTAGTGTTTGATCAAAATACTTCTATGCATCTTCACCTAACTATAACTTCACACAACTCACTTCTATAACTAAAGGCATGCACTAAGATCCAATTCAAACTTGCTCAAATTCTCAGAAAATACTTCAACTCAATTCACAATATGAAAACTCGAATGCAAGATGCATAAAATGACTTACAAAATTTACTATAAAATGTGGAAATTCAAATTTAGGGCCTCATCAATGCTACATATGTATAGTGGGTGAGTTATAGCTATCTTGGCTATCTCTATAAAACTCAGTCAACATAAGTTTCCAAACTCCATTTACTTGATTAATACCACAACTTGGTCATAACTGACATTTTGGCTCTGTCACTTTAGGACTCCAAAACTAACACTTGATTATCACCAAATTTCCAACTCAGTACCAAAATACATTACCCAATTAAAATCTCAAAAAATATCCATATGCATCTAATATCATGTTGATTTTCACTTCCATGGATATAATCTTAGGAACCGATGTATGATTTAAAAATTTGACATGTAGTTCCATAGATACCTCTTTTCTTAGTTTGAGGTGGGGGAATCGCCTAATCCATTAGATTGGGTGATCACAACTTCATCATTTGAGTTTTTTTCTCCTTCAATTTTCTTTCTCTAGGTTTAATTCATCTGGATCTTCACTTCTTCAATATTGATCTTTTCTTTTCCATTTTTATCTTCAAGATTAGGTTTCAATGCTTGATCCATATAGTATTTTCTTAGGCAATCACCTTTTGATAGTTAAACATACTAGTAAAATATCCCTCCAATTTCTTGATCTTCCTCTAAGAAGCATCCTTACACAATTTTATGCAATGTGTTCATGCTTTCCAAAAAATTGACAATCGACCCATGTATTGTAATCCTAATTTATGCTATTACCTTTCCTAGGTGCTTTTCCTTGACTTTTAGGTGTCCAATTGTTCTTTTCCTTAAATCTACAATCTTGTGCCTTATGACCATACTTATGACATGAGTGACAATAGCTTTCAAATCTAGATGTAGCTTGTGTCTTACTAGTCTTTGATCTACATTCATGTGCTTGATATCCATTCTTGTTACAATTGAAAAAATTACCTTTGAATTTAGGCTTAGGAATTGACTTACTAGTTTTTCTTTTGTAGATGTTTTCGATATGACCTAGTTTTCCACAATGATAGCATGCAGGCTTCTTGTTCTTAGCATTTCTTTGTTCTCCATACTTTGATGATTCTCCTTGTTTAGTAGATGATATGAACTTGGTATAACCTAGTCCAATAGTGTCATGAGGTCTTCTTTGTGCTTATATATATTCATCAAGTAGTCCTACAGACTCCTTAGATTTGTTCATCCTTTCAGTGATTTCCTTCTTAGCTCTCAATTCATCTTTCAATTGATTGCTCTCAAATCTTGTATTTGCAATCTCTTCTACCTTCCTAGTTATTTCATTATTATCATTCAACAATTGATTGACCATGTCAAATTAATTATGAGTCAACCTTTGTACCTCATTGATCCTTTAATCAAAACTTGTAGTCATTTTCCTTTTGTCCTCTTCATCTATTACCTTATCTTCTTCAACATTTTTCTTTTATTCAATCACTTTGCATAGCCTTACTAATTGTATTTTGTAATGCCCTGCCAAGGGATCCAAAAGAATTAACCTAAAGTTTTACTAAGTTTTCTAAACATTTTTTTTTAAAACAAGAAAGAATAATATAGACATCAAACACATAGTAGTGGAAGCAATAACATACAATCAACTAAAAGCATACATAACAGGTTACATTTCTTAAGGATCCCAAGATGTTGAATCACATATAAATTTAACCTAATACTAAGTCTAACAACTACCATATACATATGAAATAATAATTATAAATTCCAATGTTTATTTAATATACATTTGTTCTGAATGCCTCTTGGTAGATTAATTCAGAATGTTCAATCATCCATTGTACATGTCACAGGGTATGAAAGGCTAAAAGAATATACATATGTAAAAATAGAAATACATCATCCTCCTCGGATCCATGATACAAGTACAATAAAATAAATGAAACCATCCACCATACATAATACATCCATCCATCATAAAATAAATAAACATCCATCATAAAGTATATCCATCCATCATAAAACACAACTAACTAAGTGTGTGATTCCTCCCAACCGTCAATAGCATCATAAGACCATTGTGGGCCCTAGCCATCCCCCGTGTGTAACATCCCAAGCCATCGATCATATTGTAGGTACTATAGTAATAGGGACGTCACTACTAAAACATGCTACAACATATGCATAAGGAAATCTAACATGCTAGAAAATAAGCATAAGATGATCCTACAAAGTAGATAACATCACCTATCACATGATAATCATCAATATAAGGAAATGTGTCAATAAATAACATCATCAAAACATGATAAACAAGCATCCCAAGAAGCTCTACGCACGGTAACTACAGACGGATCTTAATAGTAAGAGTGAAAAAGTACTACCACTTGACTGTGTGGAACCTAAATGGCCCACTCCCACCGTAGGAGATAGTCTCAAGTCCCAAATAGGATATCAAATCACATAACACAAGTACTCTCTCAGTCCAAGAATTCCTAAAAGTAATCTAACTCAAAGGTTCTAAGACAAGTCAACATCTAATTCCTAGAGGCACACAAGACACGTAGGAAACCTACTATGTAAGCAAACAAATGTCATCACATGAATCATGCTTGGAGTTACCTAAGCAGTCCCTTAGGACTCTCGGGTCCTTATTGATCCCACTGTGGCCACTAGTATCCTCTCATACTGACAAGGCATACTACATAATGTAAGGTCGCAACCAAGCATTCTCTCTACTCCCATCCTAGTCTTTACTAGTACTCAAGGCATGGGCAAGAACATACAATTGACTCTTATTAGGTTCATTTTAATCCCCATTTAGTGTAATGTTTTGACTTATTAAAACAACTTACAATGGGTTACCCCCATGACCACTTAGGGCCCTCGGCCCCCATTGCAAGCCACTTCCCAACACTACAAGTAGATAACCTACCCTAGTCTCATAAATGCATAAATCAATAATCACATAAAAATCACCTCAGTCCTATACAAGCAACTGGAAAGCATCCAAAGATAATCATAATAATCACAATAGTTCTCTATGAGCAACTAAAAGGCATCAAATGGTAAAGCACAATATCCATCGGTTCTTAATGGGCAACCAGAAAGTATCCCAATAATACTGATCAACGACTCCAAAATGGTCAAGTCAAACATGTCACAACATGACATCACCAAGATCAAGAAAACACTTCAGTCCCATCAAGGTGACTGGAAAATAACCCAAGCATAACTGATCGGGGACCCAGAATGTTTAAGTCAAGTATCTCACATACATACACCTCAACTTCACACAAGAAGACTAGAAAGCAATAACAACCAGTAAATACAAACATATCATAGAGCACACCATCACATTACCATGGTTGGGTATAAAAGATCAAGATCAAAAAACATAGCATCACAATCACACAACCCCCAAGCCTCTGGTAACAACCTAAACTAGTCAACATCTAATCAACCCCCAAAAACCCCCAAAGCATAGACAGTACATAGAAAACATAATAGTCATAAAGTTTTAGTTTATAGTAAGGTTTCAGTCTTTGTTTCAATTTATGTTTTGAATACATAAGTTTCTGAGTTGCCCTACAAGTCAACCCATTCATTTATAGAATTACCCCTATTAGTTAAAAATCAATTTTCGAGAATAATCTAAGGGTAATCTATTCATTTAATTCATTAAAATAATTCTAAAATAATAATCATTGATCTTCAATAAAATAATCTACGATTTTATTAAGATCAGTAGTATAATAATTAAATAAATCTAGAACTTAATTTGAACAACTTCCATTATTAATTAATTTTAATTAAAATTATATTAAATTAAATTAATTAATATATATTATTGATAATAATCTACAATTTATGATTCTAAAATACTTTAATAATAACTTAATTAATAATAATAATTAAATATTATTGGATCTCATAATAATTATTTATTTTTAAATAATTTATATTATCATTAAACAATTATTAATTTATTGATAAAAGAATAATAAATAATAATTTATTAACATTTTATAATTTAAAACTTATTAATATTTATATATATATAATTTCATTTACTATATTATATGAAATTAATATTAATTTATAATTTATAAAAAAAATTAAAAACTTAAATTTAACTTACGTCTAAAGCCCGCGCAACTATCAAAAATGTTGTCGACCATAGGCTAGCTGTTGTTGCAGACTATATTGTAGTTAGCGTAGCACTTGTTGTTGTCGACAGGTAAGTGGGAGGGGGGGGGGAGGTGGTGAGGTAAAACCCCCTCCCCATTTCTTTTTCTTTTTTTTAATTAAAAACTTGTTTTAAATCGATCCCTCTCAAAAGTGTGTGTGTGTGTGTGTGTGTGTGTGTGTGTGTGTGTGTGTGTGTGTGTATTTGTATTTTTTTATTTTTAAAATATTATTTTTAATAAAATTCATCCATACAAATGTGTGTGTGTGTGTGTGTGAATAAAATTTTGCAAAGATAGTCTGATAGAAGAACCACTATCAACTATTCAAATTTTCAATCTAGAAATTTCATTTTTAAATTCAATCCCTTTTCGAATTAAATTTCCAAATTCTAAAATTACTAAAGGAGCATCACCATGATATTTTCGAACTTCCCGATTACAGGCGAAATCAACATGCATACCAAGATTTTCCAAAACCTACAAGATTGAAGAATTCGTTGCAATGAAATACAAACAATCAGATTCATAGTCACAAAGAAGATAGAATTTATTTAAATAACGTTATTAACTTATGCAATTAAAAACATAAGAATCTATCTGGATTCTGATGCTAAAATCACAACGCCTAGAAGATTTGCGAGAGAATTTGCTTCTATCCAACAACTTCTCTGTAATAGTTTTTTCCAAAATTCCCTTTCCAAAATTCGCTTCCAAATTTGCTTCGCAAAATTCGTGTCCAAATCTGTCTCCCTCGAAAATGAACCCCCAAATAGAGATAAAGAAACCTCTCCTCAAATCAGGGCACTAATTGTGCGTTCACCCTAGAGAACTCCGTGCTTACCAAACTTCAACTATAATTAACTTTTCTTTATCTTTTCCATGTACGTTAATTGCATTATTAAATACCTTTATTTAATTTCCACTTGACTTCACTTTTAATTAATTAATTAATTTTAAAACTTATGCACATTTTATGCAATTAAAATACCTTTATTAAATATACTTGTTTTCTCATTTTAATTAATTTCTTATATTTTCAACTCATGCATACATCATGCAAACTTAAAACTTTTTCATAATTAATATATCTTCACTTTTTAATTTATTTTTGAAACTTAATTGATAAAATATTTATTAACTTAAATAATAATAATATTTAGCATTTATTTTTAAAAAACTCTAAATATATTATTATTAAATTAAATAAATATTATCACGTTCTAAAATTAAACTTATAAAATTTATCTTCAAATTTAATTCTCTCTATTTAATTAATTTCTCAATTAATTAAATATAATTAAATGTTAAAATATCATAATAAATTTTCATTAAATTAAACCATTAATTTAATCTTTTAATTGGGCTTAATTAATAGAAAATTTTACCAAAGACCCATAAAACAACATACAAGAACCCATCAAAGAAAAACACATACAAAATCAAACTAAAGGGTTATAATCATGAATTAACATCATTCAACGCATTTGGAGGGTACTCGACTCAAATACTTGTCCTAATTTTCAATTAGGACAAATGGCTTAAAGGTTTAGGATTTGGACTTAAGAATTTATCTCTCCTCTCTTACAATTGAGATAATGTGATAGGGTATGCTCATCCTAGCAATTCAGGGAAGTTGATACCTGGTACCTGCAACCTACATAGAATCCATGTATTTACATACACAATATTCTAAGCTAAATAGGCAATTCCAAGAAGTGGTGCATCGTGTAGATCTCGACTAGCAAGTGACTATGACTCCCTTCCTTAACCACATCAAAAATGCCATACATGAAGAAAACAAACATGCACACCATACACATGCAGTATGGGGTAAGTATCCATAAGAAAACACATATAATGATCCATCTAACTAAACATCATCAATAACTAAAAAACATTGCAATAATCATCATGCATACATAAAATATAGAGTACCAAGTAATCTCATCATAAAAATCAACTAAATTTGAAACAATATCTAATAATCTCAAAACAATACTACTAGTAACCAAGCATAAAAGTAGCCTAAAAGAGTTTGGCAATGATAATAGAAATGCGAACTAGGGGCAAGCACTACATCCACCCCCCCTAGACTTAGGGTTACTCCTAGAAGCCTACAAGAATGGTAAAACAAAGAACTCATTGTGAGGGTCCCATTGGGCCCTTTCCCCTTGTAGGAGGATATGACTCTACTGAAAACACTACAACACATTTAGAGAAATACGATTATAGTTTAATAGTAAACCAAAAGCCATATTGATCGTACATTCATTCTTTTTAACAAATATAGAAATAGATCCCCTAAATACTCTAAACAAAGAATCAACATCCCTAATCCATTGGAAAACATACAAGATGCTATAATAACCATAAACCATACTACTATAAGCATATATAAAAGACACATGTTTTAGAAATAGTATAAGTTTCAATTTTCAGTTTTGCCTATTTTTAGGTTTAAGTATAATTTTCAGTTTGAAAGAGATACACAAATAGTTTAAAGTTTTTATTTTTGTTCAACTATTTAACACTAGTGGCATTCCAATATACCTAGAGCTCCCAATGTAGAAACTCAGGCTCTGATATATTTCATGTTCTCTTTTCAATTCTCTTACTTCTTTATTTAACATGTTGTTCTTCTCCAATATATCTTTTATTGCTACATCAGTTTCATTAGATCTACTTTCATCACATAAGTCCTCAATGATTCATTCCTTGTACTAGGTGCCATTTTGTTGAATTTTCATTTCCTTTCTTCTCTTTAGTGATTTCTTTAGTTCTTCCTTTGTAGCTTTAACTTGTTCAAATGCAAACTACAAATCAATATTTTGATTCTCAATAACCTTTCCCAACTTGTAGGTTTCCATCTCCTAGATCTTTTCCTCTCAAGTGGTTACACTTATTTTCAAGAGAACTAGGATTTGTTACCAAACATTGGAAATATAATAGGGAAAGTAAGATTCTGAGAGGGGGGAGTGGAGGGGGTGAATCATGCTCTTTAAAACTTTAATTACTTTAAACATTAATCAGATTCATACTTCATTCACCACTCACATCTATTCCTTAACCTAGAACTTTTGTATGCAACATCATATATCAACATGTAATATTCAATCTAACATCTAACAAGATGACTAAAACATGTAAGCAATAAATAAATACATGAAACAAAGATTTGGTGACAATAAACCCTCCAAGCTGAAGGTAAAATTGTGATGGGGATGACAACCACAAAATCTTCACTAGTGCAACAATAAAGTGTGCCTATTAGGGCTACAATGTTTGATCACTTCTGATGATCTACCCTATGAGGACTATGCCATATTAAGAGTATATAAGACTTATTTAGTCTACCTTGATTAAATGATCTTAACTACACAATTAAGTGAGGATTATGTTAGGAGATTTACATAAACTAGTTAGGACAACTCTGTTAAGAGATTTACCTTGACACACCCACTAAAATATATCAATACCTAATCCTTCAGTTTGCACTTTGAATGTTGATAATTGACCTTCAATATTTCTCTCTAATAAATCTTCAATATTTTTCTCTATATTTCTCAGTCACCTTGCTACTCTTTAACACTTAACTCGACTAAATTAACCTTAGGCTTTGCATCCAAACTTATATCTCCTAACCACAATAATGAGGTGTCAAACCCTCCTCAAATACTTGTTTGATGAAGCTTCTAGATCATTATCAATGATCTAGATTGACCCTCTTTTCCACTTAGTCCTTCTACTTTTCTAATTGTTTGATCAACTTTCATAGGAATTAATGATCCTCAACTACATGCATAACTGACTCTTGATTAACTCCTCAATCTTAAGAAAATGCTTCCAACTTGGAACAAAAAAAATTTTATATACATGTTTTTTCCAATTTAAACATTTATACAAAACTATCTTACTTAACACATATACCTTGTTGATGTTCTACGAAAGTACTAGTTCTTCTTGTTGTCCCTTGGGTCATGTTATTCTTGACTTCTACTTTTTATCTTGGCCTCTATATCACTCATCTCATTTGTTTCTTCTTGTAAATCTTGATAACCACTAGAGTACTTGAAGACACTAAGTTCACTTAACAGTAATTACTTCTTAGCAATAATAGAATATATACTTCTTCTTTACATAGCTCAACCTATATAGAGTGGCTCTATCATAATGTTGACTGACTAACTCTACCTTGTAAATGATTATGTTTATTGCACTAACTCAAAATACTAAAAATGATTGGAGCTAACTTTCCTTTTTCTCATTCCTTAGGTTCTTTTGAAGCATGCACATCAATCATCTACAAGGAAGTCATCTAGTGAGAGAATAGTCTCCATGTCTTTGGTGTATGTAGTCTCCTCCTTCCTAGCCTAAAATAGCTGCAAGGTAGTACTAGTGGAATGCATCACTCACAGTGAAAAATTGGTAACTCTATCAAAGTTTTCCTCCAAGTGCTTAGTGTAGACACCTAAAATCCCTTAGAAAATAAAGTATTTTTTATTTTTTGAAAAGTCCCTGATGACATCATCATTTATTAATTATTTATTTAATTAATTAATTAATTAATTTTTATGCCATTAAATCCCCTTGTCTTAATTAAAAATATTTAATCAAGGAATCCCTCCCAAAAATGTTTAAATCTTATTTAAACATTATTGTCCTTATTTATTAATTATTTAATTAATAAATTGACCAAAAATCCCAAAATAAATATTTAATTTATTTTTTGCCCAAAACTTAGCCAATTTCCTTAAGATCACTAACCTCTTCCAAAATCCTCTAATCCTTCTTTAATTTTGATTAAAGGCTAATCCCATCATTTTCTACCCTTAATCCCAACTCAAAATATTTAATTAAGGTTAAATATTAATCCTCATGTTTATTAAAAATGTTTTAATGAATATCTTTTCAACCCAAACCCATGAAATAAATGAAACTTTATTTGTTTCCTAAAGAAACATTTTATCCTCGTCCTAAGAAATTCTAGACTCTTCTAGAAGGTCTTCATGCTCACCCTAAGCCTATCCCTAAACCTCCATTTTAGCCTAATCCACCCCATCCACCCATACTAACCAAGCTTAGCTACTAACTCACCCACCCTCATTAAATGGCATCCACTTGCATAGCTCTAACATCCCTAATCTAAATCTTAAATCACCTCTAATCCCCCCCCCCCCAACCTTGTCACATTCCCTAAGCAAGCTTAAGACTTTCCTAAGCCAAGAAAAGTCAACAATCTCAACTCCCTCCAAAATATCTCAACCACCCAACCATGAATGCTCTTACAAAGCCATAAAGACTCTTACAAGCTCATTCATTGCTCTTACAAGCCATTTATGAGGGTCTTTAAGGCCTTGAGCCTCCTTTGTTGACTCATCCTTGCCCTTTCCTCCATCCACTCACCCTGTGACATGTGTCATTCTTTGATTGGATGTAAAGAAGCACAATCCATGTGCTCTCCTCTCATGCAATCTGAACCCTCCATAAGCTTTTCCCCATCCTTGCATCTTAGCCCTCAAACCCTCAAGCCCTTAGCCTATAAATTGGATCCCCTCCCAAGCCATTTCATCACAATCTTTGAGCTAAAGTTATAATGCTAGTTTGAGAAACAAAGCCCTTAACCATACCCTTATAATGCCAAATTGAGAGCTCACAAAGCTACCAATTGGCTATCACCCATCCCCACCATTGAAGCAAACTTGAAGCCCTTTGAGCATACATACCAATCCTTTACTTAGACTCATCTACCAAGCAAAGAGCTAATTCCTATTGGGAGAGTCCATTCATTTGACTCACATTTCTAATTAGGGGTTCCTCTTTTGTCTCTCATATATGTTATATTGATCTTGTTAGTTAATGCTTTGTTTCTTTAAATAGATTAGTGTTTCTTGCTAACATATTAGTGTATACATTTTGGCATGCTCGATGGGACCTCACTATGGGTCATTCATTCATCCATTACAATCCATATTTTGTTGTTGTAAACTAACAATCTAACATTTTTTGTTGTTTGAGTAGATTGTAGGTTGTTTCTCTTATTTTTGCAGGTTGAAGGACGCATTTGGGAAGACAACATACCCTCTAAAATCCAAAAATAATCAAAAAAATATAAAATTTTAGAAAAAATTGAGCCCATAAGTTTTGTTCATGCACAGTGTCGTCTCCACAGATTGGCATCTGCGCCTGGTGAACTGTCGTCTATGCTTGACAAACTGTCATCTCCGAAGTTTGGCATCTCCACCTGGGCTCCTGTTGGTTGCGCTACCACCAAACTATCCTCTTCGCAACCTCAACTTTTCTCTCCACAGTTCAGCATCTCCACCTACTTTCCAATTTTCTGTGCCACCAACTCAACTGTCATCTCCGCAGTTCAGCATCTCCGCCTACTTTTCAATTGTCTGTGCCGCCAACTCAACTGTTGTCTCTGCAGTTCAACATCTTCACCTGCTTTTCGATTGTCTGCACCGCCAAACTAAATTGTCGTCTTCACCTCTTTCTCTGTCATCTCTACAGATTGGCATCTCCGCAATTCAGCGTCTCCACCTAGTGAACTGTCGTCTTCACCTGTTATTGTTGCCTATCTGCACCATCATCATTTATGTTTTAGCATCTCTAATCCCTGCACTTTTAATTTATTTATTTTTTTAATTTTTTTTTTAAAAGAATAAATTAAATTTTAAATTTTGGTGGTTCCATAGAGTAGAGGTTTTTCTAAGCATTTTTACGCCTAGGAAAAAGAACAAAAAAAGTTGATTTTATTTTTCCCATAGTTAAGCTTCAATTTTTGAGATTTTTGGGTGACTAATCAAATTGGCTTTTGTAGCTATTGCAGGTTGGAGCATATATAAGACCACTAACCATGTTTCTTGCAGGTTCTCCTTATATGGTTTAATGCTCTTGAAAAATGAACTTGAATGTTTAAACAATTGTCTTTGAACGCATGTTGCTAAAATCAACTTGAATGTTTAAACATTTTTCTTTGAATGTATGTCACTCAAACACAATCTTGAGTGCCATGGATTAAAATCACATTTTTTCTTGGAATGCATGCTTAAAACAACAAATACAATCTTGAATGATAAGGATCAATTAATCACTATCATACATCACACTTCATCTTTTGGGGCATAAAAAAAATCCACATTTTAGAAACTTTCCAAGTTATAAAAACCAAATAAAGATGCTTTGAATGAGTTTGTAGTTGGACTCACCCTCTTTAATCACCCATCATTCTAACCATTGGTTGCAATCTCAGGGCCATCTATGGGGATGGGTCCACCTAAGAGGGTGTTAAGTGCTCCACAAAAAATCAAACTCCACTTACTTGGGTTTTTATTAATTTTTCTAAGTTAGAAAATTCTTTGAATGCACATTAGTCACACTAACACTTCATTTGGGCATAAAAAAATTGAACAAATCTTGACGTGGAGGGTCTTTGAGCACGTGCTTGAAATCAAATTTCACACATCATTATTTTGGGCTTAAAACAAACTCACACTCAATCTTGAATGCCTTAAAGAAAAATCAATTGATACTTGACATGGAGGGCCTCTGGGCGAGCGAGTTTACTTTTGTTGACCCTAAATCTTCTTGGTGTATTCATTCTTCGATCGATTTTACTTTTTTTAACGCTTCAAAGTTGGAATAAACATTGTATCTTAAACATGAGTACTTGCAAAGTCTAGATCAGAAAACTTAAAGCTTCAGTTGGAAAAGAACTCTATCTTTTAGCCCAAGATCATCCAAGTCTTATCTCCCCTTATCATCTTTCGAGGCCATCTTGGGTGCATAAGATTAGGATCCAAAATCTTGTTTAAGTTTTAGGAGGTTTGCTTGGGGATTTTATCACCCCTTGGGATGACCTCAACTCCAGCGTTCTGGCGGAGTATAAAGATCAGGAGGTGAATCCAAAGACACCTCTCTTGGAATCAAGATTTTGTCACTCAGGCTAAGTCTCAAGGAACTTTATACCCTTGAGAAGTGAAAGAGGAGAAGTGGGTTACCGCTCCTCTCGACTGTGTGACATATTTTTTATTTCATCTACGGATTTGAGCCTCACATACCTTGGGTATATCGAGGACTCCCTAGCTAAACCAAATGTCAGCCTTGTAGACAAACATCTAGGATGTTAATGTGTTTGAAGTGACTAATCAAAACATTTGTAGAACATACACACTTTGTGGCACAAGTATCACATTCTGAGAATCAAAAACTTCTATCTAGTTGTTCCTATCTATTGCTTAATCTTTTACTTGTTGAATGAATATTTGCCAAACTTGGTCAATCCTAGCTTAGGCCACACTTAGCGTAGTCACTGCCTATTTCAGGAGTTGAACAAGTTGAAGCAAAACAACCATGATCTCTCAAAGCCAAGCAGATTTAGGAATTTATGTTAGAACAAACCAAACCCAAATAGAAGTTTCACAAAGCCAAACTCAAGCCATCTCAGGTATACCAAGAAATTTTAGCTAAGAAAAAGGAAGTAACACTAAGCCCTCAAATTGCCAAACTCTATAAAGCAGAAGACAAATCTGCCAACGAAGCCCTTCAAGAGGCCTGGTTAGATCGCACTATCATATTTAGCAAACATCTATGAGTTAACCCTACTTATGCCTTACCAACTAGGCATGATTTCTATGATTAGACCCCCTTGTTTCTCCACATCTTCTTGCATAAGCTTCACTTTAGAGTCATCTTTGTAGGAAATCCAGCCATCTTTAGTCCTCCCCTTTAAGAATTTTAGCTCATCCATCTCATTTAGAACCAAACCATCTAGCTAGCAATCCAAAAACTTCACATCCAAGCCTTCAAAATTGTTGTCACCTTGCCAAAAGGTTTCCATTCCTAACATCTTCCAAATCTCACCAAGGTTATCCCTTTGACAGAGCTTTGTCTAGCATAATCTAGCTTTGTCACTAGCTATCCCTCATCACCTTGAGCTAAAGGTTGGGATCCACAAGTGGTCAATCTCGTGTTCTTCCTAAAGGATCATCAGTCTATCCTTAAGTTGACACAATCACCACCAAGCTTGCACATAGGAAAGCAGACCTTTCATGCTTTGGCAACATATCTTTGAAGTTAGAATCCCCAACCCAATCCTCCTTAAGTTTTGTCATATAGCTTTGCCTCAACCTAGGAAATCATTTGCATAGAAAAGCCTTCCCCCTTTGCATCCATCAGCATTGTTGCATCTCATCCCTAGGAACATTTTCATGCCACTCATCACTCGCTTAACCAAGAAGAAGAAAGAAACAATGGAGCCCTATCATTTGGATCAAACAACATCGCTCCCCTTGAGCACTCAACCATCCTTCAGCCCAAAGAACACTATACCATCACCTACTAACATTGAAGCTTTCATGAACCAACTAGGAAATGCAGTATTGGTGAACGCCATTATAGACAAGAACAAAGAAACAATCATGGCTAACTTTCAAAGGGACAACATAAGAGTCTTCAACTTTGGAAGACCTCCTCCCTTATTAGAACCATCTCACCTATTGTTTGGGAAACTACCACTCCCGATAGGCTCTTATGATTCAAATTATCCTCAATATGTGCCAAAAGAAGAGCCTCAAGCCAATCCATATGATCCAACAGACCCAAACATACCAGCCTCCACTCAAGTTGAAATTTCCCTTCTGCAAGCCAATCCAGCCACCACCACTCCACCATTGGTCCATACCACTCCATCCTAAACCCCCTTCACCCAAAACACCTCATCATTCACTCCCTTCACTATTGTTGCTACTGCTCTCCAACCCAACCTTACAGATCCACCCATCTCCCAAATCAGTGCTAGCATCTTTGGCCAACCTTAGCAATATACAACCGGGATGCCACCCATGGGGCCAAGTAATCAACCTTTTATCACCCCTAGCCTATTTACCTCAGCTCAGAACACCATTCCATCATTTGCATTAGGTCCTTAGAGCTCAGTGCCATCAACCACAAATCCACAAGCTACTACCCTCACTCCAAAAAGCTATCAAACCCCACAAGCTACTACCAATGTTCTGCTAAGCTCTCAAGTGACCCAAACTCCTGCCACCACTCTACCAAGCTTTCAAATCCAGCCACCAAGCTATCAAACCCCATCAGTTCCATTCCCAGGCTTTCAATTCCCAGCACCTCCACCACCAACTAATCCATTACCTCCTATCACCAACTATTTTTCTCCACCAACCACCAATTACTTGGCCTCTTTTGCCATGCAGATACCTTCCCAATGGGGGCACAACCCACATATATTGGTCAAACTTCTCAAATCCAAAGTCAAGTTCCACAAGCTCCCCAAGCTTCACAACCATCTTATACCTTACCTCCAAAAAAAAATCCATTTATCCCATAGCCAGCTTATGTTCCTCAATCCCAACCTCAAAACCAATATCAGCAACAAGCCTCACAACACATGCAGCAATATGTGCCACCTCCACCTCAGCAACCCATCATCCACCATTCAGTTTCCCAAGCCATGTACAATCCCTGCCAGCCCATACCTCAAAGCCATCCATATTCCATTGCCCTATCTAGCACATACCTACCTCAGGGCACTCCTACATTGGGGGCACCCCAGCCATCACCCATTAATGCAAAATGGGAATCCATGAAGATAGCTTTGAAGAACATCCAAGAAGGAAATGATCCAAAAACTTTCAAGTTTGAGACTGTATGTCCTTATCCATTTGATAGAACCATTACTATGATTCCATTCCCCAAGCATTTTGAGACACCCAAGTTTGACAAATTCAGAGGAAAAGGAGACCCTGTCACACATATCAAAGAATTTTACATGCACTGCCAAGAAGTGGCATATAGTGATGTCTTCCTCTTGTGCCTTTTCCCAAAAGTTTGGCCGGACCAGCTCTTGAATGGTTTTATAGAATCCCCTATGGCACAATTAATTTTTTTGTTGAATTATCTGAGGCATTTGTAGCCCAATATGCCCATCTTGTTGAAATAGAGCTATCAGTAGTTGATCTTGTCCACACTAAACAAAAAGGTGGAGAAAGCCTTCCCGAATATCTACAAAGATGGCAAACCCTTACCACCCACATGTCTTGCACCTTGCCAGAATGCCATTTGGTGAAAATGTTTATTGATAATGCCCATCCCAGCTTGGCTCACCACATGACCATGAACTGTTTGCAGACCTACAAAGATATCAAAGAAAAAGGAATGATCCTTGAGCAAGGACTCATTAAAGATGGTTTGGTCAAGATTTACAAGGAAGCCAACCAAAATCAATCACATTCCAATGACAAGTCTAGGTATTGGAAAAAAAACAAGCACGTTGCAACAGGCGGCATCACTGACACCAGACATGTGAATATTGTTGGTCCTTCCCAAAATCAGTCCAACCCACCTTATCAACCAAACAAAAAACAAGCTATCAACTACCAACACCAGAATCACCAAAGCTATCAAGGCCACAATCCAAGACCCAACTTTCAAGGGTCTAGAAATCAAGCTAATGCCATCAATGTAGCTGTAGGACCAAAGCCCAAGTTCCAACCTGCACCTAAAAATTATACACCCCTTGGTGAGCCATTAGATGTCAATTTTGAGAAATTGACTAAGGAAAACCTCATCAAATTTCCTCCTACCCAGCAAATTGACCCAGTCCAATCCAAAGCTGCATGGTACAAAGACAATGAGTACTGCAAATTTCATAGGGTAAAAGGTCACACCACCCTTAGATGCATGAAACTAAAAGATTATGTGTAGGACCTCATTGATTAGAAAGAAATCATTGTTGGTGCCCAAACCTCTCCCAATGTAGGCTTAAAGATTTATCAAAATACTTTTCCTCCTCACAAAAACCAAAATCCTAGAAAAGCACCTATCCAAACCAACAACAACAACACCAACAACCGCCAGCCAAACCAACAGCATGGGAAGAACAATGACCACACTTCATCCTATATAGACTATGGTAGCCTCATAGGTTGTATATCCAAGAAAGAGCCTTCTGTTAATGTTATCAATATCCAAGGACCAAAAAATGAGTGTGCAGTCACCACTCAAAGAGCGCAATTTAACATCTCAGGCCCACCAGTTTCACCAGCACCATCAGCTCCATCAAAAAGTTAGTACAATATCTTGGAACACCTCGAGAACATGCTAGCCCAAATCTACATTTTAGACCTTCTCTACACCAGTCCTCTATACAAAAACATCCTTGACAGTGCTCTCATAGAATCCCATGTCCCTTAAAATATCAACACTATTGATTTTCGTAATCTTGTTAGACACCTATCCTCCTCATGTGCCCTATCATTCAAACCCATCGACATACCTGTCGTCGAGCCAGATCACACCCTTTCGCTTCGCTAGCCATCATGGTATCCAGCTTCACTGTAAAAATAGTAATGATATATAATGGATCAGCCTTGAATATTTGCACCCTAAAATTCATAAAACAAGCTGGGTATACTAAGGCAAATATCATCAGTGAGGTTATCACCATCAAAGCTTATGACAACTTGGAAAGAACCATAGAAGGAACTATTTTGCTTCCAATCAAGGTTGGGCCAGTCATCCAAAAAATACTTTGCCATGTTATTGATCTAAACCTACCATTTAACATCCTCCTCGATCACCCATGGATTCATTCCATGAAAGCCATTCCATCCACTTACCATCAGTGCATCAAATTTTTGCATCAAGACACTGAGGTAACCATCCATGCCGATCTAGAACCCTTTGCTTACTGCAATGTGGTTAAAGCTTCATATACAAACCATTGCCCTAGAATTGATATCGGCACAGCCATTTCCACCTCATCCCACACTTGTAATGACCCAAAAACCATCCTCGCCTCCACCCTATCTACTGTAAAGATCAATAACAAAGGCTATGGAGAGTATAGTTTGTCAGATGCATTTTTTGTCGAGGCACTCCCACTTGATCCACACGCCCATGGACGACCAACATATCACAAAGCTAATGAGATTCCACCTCCTCGATACAAACATTTTGGCCCAACAACATTTATATCCTCGAAAGTCCCTCTTCATGAGGATGTCACTCTAGATGTCAACAATTGGTTACATAAGGATGCACCTCCAAGAAATCAAGCATGCCTTGATCACTTCAGCCAGAAGTATCCCCAAGAACATAAGCTCATCACTGATAAATGGAACTATCAAGGTGGTGGTCTAGGACTAGAGGAAAGAGGTATGCAGTGCCCCATCGAAGCACACAAGTGGGAATCGAAGTCAGGTCTTGGCTTTGGCATACCCACAATTGGGGGCACCAATAAGAATGGTCATGCTTTTTCAAACATTCACCATGAACTTGTCAAAATCGAAGACATTCCTGAGGAAGTTGAAAAGAGAACCTACGATGATATCCCAAACCAAATCTTCCTCAGAGACTCTGTTCTCCAAGAACTATCCATCCATTTCATTGACCTACCACTCGCCCATCCACAACTCATAGATTGGGACCAACCAAGAATCATACACATTGATGAGTTCACATCAGAGGAAGTGCTTCTAAGATTCATGGGAGCCAAAACTCCTCACAAGAAAAAAAAGCTAGATTCTGCCTATATCTATAAGCTAGATCCCAAGGGGTATTCTAGAGAAAATACCCAACGTAGTTTCGATACACCCAAAACTAGAACTAAGGTGAATCCAAGACTAGCTAAGGCAGCAAAGAGAACCCGTTAGCAAGAAAATTCGGAGCCACAAGCAGAACATGAGGATTTAGCATTGCCTCCTCAAGATAATCGACCAGAGGTGTCTTCTATTCTAATTGAGGATACTAGAGAAGTCAACATCAGTTCTTCAGAGATCCCCAGACTTGTTCACATTGTTGCATCCCTATCGCAAGACCAAGCTGATCTCCTCTTTAAGGTCTTACGAGAGAACATTGGCCAATTTGCATGGTCATATCAAGACATGCCAGGACTTGATCCAAAGCTTGTAGTTCATCATCTTGCAGTCGATCTAAAGATCAATCCCGTCAAACAAAAGCTTAGAAAAATGCACCCGAAGGTGGCATTACCAGTCAAATTTGAATTAGAAAGAATGTTAGCTACTAAGGTTATCTGACCTATCGACTACTTAGAGTGGATCTCCAACATGGTCCCCGTCACTAAGCCTTTCAGTGACATCAGAATCTGCACTGATTTCAGAGATCTTAACAAAGCTTGTCCAAAAGATGATTTTCCCTTGCCCAACATAGATATGATTGTAGATCTTACAGCCGGACATGAAATTTCATCCCTCATGGATGGATTTTTTGGGTATAATCAAATCAAGATTACAGAAGAGGATCAGCATAGGATAGCATTCACTACCCCTTGGGGAACCTTTTGCTACAACATGATGCCTTTTGGCCTAAAGAATGTTGGGGCTACATATCAAAGAGCTATGACAGCCATTTTTCATGATCTCATCCATAGCATTTTGGAGGATTATGTGGATGATATCTTGGTCAAATCTCATACCTTTATGGATCATCTTGCTAACCTGGAGAAAGTCTTTGATAGGTTAGCCAAATATCATCTCATGTTGAATCCCAAGAAGTGTGTCTTTGGGGTCACATCTGGCAAGCTTCTAAGCTTTATAGTTTCTAAACGAGGTATACAGGTCGACCCCAAGAAGGTCAAGGCTATCTTAGACATGCCTCCTCCCTAGACACTGCGACAGCTTCACACTCTTCAGGGAAAGCTCCAATCCATTCGATGCTTCATCTCCTAGCTTGCAGATAAGTGTATGCCATTTGCACATTTACTAAAGAAGGATGAAAACTTCAAGTGGGATCCTTTATGTCAACGTAGCTTCGATTAGCTCAAGAAGTATCTCGCCAATCCCCCTATCTTGGTTCCACTAGTTCTTGGTCATCCCTTGATCTTGTACATATCAGCAATGCCTACTACTCTAGGGGCACTTCTAGCATAGCATGATGACTACGATAGAGAAAGAGCCATCTACTATATCAGTAGAACCCTAGTTGGTTATGAACTCAATTATACTCCTATGGAAAAAGCTTGTTTGGCAATTGTTTTCTCAACTCAAAAGCTTCGCCACTACATGCTAAGTCATACCATCCAACTAGTCTCCAAGATCGACCCTCTCAAGTATATACTATCTAGAACAGCACTTACAGGCCATTTGGCCAAATGGGTTATGCTCCTTAGCGAATTTGACATCCAGTATGTGGACAAAAAGGCAATCAAAGGGAAATCTATAGCAGATCACCTAGCTGATGCACCTCTAATAGATGCATATCCTTTGATCACAGAATTTTCAGATGAACATATCTATCTAGTTGAAGAACAACCCCCATGGAAACTTTATTTTTATGGCTCATATACATCTCATGGATCAGGGGCAGGAATATTGTTGGTCACACCTCAAGGAGATTACATTCCAAAAGCTTTTAAGCTACAATTCTCTAGCACCAACAATATAGCTGAATATGAGGCTCTCATAGCGAGATTAAAGATAGCTACAAAATGGAACATCACTAAGTTACAAATCTTTGGCGATTCTCAGCTCATCATCAAGCAAGTCCTCAATGAATATCAAACCAAAGACAAAAAGCTCTTACCCTACAAAGAGATAGTTGATCAGCTAACCCAACATTTTACAAAGCTTTAGTTTACACAAGTGCCTCAAATGCAGAAAAAAGCAGCGGATGCTATGGCTACCATCAGCTCGCTGTTGGAAATTCCCCAAATAGCTACGCAATATGATTTCTTAGTCGAGCAGCTCCTCACACCTGCCTATGTGGATGAGGATTCAAATCGTGTTTGCATCTTGGTTGGTCCCCAATCCCCTTGGTACCATGAGATTCACGCTTACCTTAATGATGGTATCATATCCCCTCACCTCACACGTACCCAACGCCAGAACCTCATCCAAAAATCATCCTGCTATGTTATCATAGCCAATACCCTATATCATCAGGGTTATCACGATACTCTCTCTAGGTGTTTAGACCAAAATGAGGCCATGATGGCGTTAAAAGAAGTACACTCTAGACTTTGTGGTGCCCACATGAGTGGTATTGTCCTAGTGCGACAAATCCTTAGAGCAGGCTACTATTGGCCTACCATCAAAGAAGACTCATGTGACTTTGTCAGAAAATATCTCTCATGTCAGCAACATGCAAATCTTGTGCACGTTCTAGCACAAGATCTACAGCCTATTGGACCACCTTGGCCTTTCGCTTGTTGGGGCCTTGATCTAGTTGGAACTATCACACCTCTCTCATTTGATGGACATAAATGGATAATAACAACTATAGACTATTTCACTAAGTGGGTGGAAGTAGTCCCCCTAGTCTCAGCTATAGGAGTTTAGGTCTCCAAGTTCATCTTGTACCACATTGTTTGCCGCTTTGGCATCCCATCCACCATCTTCACCGACCACGAAGGTAACTTCGAAAATCTCAACATGGAAGAATTATGCACTTCGCTCTACATAAATCACTACTTTTCTAGCCCATATTTCCCACAAGGTAATGGCCAAGCAGAGGCAACTAACAAAACCCTCCTCAAAATCCTAAAGAAAGTTGTCAATGATTCCGGCCGCGATTGGCACCTACAAATAAATCTAGCCCTATGGGCCTATCAATCCTCCTTTCGCACATCCATAGGAACAACTCCATATTCCTTAGTCTATGGTGTCAAAGCAGTACTACCCATCGAGGTTGAACTTCCCTCCTTGCGCATATCTTCGCAAGGGAAAATATCAAATGAAGAATATAGAGTAGCTCGGCTCACCCAACTAGATCTCTTAGACAAGAAGCGACAACAAGCCTATGATCATCTCATAGTCTATCAAACTCATTTCAAAAGGAATTTCAACAAGAAGGTGCTTCCATGACACTTTCAACCAGGCGACATGGTCCTCAAAGAAAATATGAAAGTCCAAGCTGATTGAGAAAAGAAAGGCAAGTTTGAACCTACCTAGCTTGGTCCTTATGTTGTCACTACATCCTTTGGATTCAAAGCCTATCAGCTATCTACACTGGAAGGAGAACTCTTGAATGATCCTACTAACATCATTCATCTCAAGAAGTTTTATGCTTGAAGATCCTTGGTATACCCAGCTTTTGAAAAATACAAAAAAATAGTAAAGAGAAATAAGCATCCAATGGTGAAAACTTGGCAATTCAAGCACCTTGGATAGGTACCTTGGTGAAAACCTAGTAATTCAGGCACCTTGTGTACTAAGACTAATCCATTATCTATCACTATCCTATCCCTCATCCATTCACCCACCATCTTGTAAAACACCTGCTTGTTCCCTTGGTGTTTCAACCAAATATCCAAAATCTAATGAAGCTTGTAAATACCTCCTGTACAGCTTGTAAATCTTGTACCTCAGCTTGTAAATCTTATACCCTAGCTTGTAAATCTTGTATCATAACTCGTATATCCAAATCTTGTCCAAAGCTTGTACCATATTCCAGCTTGTAAATAAGCTTGTATCCTAGTTTGTATCCCATCACATGCACACAAAGAACCCTATTTTCACTTAAGATTTTCGCAAACCATCTACCTATCTGATCAACTATTACAGACATCCCACCCTTCACAAATATTTCCATCTCACAAAACCAAAACATGAACAACCTTGTACATTTGTAACATATCTTGGTCTATCAGCTTGTACATCCTCTTTAGCTTAGTACCATTGTATCTATCCAACTTTCATGTCAGTTCCTCCTTGACCAGCACCTTGCACACATCACACAACCCTTAGTTAGCTATTCCAATGCATCCTTTAGCTAGATCTCCTATCACCAAAGTATTATCCTTCTTAGTTCAACTTGCTAGATGCATCACTCATCCAGATCCATCAGCTTAGGTGCTCTCCGATAGATCCTTGTAGGATATAGCTTTTCTCATGTCTAATCTTAGTCTATTAGTACCTCGTCCTACCCATCTCGTTGGCAAATGGTTCTCTTTTGGATTTTCGCTTTCTTTCGATTTGGAATCTTCCCTTTTGGGTCTTGAAATATCTTTTCCAAGAAATCTTTTTGTTCTCTCCTCAAGGTTGCCACGATCTTCCATATCATGGTATACTATGAATGGGGCAATCTGAGCGTAAGTTCTTGATTAGGTCTTTTGTTTGTTTTTCTTTTCTGCTTGTGGATTACCCAGTGTCGGTTCCATGCTGCTTCCTCCGAGACTGATGTGTGATGTTGGGGCAATCCTTGCATGTTTATTTTGAGCCAGTTCATCAGTCCTCTGAATAGTTAGTGAAAAGGCCTTGATGTTCTTGGTAACCATGGCAATTAACCAATAGTCCTATAGAAAATCTAGTGCTCAAATACATGGTGGTACTTCTCTTTGAAGTATCCCCCCGCTTAATAAGCTTCAATGGATTTCCTTCATCTCCATTATCTCCCATCCATATCCAGCATTCGTCTCTCCTACCCTAGCTTGTGCAACCGTATCTCTTAGAATCAATCATCACTCTTAGCTTTAGGGATCCACAATCCTAGTCTTAGGGATCCACCAATCCAATCAATCCACCAAGCCTCATCTTTCAAGATCCACAATCCTAGTCCTGGGGATCTCTGAAACCCATCTTCTGCCAATCTAACTCTTTGGAATCCTATTGCATCAGCTTTATAATCCCCTCATCCTTTTCCTTTATCCTGGTTTCCTTTTTATTGTGCTCTGCTCCTTCATCCTCCATTTCCCTTGAAGTCTTAAGCTTGCTTCCTCTTGTACCTCTGACCTCCCTTTATCATTCTCCCATAGTGAGAGTTTGAGCTAATTTAGCCCCTTCTTGTTGCCAATCTGAGTCTCCTTGCTCATCCTAGATTCTTAATTTTTTTTAAGAAGTCATCAGGCCTCACTTTCTCTTCTCGCCACTTTCTTGAGGGGGCATCTCGCAGTCCATTCTCTCCTCTTCTGCTCTAGCCTTGGGCATATTATTTTCTTATCTTTGATGCCATGCCACTTGCGACATCACATCAAAGACGGGCAAAATGTAGACACCTAAAATCCCTTAGAAAATAAAGTTTTTTTTTTTTTTTGAAAAGTCCCTAATGACATCATCATTTATTAATTATTTAATTAATTAATTTTTATGCCATTAAATCCCCTTGTCTTAATTAAAAATATTTAATTAAGGAATCCCTCCCAAAAATGTTTAAATCTTATTTAAAAATTATTTTCCTTATTTATTAATTATTTAATTAATAAATTGACCAAAAATCCCAAAATAAATATTTAATTTATTTTTTGCCCAAAACTTGGCCAATTTCCTTAAGATCACTAACCTCTTCCAAAATCCTCTAATCCTTCTTTAATTTTGATTAAAAGCTAATCCCATCATTTTCTACCCTTAATCCCAACTCAAAATATTTAATTAAGGTTAAATATTAATCCTCATGTTTATTAAAAATGTTTTAATGAATATCTCCTCAACCCAAACCCATGAAATAAATAAAACTTTATTTATTTCCTAAAGAAACCTTTTATCCTCATCCTATAAAATTCAAGACTCTTCTAGAAGGTCTTCATGCTCACCCTAAGCCTATCCCTAAACCTCCATTTTAGCCTAATCCACCCCATCCACCCATACTAACCAAGCTTAGCTACTAACTCACCCACCCTCATTAAATGTCATCGACTTGCATATCTCTAACATCCCTAATCTAAATTCTAAATCACCTCTAATCCCCCCCCTAACCTTGTCACATTCCCTAAGCAAGCTTAAGACTTTCCTAAGCCAAGAAAAGTCAACAATCTCAACTCCCTCCAAAATATCCTAACCACCCAACCATGAATGCTCTTACAAAGCCATAAAGACTCTTACAAGCCCATTCATTGCTCTTACAAGCCATTTATGAGGGTCTTTAAGGCCTTGAGCCTCCTTTGTTGACTCATCATTGCCCTTTCCTCCATCCACTCACCCTGTGACATGTGTCACTCCTTGATTGGTTGTAAGGAAGCACAATCCATGTGCTCTCCTCTCATGCAATCTGAACCCTCCATAAGCTTTTCCCCATCCTTGCATCTTAGCCCTCAAACCCTCAAGCCCTTAGCCTATAAATTGGATCCCCTCCCAAGCCATTTCATCACAATCCTTGAGCTAAAGTTATAATGTTAGTTTTAGAAACAAATCCCTTAACCATACCCTTATAATGCCAAATTGAGAGCTCACAAAGCTACCAATTTGCCATTACCCATCCCCACCATTGAAGCAAACTTGAAGCCCTTTGAGCATACATACCAATCCTTTACTTAGACTCATCTACCAAGAAAAGAGCTAATTCCTATTAGGAGAGTCCATTCATTTGGCTCACATTCCTAATTAGGGGTTCCTCTTTTGTCTCTCATATATGTTATATTGATCTTGTTAGTTAATGTTTTGTTTCTTTAAATAGATTAGTGTTTCTTGCTAACATATTAGTGTATACACTTAGCTTTCTTGATCAGGTTAGTGATGGATTCCTCTAATTTGGTAAGATTTAGATTACCCTAAGGTTGTTTTATAGTATCAACTTTCCCCATAGTACTTTTCTCCCTTTGAATGTCACCCCCATTGTATTCTCTTCTTTCTTCTTATTCCCCCCCTCCCCCCACTCTCCATAGGCTCCACCCCTTGGGTGTGACTACCCACATTAATGACTTTAATAGGGGAAGTAATTGTTCCCTTCTCACCCATATCACCCTCTTTCATAGAATCAAGGGTATTAGCTTCAATTGTAAAGGTATCAAACATATGGGAAGGAATAGGGCTATCTAAGGCCACCTTTCTTACCTGAGTTATCAATGGATTCAAAATTTCTAGCTTTCTCCTTATGAAGGGAGGCCAAGGTCTTTTTCTCTCTTATTCTCTTACTTGACCTATTAGTGCCCTTCCTAGCAGTAGTTCTAGTTCTTTCCACATCTAAGACCTCAATTTTCTCCATTTTGATCTTTCTAGAAGTAACCAAGGGATCATTGTCAATCTGGATTATAATAGAAAGGGATGAAGTTTTGGTAACCTCATTGATTTTGAGAGGAGAAGGGGCTAGACTCAGGATTTTTGGGTGAAGGCCTCTGTAGAACCTAAACAGGAAAAATTGTTAAATATGTTATTGCAATTAGCATTTGCCCAATAGAATTTATGAATGCTTTTCATTTAGCCTCTTTAGACAATCTGGAAAATTTTCAAATTCATTTTAGTTTATAAAAAAATTATAGATATTTTTTATACCGATCAAAAGAGGGCAAGAAATAAATATGGTTTGATGTTTTATTGACTTTATGGAGATTAAATAACCATGCATAGACTAAACACATGCAAATGCATAGCTTTGGCCAAAGTAGATCTAAGCTAAATTTCTATTGGCAACTAGAAATAAAATTACAATATTTCTATTGGCAACTAGAAATAAAATTACAATATTTCTATTGGAAACTAGAAATAAAATTACAATATTTCTATCCTACCATTCCCTAGTGATCTACATTCAACACCCTTCTAGATAGATCATTTAACTCATCACAAGAAAAATAAATCAATAGCTATGCATAGAATAAGAAAAAACTAAACACCTTCCTAACTCGCCATTTCAACCTTAATATATATTGCATGATAGTCTTAACCAATTGCTTCTATTAATCCATCAAATCAAGTGAATTTCATTGTACATCATTGACAAACAAATAATACTCACACCTAATGATCTCAGATTTATGACATAAAAATAAAAAACTACCAAGTACAATGAAATTGGTAATTTTGTAAAAAGAATATTTATACACTCTCTAAATCATCCATGGTTACATCAAAATATAGATATTATTTGTTACCTCAAACAATTATCTATTCCCTAATTAATAGTTAAGTCTTGAAGCAATAATTACACAACCCAATAGTTTCACAATTATTCAGTGTATTTTTTAGAGTTCGGTAGTAATGTTTAATCGAGATGTTATCAAATGGATTGAAAAACTTACTCCATTTGTACATGAGCCCAAACATTCAAGACTATATATATTCTTAGACGTTTTGGCTCATGTGCATATGAATCCAAGAATATATATAAATTATATACATACATGCATACATATATACACATGTATATATATAGACATGTGTGTGTGTATATGTATGTATGTATGTATATACATACACATACCTATACACGTGTGTGTGTGTGTGTGTGTGTGTGTGTGTGTGTGAGTGCGCATGTGTAGACCACATCATAACAATATTTACAAATGTCAAAATTCTTTTCAAGCCTACAAATCTGACTCTACCTTGATTAATGCAATCATGCAATTTGGCTATAGGAAAAACTATGCACCCTAAGCTAGAAGAAAATATGTAATACAATTCCTGAGATACACAAATGACACATGATACACAACTAATGAAATCTTACTCTTTGTCAAAGTAGAATTTAACTTTAATGCAATTTCATTAACTCATACCTTACTAGAATATACAATAATTAACACAACTATTATGATATGCAACTATATGGCCATGTGTTCAACCAAATGATCCAAATCCACCACTGTTGAGAGCTAGCCTCCTCTACCTCAACCACACTTTCGTCTTCGACCTGCACAACCTTAGACACTCAACAGGTAAACAAGTCAATGCCCATAGTAGAATGCATCACATGCCATTTTAAGGTTTTTATCATATTCTCTCACTAATGCATGAAATTGATAGAGTAACTAATCATTTATGACTTTAATCCATGTACTATCTCAGTGAGAATTACATCACATATTAACATTATAGAAATAACCAACCCCCATCCTATAACGTCATAATCCTACATAAATGCATTAATTTCTTCATCATAAACTAGCATATTTAGAAATGTAATATTATCATTATGGTTACTCATTAAGTATCATTACAACATCTTGTTGTATCAAGGTGAGAAAATGAAATTAAACGTAAGATCATGACATCATGTATCATATCAACATGATATGTCAAACTATGGAATATATCTCCATACATCAAGAGAAATATGAAAATGGAGAGGAAAACAAAACATAACTACAGTCCAACAACCTATCAACTATAAGTTGAGAACATATTGACTATGACCTTAAGTCGAACAACATATCAACTTAAAGTCTATCTCATACAAACTATTAACTTAATGTTAATAAATAATTTATCTCATTTTGTAATAAATTACTCATTAAAAAAATTAATTATTTAAAATATATCTTTCAATTAAATGACCAATTTGTTTTCTAATAAGAAAATATAGCATTTTAGGAAAACGACCAAGTATCAAAAGGACTAATAAATTAAAAAATTTAGTTTAATAATTAAATAACATCTTAATATAAAGATATTGTAAATTTTACTGTAATTATTAAATTTGAAAAATTGATCTTATCAGACATTCTTTTGATGCTGCATAGTCATTTCAACATCTGAGAGTCGTTGACTGAATTCGAACAAATAAATCAGAAATATTGAATGCTATGAATGCATATAGCTGAACAATGAATTGAAAAATGAAGTACCATCTGTTCTATTAACTCAGCAATTGCTGATCCACAATAGAAGCTGACATTAGATAGTTGCATACTGACAATGTGATCTTGCTTATTGTTGCACTCTGGGCATTGTATTAAGAAACAAAACTCCTATCTTTTTACTACATTCAATATCAAAACATTGGATCATTGCAAAATAAGGCCAATGAGACCTCTTGATATAACTTTCAAGAATAAATACAATGGTGGCCACAATTGGAAGGACAGGTTAATAAACAAATATACAATAGAGACAAGCTCATAATTACAAATATAGCATCTACCCAGCAGATCCTGAAGGAAAAAGAGAGACGATCTCAGTCGTAGATGGGAAAGCCTTCTTGAACTTCTTTACTACTTGAAAATGATTTTTAGCTGTGTTTAATGGCGGATGGTACTCTGAGGCAGGCAGAAGAAGAAGAAGAAGATCCCAACGGCACAACTGGCAGAATGTCACAATTACACATCTCGATCATGAAACCATCTGGATCGTGCATAAATATCTGCTCAATGTAAATTCCCCCTTCCTCGACTCTTCTCTTCACGTACTTTATCTTCATCTCCTCCAATATCCTCTCCACCGCTTCCATGCTTTCACACTGCATATATTATCACATTACAAACACACACAAAAAAAACCCATCAAAAACAAATCTTTCAGGAACAAATAAAAACAGAGAGTTCATGAGATTCTAGGCAAAGCAGAAATCCCACCTGAAATGAAATGTGATTGTCCATTGGATCAATTTCAGATTTCTTGGGCAAATTGTCTGTGTTGTCACATTGCAGAAGATGTATGCCCACTCCATAATTAAACAACCTGCAATGATAGACTCAGAGATATCAATCATCCCATTGTTCAAAGATTTCAGTTTGGCAAGAAATAATACTATTTGTTGTTTCAAAAAAATTGCATCAATGTTTTGGATCAGATTTAGATTTTGTATTCCGTTGTCAAAATGTTTGAAAATATCAGAAAGAAAAAAATTAGATTGTTGAAGATCCAGAGTGGCTAAAAGATGTAAGATAGGTAAGAGAATATAATGTAAAACAATTATAAAAAGAACATCTAATCACTTCAGAATTAATAACAAACAATATAAAAAATAGCAATTATTTAGATAGCTAAATAGATAATAGCAGAGCATTTTTTCAGGTAAGAACTTATAATGCAATGGTAAATTGTGAGCTTCTTATTTGAAAAGTCTTGGATTCAAATCTACTCAAACATTGTACTTTCTATCAAGATTCAAATTCCATAAAAGATTTATAACCCTTCATTAAAATTTTAAAAAAGCAATTTACCAGGCTCCATCAAAGCCAAAGGATCCAGGCCTCTTGATTGGAACAAAACCCAAGACATTTTCATAGAAATGAATGGATTCCTCCACTGATTTGCATACAAGAGATATGTGATTTAAACAAGCCAAGGGCAATGGCTTCCTTACTAAAGAATTCATCATTTTCCTGTTCTAACTTCTGTTATTTAACAGAGCCAATAAATCCCCAAAACATAGAAACAAGGCAGAAAACTGATGCTAATTGTACCAGATTCCAACAAAGATGTGGATGAATGTATTTGTACACAAACATCCTTCTTATGCCAAGCTTTTGTACACGCTACTTGCGTTTACAACAAAAAAAAACCATTGACACGTCATGTACGACCATTTTTGCTATGCCATCTAATTTGGTTGATGAGTCAGCAGTGGAAATTGAAGCAATTCAAACGTGACTGCTGTGCTGAGTCATCCAGGCTGTCATCTGACTCTGAGAATCATTATCTTTCCACGCCTTAAAAATGCTCCTTCGCTTTATAGTTTATATATTGCATTGCCTTTCTCATAAGCTTCAATTATAGACCTCTAACGAGTGAGCTTGGACTTCTAAACTTATTTCTGAAGTGTAAGGATGGCGAAAATTCAATGGGAAATTATGGAACATCACATGACATGCATGTGACTTCACTGTCTGTACTTGCTTTCAAATGTTGTTTTCATGCTGTCCTTTGCCATGCTTTGGGATATTAGAGGGTTTTTTAATTTCATTTTATAGAGTAAGGAATGATGATGTATTATGAGGATATTATTGTTTGACTTTTAGAGGGCTTTTTAATTTCATTTTATAGAGTAAGGAATGATGATGTATTATGAGGATATTATTGTTTGACTTTTTATATTTTGAAGAAATGATTTCAAAACTCATAAGTTTGTAATGTTTTTGTTCTGTGTGTATTCTATTGTGTAACAATTTTAAAGCATTAAGACCGCTTCATACATGATCATGTTTCTCTTTTAGTTCTCTTGCATCATGGAACATCTAATGCAATCTCAAACATTAATGCTTAAAAATTGCTACACAATCAAATTTAAAAGAGAAAAAAAAGAAATTATATGGATTGTGAAAATCTAATAACTTTGAGCTTATAATGGCTTACTATTTAGTATTATAATCAGATCTTGCTATTATTGATAAACATTCTTTGGGCAGGAAAGATTGATAATAATGGTACTTGGAAGGGTGATTTTCTCAAGACTCAGAAAAGGTTACACGCTTTCTAGGTCTATTTTTTTATTTATCTCCCTTCTCTCTTTCACTTTATTTAATGTGAATGTGAGCTCCTGTGCTAATTTATGTTGTTGTTACTTTGGTCCTAAAAAAATGGAAGGCATATTGTAAAACATGAACCAAATAATTGTAAGAAATAGAAAAATGATAAGGTGGTTTGGGAGAAATTATCTAAGGCCGACCTTGTTCCCTGCATGAGGAAGCTTAAGGGGTACAATCTTGAGGTTACAAAATAGTTCGTTGAGGGTTATAAGGATGGTAATTGACTCTCCCAAAAAGATATAAATATAGCTTACTATGGAAGTAATGGAAAAAATTAATGGGCTTTGCCTAAAAGGTACATGTGTTTCTTCTATGATAAGAAGATTTCAAAGATTGCAATTAGATTTTTTCCTAAAAATAAGAAGAAAAAGAAAATATTGTAAGGAATTTTGTGAGGGTTTATGTTGTTGATTCTTGGAAAACTATTTGGATGAAGGGTTCGGTTATCATCATGATACATAACCCTAGATGATCACATTGATAGGGCACATTCACATCATTTTATTCTGATTAATCTTTTTAGGCACAAGAGGAGGGTTTGTCTCCCCTTTTATCTACTAGATTCCCTCACTTGTTATATTAAAACCTTCCATAAGAAAAATTGAAAGATGGCTTTGTATGAAGGTGGAGGATCATATTCATCCCACACTCTCTGAGAAAAAAGATCCATCTACTAGGCCAAGGAATAGTAAGAGCAAGGGGAAAGAATTTTGGGGGAACTAGAAATGGTCTCACCTAACTCTGTAACTAAGGTGAAGACCAACATGGATGACAATCAAATGGAGAGTGAGTTGGAAGAGGAAATTATTGAGGATTTAATGTAGGTGGCCCATGTTGCTCAAGATGAGGATAGTATGAAAACAAACAACAAGGGTGTGAGTGTCTAGATTCATACGGGTTGGTGGAGAAATTTTTTTTCCCTAATCCTTTTGTTCCAAATTCCCCCTCTACCCTCCCCCTAAAAGAAGAGAATTATTTCCTGCCAAGACAAAATCGTTGATGAGGAAGATAAATGAGAAGCTCTAGTGCTAGTTGACTATGCTAATTTAATTGAGTGTGGCATTACCATTTATCCTAAGCATGTGATGAGGAGGAGGTGAAAAACATAAAACAACAAGATATTGAGCACTGCTCCAAGGAGATGAGGAAATATAAGTGTATTTCCCTTTTAAGAACTGTTGATATGGAAGATGTGAATGTAAAATTTTCAAAGGATGATAAGAAAGATGCAAAGGTTAACAACCTCCCTCACCTACCCATGGGGTCCTCCAGATAGACAAAGCCATGTTTTTGTATAATCTTTTTGGATGAAGAAGTGGACATTCAATTCTATTGAGATCCTTAATGTCAACTAAAGAGCTCACAACTCTAAATTGGATTCAAGATATAGAGGAATATGTAGAATTATGATATCAATGGAGTTGATGGGCAAAGGGGAAACTTATAGAGTAAGTTGGAGGTGTTGCAGGGGAAGTTCAACAAAGGAGGCCTATGTTAATGTAAAGAGCGCACCTATAAAATAGGATCCATATCAAAAATCTTCATAAAATATAAAAAATTCCACAAGAGTCAAGGTCATAGACTAGTACATAATCATAATTTCATTCAAATTCAAAAGAAATACATTTACAAGTATGAAGAAAGAAGATAAATCAACATGTTCAAAAACAGACCATAAATCAGTTACCAAAATACCAAGAAGTTTTGAACATGTCGACCAATCTAACAAAGGATCTAGAGCCTGTCCAAGAACACAAGGCGGTGAGAATATTGTAGTCTAGTGCTTTACCGCCCTACCACGAAGCTGTGAAACTTTTCCGAAATCTTTCCTTGCATGAAACATACCCAGACCAACATCAAAGAATCATAAAAAGTCAACTAATTAATACATAATAAATGGAATTAACTATGACTTTAAGCATGGATCGCCTTGCAAGTAACCTCAACTTCTTCACCATCTTAGTGCTCTGAATGCATATTTCACAAATATTTCTCATAGATTGATCAGCTCAAAGGAAATTCAAGTAAATGAAAGATTTCAGTCCAAATTGTTGTTTTAGTCAAGCAAGGGTGGATATAGATGAACATTTCATATAATCAAATTCTAAGTTAAATTGACACTCCAATACATGTACATGTAAGCATGTGGTTCTCATAGCTAAATTACATAACAAAATATAACTCACTTTGGGTAGTGTTGATTTGAGTTTTGCATCACTTACATAACATATTAGGATTTGAATATTCGATATAAGATATCAAACATGCAACTCCTCTCTTGAAAATTTATTGCTCATGGGATATGAGAATAACTCCAATGTTCCTTACTCTTGTGGATACTCACTCAATTTTATCGATGTGATTTGTTGGTAATCACATAGGCGGCCTTACGTTATTCATTCAAGGATGACTTGGGCTTTGGTGGAATGATGGTGATGGTGGCTTGGTTTCTGAAATGTGTGGGTGGCAGATAATGTTGGTGGTGGTGATGAAGGATGTGCCTGCCAATGATGATGTTGATGGGAAAGCAATGGTTGTAGAAGGTGAATGGATGTGCTTTGATACTTAACTTACTCCTCTAACTTGCTTCTCTAAGCTTCGACTACCCAACTACTCACTATTCTACTCCTACTCCTATGAATGAAAGGTTAGCAAATGGACGAGGATCAAACCTAATGAGAGCTGACCAATGGTCTCACTTCCATAGGTGCAATGATTCGAAGGAATAATAAACTAGTTTACCACACAAGGCTTCCCAACCAGCCGCTAGGATGCTAGTGGTCTAGTATTGATCCCTATCAAACATCTACCAATGCTACCATACAACTATCCATCTACTTTAACCTCACTTAAACAACTTCAAATGCAACCAACTTTAACAACTTGAAAGGAAATCTAACTACATGGAAGTAGAAAACATGCAATAATACCCAATGTTCTTAATCAACATGCAAATCGCAAGAATGAAGAAGAGAGCAATTTTGGTATTATATTTGTAACAATTTCTCCAACCCTTTACAAATGAGAGAAAATGGCCCTATATAGGGGCCAAAAATACAACAGACGGTGGAGATCAAAACAAGATCAACAATCCAGATTGGATCCTAAAAACCTTAAGTAGGGTTGCCACCCCATCGGCCAATGAGAAGCTGCCACCTCATCAATGGACCAATGACAAAAGTGCAAAAAGTGGCAACCAATGAGAAGGCACCAAAATGGTGGCCAATCAAAAGTAGACACTTGTCCTATTCTAGAAGAAAGGGAAATTGCCACTTGGGCTTACATCAAATGATCTTCTAATATAAATATTCCCTTTTCTTTCATTTTCTTAGCTAAGGCAATGAACTTAGCTAGCCTTTCATTAACTTCTTCCATAGGAGGACAAGATGTGTGCTTCGTCCCGAGTTCTGCTAATTTCACCACGGTGCTTGCTACTTGTAGTATCCTTTCATGATCCTTCTCATATTCTTTCACAAATCCAATAAAAGAATTGAGAGAGGAAAGGGTGCCCAAATGCTTCTTCTTGATAGCAACCTTTCCTAACTCACCCAAACTCAATCCAAAATCTATCTCGTTGACATCCTCTTCTCTAATGTCTTCAAAATCAAGGGTTTCTCCATTGTCGCTCATCATGATTGAAATAGAAGTGTTGACACTTGGGTTGTGATGTGCAACTGCCTTTTGTATATCCTTTAATGGTACTACCATTGGTATTGGTTATTTGCCTCATTTTCGAGAAGAAGGGTGTTTTGGGCATCATATCCTCTTTGTCTTTCTTAGTGTTTGTCCACTTGGGATTCTTACTTGCACTAATATCCTCCATGCTCATCGCCCTATTACAGGATGGTAGAGTGGTGGACCAAAAGGCAAGTAGAACCAAGGGAAGCAATCCTTAGACTAGAACGAAAGAAGGATGTCAGCTTAAGGACCCCTTGCAACTCTAAATGATTTGAAATTACCTCTACCAATAGCTAAGGGGGATTGTATTTCCATAAGTTTTTCCTTCATCTGTATCATGTCCACTGTACCGATATTGGTGTCGGCTATTCTCTTCATTTTCGAGAAGAAGGGCATTTTAGGCATCATATCCTCTTTGTCTTTCTTAGTCTTGTCCACTTGGGATTCTTACTTGCACTAACATCCTCCATACTCGTTGCCCTATTACGGGATGGTAGAGTGGTGGACCAGAAGGCAAGTAGACTTGTGGACTTAGTTATTATAATATCCTTACTTCAAAAGCAACCTGGATAGAGCCCCGCTGCCAATTAGGCATCTATAGCCTTGACAGAGTTATCGTTGTGGCACCACAATCATGGTTCTACCTTTAGTGATTATTTTTATAGCACCGGTAGAGATGATTGCACACCCTTGAACCAAATTTCATCTTTATTTTCACTTTGATATTGCTTTTTCTCTTTTCTCATGATATTTTCTATTTTCTTCTTTTCTTTTTAATTTTTTTTTTGGTTTGTAGGCAATGAAGCTTGCGAAGGGTTTGGAAGACCACAGTGGCACTGAAGCAGGTGTATGATTTTTACTAAGTTCAATTTCACTTCAAAACATCAAGAACTTAGAGCAATTAAGTGTGAGTAGAATGTTGTAACCATGCCAGAGATAACTCAAGAACCTCTATCGATCTAACCCAAATTTAGTACAAGTCCTACCATAGACCAACAACTAAGCACATCCTTTAATCTCTAAACCTTGTTAAATGTATTTGAGAAATGAACAAGATAGACTGCATTTTATCACCTAAAATGTAAAATCTACACAGCTCACCTACGAGTGGCAACATGGACCCCCCTTTTGCACTTGCAAAGGCCCAAAACCAAAACTGCTCCAACTAAGGGAAGAGTAAAAGATCTCAAGTCAAATGACTTGATGCAAATTTTATTCGAGCTCCCTCACAACACTTAAACTAAACAACTAAAAGAAAACTACTCTGAAGAACTGAAAAGAAAACTACTCTAAAGAACTAAAAGGGAAACTACTCTAAACAACTAAAAGGGAAACTTTAATCAAAAAGGAAACTAAACTACTCTCCTAAACCAAATGGTCTAAGACAAACCTACCCTAACTATGTACAAGACTGTAAAGGGACAACACTAACTAATCTAATATATACACTGGATCTAACATGGTTTCTCAAGATGTTCAAAAGTAACAAGGTTTGGGTGATAGTTCTCAATCTCGCAAACTCATCCTTGTACTCTGAAAAAAAATTGGTCACCTCAAACTCAACCTCTAGAAAATTATCATGCAAGACTAAAAATTGAGGCAACTCATAGGGTCCATGATTAATCCAAATACAAGTTGTTTCTCCAAATTTTCCATAATCAAAATTAAAAAATTCAAACCTTTCATCTTTAAGAGCAGGGAAAGAAACAACCTAGCATGACTCAAATTCGAATGGAACCTGAAAATTCTCCACGGTCTTAGGAAGTCAAAGTTGGCGGTGAACCATCCCAATAGCATCAACACCAAAATCATTGGTAGCCCAGGTAGGACCAGTCTTGGAATCAAGTTCATGAAATATCATCTTTGGGGGGGCTTGTCCCTATGAACAATGAACCATGAATCCTTGTGAATTTCTTCAAGTGTATCCTCAAAAATCAAGGATTGTTTGATATCCTCCCCCCCAAACACCTCTCCAAGTTGCTCGAACACAACATCCCACTATAGCATCAACCCAAACTGTTCTTTATTTTCCTTTTCCATGGGAGCAACTTGATTATCACTCAACAATCCTTGCATATCTTCGTGAATAGAAGCTTCATCATCTAGCCTGTAATTTTCCTTTGAACTCTCTTCAGGAACATCTTTCCATTCTTTATATAGACTCTCACCAAACATAGCACCTTCAAGACTCATAGGAGAACCCTCATACCTCTTTGTAAAATGTCCATCAACTTCCATTTCAAGTGGCAAAAGTTATGGGGGTCGAAGTTGATGGTGAATCATGCCACTTGCAACAACTTGGTCACCTTGAAAGGCCTCAGGAAATTACTCCTTTTGTATTTCTTCTATAGGATCTTCAAGCATCCCCCCAAAGAATGTGGTGGAGATAGCACCTTGCATTGGTTTATCAATACTTTCCTCATACTTGAACTCTCTTGTGATATCTTGTAATTCCTTGTTCAACTTTCCCACTTGATTATCTTCCTCTTTAAGGATATTTAAAACTTCTTGCAATCCATCCTCAAGAGGCACCCCTTGAATTATGTGTGAAGGCTCACCAAAGATTTCCTTTTTGTCTACCTTTTTATGTTCCATTCGTAGTTCTTCATGTGTTTTTACCTCTTGATTTTTTTGCTTCATCAACTTGTTGAATCTCAACCTTCTATCTACCATGCTGATCTTCTTGTTTTAGAACCCCAAGGATTCTCTTTTCTACTTGTTCTAAGGCCACTATACACAAGGAGCAAGATAACTCCGAGTGGAATGCATTGTGAATTATGCACCAATTGGGTAATAATAAGTTCTCTACTGATATTCAGTTACTCGACTCCATTCCTTGCTATACAGTTCTAGTTACAAAGTTCTTGAAGCTCTAAAACATACCCTCACCCTTGCCGGATGAAGCATCTGGATCTGACTCAATTAGGATCTCAATGGAATCCTTTCCTTTGCTTACCGTCTCTTCTCTCTCTTGGATAAATTCAATTGTTTCCTCGATTTCCTTGTCAACCACTCCACCTTGTGATATAATGTGTGAAGGTTTATCCACTTGGTTATCTTGAACATCAGAATCAACCACATCATCTTGATAAATCTTACCCTTTTCATTCTTTGTGCCCAACTTGAAAGCTGAAAGAAATTCTTACCACCCCCTACTAATATTTCCTCATACCAACCCAATTGAAACTTGATCAAGTCAATGGTGTCTTGGCATGATGGGCAAGTAGACTCTGAATATATGAGACTATGTGCAAGGCACAAATAACATTTTCAACATATGTTCTTTGGTTCCCTAATGATGTCTTCTTTGAAAACAAGAAAATCTTCCTCTGCATGGACAAAGATCACAGGCTCATGTATTTGTGAAAAAGAAATTTTCCTCTAAACACAATGTCCACTCTTAAGAGAAACACCAAACAATCCATCTCCCCATGATCCGTAGTACCATGTATCCTACATTTCCTTGATGCTGAAAGTTGAGACAAATTCAATGGATGTAACCTTTTGTTCAAATCAGCCAAAATGGGATGAATGTCCACTCACCTATCCATTGAGAAACCTTTCTTCTTTTTGAATTTTTTGAATTTTTTTTTTGAATTTTTTTTGAATTTTTACTTTTAAAAGAGATCTCTCACCTCAAATGTAACTTTGAAAGCTCATCCCTTGTCATGCTCTGAATTTCCAAGTTGATCCAAGAATGAAAATCATTCAGCCCTCCTTCTAGTGCTAGATAATGTTGAGGCAAGTTTTGAATCACTTACATAACATATTAGGTTTTGAATATTCAATATAAGATATCCAAACATGCAACTCCTCTCTTGAAAAGTTATTGCTCATGGGATATGAGAATAACTCCAATGTTCCTTACCCTTGTGGATACTCACTCAGTTTTATTGATGTGATTTGTTGGTAATCATGTAGGCAGCCTTATGCTATTCATTCAAGGATGACTTGGGCTTTGGTGGAATGATGGTGATAGTGGCTCGGTTTCTAAAATGTGTGTGTGGTAGATAATGTTGGTGGTGGTGATAAAGGATGTGTCTGCCAGTGATGATGTTGATGGGAAAGCGATGGTTGTGGAAGGTGAATGGATGTGCTCTAATACTTAACTTCTCTAACTTGCTTCTCTAAGCTTCGACTACCCAACTACTCACTATTCTACTCCTACTCCTATGAATGGAAGGTTAGCAAATGGATGGGGATCGAACCTAATGAGAGCTGACCAGTGGCCTCACTTCCACAGGTGCAATGATTCGAAAGAATAATAAACTAGTTTACCACACAAGGCTTCCCAACCAGCCGCTAGGATGCTAGTGGTCTAGTATTGATCCCTATCAAAAATCTACCATGCTATCATACAACTATCCATCTAGTTTAACCTCACTTAAACAACTTCAAATGCAACCAACTTTAACAACTTGAAAGGAAATCTAACTATGTGGAAGTAGAAAACATGCAATAATACCCAATGTTCTTAATCAACATGCAAATTGCAACAATGAAGAAGAGAGCAATTTTGGTATTATCTTCACAACAATTTCTCCAACCCTTTACAAATGAGAGCAAATGGCCTTATATAGGGGCCAAAAATACAACAGACGGTGGAGATCAAAACAAGATCAACGACCCAGATTGGATCCTAAAAACCTTAATTAGGGTTGCCACCCCATCGACCAATGAGAAGCTGCCACCTCATCAATGGACCAATGACAAAAGTGCAAAAAGTGGCAACCAATGAGAAGAGACCAAAATGGTAGCCAATCAAAAGTAGACACTTGTCCTATTCTAGAAGAAAGGCAAATTGCCACTTGGTCTTACATCAAATGATCTTCTAATATAAATCTTCCCTTTTCTTTCATTTTCTTAGCTAAGGCAATGAACTTAGCTAGCCTTTCATTAACTTCTTCCATAGGAGGACAAGGTGTGCACTTCATCCTGAGTTCTGCTGATTTCACTATGTGGCTTGCTACTTGTAGTATCCTTTCATGATCCTTCTCATATTGTTTCACAAATCCAATAAGAGCATTGAGAGAGGAAAGGGTGCCCAAATGCTTCTTCTTGATAGAAACCTTTCCTAACTCATCCAACCTCAATCCAAAATCTGTCTCGTTGACATCCTCTTCTTTGATGTCTTCAAAATCAAGGGCTGCTCCATTGTCACTCATCATGGTTGAAATAGAAGTGTCGACGCTTGGGCTGTGATATGCAACTACCTTTTGTATATCCTTTTATGGTACTGCCATTAGTATTGGTTATTCACCTCATTTTCAAGAAGAAGGGTGTTTTGGGCATCATATCCTCTTTTTCTTAGTGTTTGTCCACTTGGGATTCTTACTTGCACTAACATCCTCCATGCTTGTTGCCCTATTACAGGATGGTAGAGTGGTGGACCAGAAGGCAAGTAGAACCAAGGGAAGCAATCCTTAGACTAGAACGAAAGAAGGATGTCAGCTTAAGGACCCCTTGCAACTCTAAATGATTTGAAATTACCTCTACCAATAGCCAAGGGGGATTGTCCTTCCTTTAGTTTGTCCTTCATCCGTATCATGTCCACTGTACCGATATTGGTGTTGGTTATTCTCTTCATTTTTGAGAAGAAGGGCATTTTGGGCATCATATCCTCTTTGTCTTTCTTAGTCTTGTCCACTTGGGATTCTTACTTGCACTAACATCCTTCATACTCGTCGCCCTATTACAAGATGGTAGAGTGGTGGACCAAAAGGCAAGTAAAATCAAGGGAAGCAATCCTAAGACTAGAACGAAAGAAGGATGTTAGCTTAAGGACCCCTTGCAACTCTAGATGATGAAAATTCACCTTAACCAATAATCTTACAATGACTTTTTAGAATTAGGACTTGACCTTAAGAACTTCAAATCCCTTGCAAATTAGAAATTTATCATGCAATTCACCTCCAAATAAAATTACCCAACCTAGGGCAAAAATTGCAGCCTCTTGAAAAAATCAAAATTTTATCTCCCACAAATTTCGGCCCCCACAAATTTCAGCTCCCACAAAATTCGGCCCCAACAAATTTCATCTTCCAGAAATTTCACCCTCCACAAAATTTGCCAAGCAAGAAGAGTGCAGATCTGCCCTTGCGAAATCGCCAATGCCCATAGAATGAGAAGTGAGAACTGAGGAAGAAATGGGAGAGAGGCCTCCTCTTATACCCAACTTTCTTACTCCCCCCAAGCTAGCCGACTTGGACCCTGGAAGAAAGAAAAACAAATAATTAATACAAAATTATGACCCACAATTAAATACTTAACTAAAATTAATTTTGCCATGATGAAAATTGTTTTTAAAATTGCCAATAGGACCAAAATTGCAAAAGAAATTAAATAATGCCTTAGAGGTATTAAATGCTTCCATTTAATGAGGATTTAGTAATTAATACGTCATTAAAATTAGATTTTGGCCAATCAAAAGCCATTTTTTCAATATTAAATTACCAATTTCATTAAATGGAAAAAAGTTTTTAAGGCAATTTAATCCACTTAAAGCCAAATTTTGCAATTTTAATTCAAATCGATTTTGCTAAGTAATTTTAGCATTTTAACACAAATAAAATTATTTCTGTAGAGCCTAAAAATCAATTTTGCAATTTTATTTCACCATCACAAAAATTAATTTTCTTCACCAAAAAATAATTAAGATTTTCCAAAAGACCAAATTTAACAAAAATTTCATTTTTTGAAAATTATCCAAATTTATACAATTATATCCAAATTTTCAAAAGAAAATGTCTAAGTACAAAATTTACAATTTTATCTCGCCAAGTTGGAATTAACTTTGAAATTTGTTCGACCTAAGGATAGAATTGGTGGCTCTGGAAAATCAAGTTAAGAAAACCGAGTGAAGATAAGCTAAGTCTCTCCCATTGGCCCAAAAGTGTCTAAGGCTCAAAATTCTCGAAAAATCAAATTTGTTGGACAATCCAAAATTTGCGCAGGTGATAAAAAAGAAAAGGGGGTTCCCAAAGAATTTGGGGCGATGGTGAGAAAACCTCACAACAGGTAGCGCCAAACATTGGGTAGGTGGACAAAGGAACCCTAGAAATAGATGCCCATTCCTATGTGCATGCCCAAACTAGAGATCGGGGACTTGGCTTGGGGAGATATAAGGAGTGACGGCCACCCTTAAACATCACACATTAAAGGAAGAATTAAGCTCGGGAAAAAAGGTCAGCTTTGACTATTTAACACTTTTGGTCTATGAATTAAACTTAGTGTGTGGTGTTTAAGTCGTTTGGGAAGGGATTGCAACTAGGGAGACATATGATAGCTGCAAGAAAAACACAACAACATTATCACACATTAAGGGAAGAATTAAGCTTGGGAAAAAAAAGTCAACTTTGATTATTTAACACTTTTGATCTAGGAATTAAACTTAGTGTGTGATTTTTAAGCCATTCTAGAAGGGACTGCAATTAAGGAGACATATGATAGCTGCAAGAAAAATACAATAGCCTCATCACACATTAAGGTAAGAATTAAGCTTGGGAAAAAAAGTCAACTTTGACTATTTAATACTTTTGATCTAGGAATCAAACTTAGTTTGTGATGTTTAAGCCGTTCGGAAAGGGATTACAATTAGGAAGACATATGATAGCTGCAAGAAAAATACAACAGCATCCAAATTTTGCACTTTCCTCCTCCTTTCATGTCATTACCAATTAGAAATTTTAATTTAATTATTAACAAACAAAACCCTAATCTTTTTACTACATTCAATATCAAAACAGTGGATCATTGCAAAATTAGGCCAATGAGACCTCTTGATATAACTTTCAAGAATAAATCCAATGGTGGCTACAATTGGAAGGACAAGTTAATAAACAAATATGCTGGCAGACAAGAGAGACAAGCTCATAATTACAAATATTTTCTGCCCAGCAGATCCTGAGAAGGAGTAGAGACGATCTCAGCCGTATATGGGAAAGTCTAGTTCTTTACTACTTGAAGTTGGTTTTAGCAGAGACTGTTTAATGGTGGATGGTACTCTGAAACAGCCAGAAGAAGAAGAAGATCCCAACGGCACAACTGGCAGAATGTCACAATTACACATCTCGATCATGAAACCATCTGGATCGTGCATAAATATCTGCTCAATGTAAATTCCCCCTTCCTCAACTCTTCTCTTCACGTACTTTATCTTCATCTCCTCCAATATCCTCTCCACCGCTTCCATGCTTTCACACTGCATATATTATCACATTGCAAACACACACACAAAAAACCCATAAAAAACAGATCTTTCATGAACAAAAGTAGAGAACTCGTGAGATTCTAGGCAAAGCAGAAATCCCACCTGAAATGAAACGTGATTGTCCATTGGATCAATTTCAGATTTCTTTGGCAAAACGTCTGTGGTGTCACATTGCAGAAGATGTATGCCCACTCCATAATTAAACAGCCTGCGAAGATAGATACATAGATATCAAACATCCCATTGTTTGAAGATGTCAGTTTGTCACTAAATAATGTTATTTGTTGTTTCAAAATTGAATTGTGTGAATTTTTTTGATCAGACTCCATCTTCCACTATCAGAATATTTGAAAACATCTGAGCAAAACAATTTAGATTGATCAAGACACAGAGTGGCTAAAAGACGCGAGAAAGATAACAAGCTTATGATAAAGGTAACAAGCTTATGATAGATAAGAGAATATATTCCAAAGCATTTATAACAAAAAAACTCATTCATTTCAGAAACAGTAACAAATAACATTAAAAAATAGTAATTATTTAGATAGATAATAGAGAGTCAAAAGAATTGTCATTGTTGGTATGTTATTACTCTTGTTCTATAAAGAATTCATGGCCTCATGAATTAATCATACTCTGATCAAAACGTTTGCCCTTAATTGAAAAATAATTGAAAATTTTGAAAAAACAAATTACCAGGCTCCATCAAAGCCGAAGGACTCAGGCCTCGTGATTGGAACAAAACCCAAGACATTTTCATAGAAATAAATGGATTCCTCCACAGATTTGCATACAAGAGATATGTGATTTAAACAAGCCAAGGGCAATGGCTTCCTTACTAAAGAATTCATTATTTTCCTGTTCTAACTTCTGTTATTTAACAGAGCCAAGAAATTCCCAAAACACAGAAACAAGGCAGAAAACTGATGCTAATTGTACCAGATTCCAACAAAGATGTCATCTGACACTCAGAATCATTTATCCTCCCACGCGTTAATAAAGAAAACTACTCCTTTGCTTTATAGTTTATAAATTACATTGCCTTTTTCTTAAGCTGATATGATGCGATTAACAAATTAATTGTGAGCTTGAACTATAAAAAATGATTTTAAAATATTTGGATGGCGAAATTCAGTGGGAAATAGTCAAAGATCACATGGCACGCATGTGAGTTTATTGACTGTATTTGCTTGCAAATGTTGTTTTCATGCTATGCCTTGTGATATTACAGGTTTTTTAAGTTCATTCTATACAGTAAGGAATAATGGTGTACTTTGAAGATATTATTGTTTTTGTTTTAAAAACAAAAGGAGAAAGACTAGTATTTACCTGCATACAGAGGAAACCTTACATAATACTGAAGGAAGACTGGAACCTTGAAGCGAACCAAAATTTACAGAACATCTTCCGAGACATGCATTATTCTCCAGGAAATGATTTCAAGATATTGACAACACAAAGTTGCTGCATCATATACAAAAAGGGTTCTAGGGTCAAGAAGTTACAGATGCCTTGAGGAAATAATGACCATTTGATTAACAGGTTTCTAAAACCTTTGTTTGAACATTATTGTTGTCCATTTACTAGTTGTGAATAAGATTTACACATTTTCTGTTAATTTTGTTGACTTTGTTTCCATTTGTTTCAGGAAATCAAATATTCGATGAATAAACAATGTATTCTATTTTTTCCTTAACATATTGAAATGTTTTTTTATAAATCTGTATTCTACACTAAAAGAGGGATAAAAATTTTATTGAATATCAAAGAGAGCTGAACAACACAAGAAACAAAGAGAATTACATAGCTTTATCTTGGTCCACAAGTTGAACCAGCATCTGAGATAAATCAAGGGGAAGCATCTTATAATCAAGAATATTCCAAGCCGACCCCTGCTCAAAGGCCCATTTAGCCAAACAATCAGTCACACCGTTCCACTCACGAGGGATAGCATAAAAGATACAGAATTTAGAAAATTGCATAACTGAATGATCTGCTGAATAACCAGAGCCAAATGCCACTTGTTTGTTTAATTTTTTTGTATGTTTTGATGAGAATATCTTGATAGAAGTGTGTCTACCCAATTGCTTATTGAAGCTACAAGGGAAAAACGAAGCTTCAATTATTTTTATAAATTCAGTCAAGCTTTTTTAATTGGAAGAAGCTTTTTCAATTGGGGCCATTGAAGTTTGGTATTTATTTTAGACTACATAAAAAGTTCTGCAGTGGAAACTTACAAAGTGTCTGAAGCTGTAACTGAAATTAAAAGAAAAACGAGGAAATCCTTAATTCCGTTTAAGCAATTTTTTTATCCTGAGCTATAGAGCTTGTAAAGTTCCTAACTCTTTTGAACTTAAGAGTGGGGATTTTAAAAGTAACTTTTATAATAACAAATTAACTGTTGTTGCAGGTTCCTCCTCTCGAAAGCAATGGTAATGGAGTCCATTGCTTCATTCGAATCAGATAAACCATTTCATAAAATGATTATGAAGTCAAGTTCTCGAAATAAACCAAACATGATAGTCAAATTCTCTCCATGATGATGAGTCAAATTCTCTCCTTTTCTTACATTCATATGTTTTTATATTTATAAATTTAATTTATATTCATGCTTTTATGTTTTTATCAAATGTTATTATCATATTGTGTTACCTGTGAAGAAACATTAAAGCTGTAGCGAGATTGTGCCCGGATTATTGTTAATTGAAAACTATAGTTTTTTTATGATTTTCAGATTCTATTTTTATATATTTAAGTTAATTACAAATCAAATTCTTCATCTAGATAAATGATGGATTGTATAGGTCAATCAATTTTTTTTTGTAATTAAATGTTAGGTTTCAACATTTCATTGAATCAACTTAAATAATAATTAATAAATTTTAAAATTCATTTTTCTATAGACTATTTTGAGATTAAATGTTAGTTCTTAATATTTCCTATAAATTAAATAGACACTTACTGAACAGGTGTTTTGAAGGAATGAAAGTATTCACATAGATAAGATATAAATTTTTCAATTTATATTTTAATAATAATTTCATTATTTTAATTATACAAACATAATTAAAAATTTACAACATTTTGAATATCAATGATTAGTTCCTTTAGTAAAATAAACTAATTTAAAAAAAAATGAAATGAGATTATTTAGAATTAAAAATAAATTAAATTAATTAGAAAATTATAACACTTTGTAAAATTAAACCCTACACTATATTAAAATTAAAGTATATGTGTGTGTGAGAAAGCGGGGGGGGGGAGAAGGGGGCTGGGGGGAAGGAATAGATACAAGGGAGAGATAAAGAACAAATATGAGAGATAAATGGTGAATAGGGAGGGGATAGATTATGTGTGGTTGCATGTGAGAGACATGCAATAGATAGAGAAAGAGGATAATTAAGGTGAAAAAGTTATAGATAGAAACTGGTGAAGGGGATCTAGATATGAGACTCAAAAATAGTTGGGGTGGGGGGTGGTGGGTGGCTACAATGTATTAGAGAAGAGTAAGAGAATAGAGAGAGGGTAATAGCATGAAGTAGAGATAAAGAGTAAATATGAGAGATAAATGGTGAATAGGGAGGGGACAGATTGTGTGTGTGCACATGAGATAGATAGAGAAAGAGGATAATTGAAAATATGATTTAGGAGGGAGGCAGAGAGAGAGAGAGAGAGAGAGAGAGAGAGAGAGAGAGAGAGAGAGGGTGTTGATTACATGGGACACATGTCTTAGAGAGGGAGAGTAAGAGAAAAGGGAGAGGGTAATAAATATGAGGTAGAGATAAAGAGTAAATATAAGAGGTAAATGGTGAATAGGGAGGGGACATTTTGTGTGTGAGAGAGAGAGACATGATATAGATAGAGATAGTGGATATTTAATGTGACAGATGGTGAGAGGAGTGTGAAAGGGATATAGTGAAGAGTTACAAAGAGAAAATAGAGAAGGGGATCAGGATAAGAGATAGAGCTCAATAAAATTGATAATATGATTAAGGATAGACATAAATGGTGGCAAGAAAATAGGTGGGGGGGGGGGGGGAGAGAGAGAGAGAGAGAGAGAGAGAGATGGTAATTAGCAGGAGAGAAATACAAAAAAGTGAGAGAAAATAGTGAGATAAGGGAGAGAAGAGAATGAAATACAATCATTAGTTGGAAAGAGGGAGACATGTGAGGTAAAAAAAAATATTAAAAAGTGGATGAGATGGTGAGATAAGGTACTTAAATATCATCTTTAAATGGAAGCACTTCCATGTTAAGAGCATTTAGTCCTTTGAGAAAGTGGTATGGGGTCATGTCAAATTCTTTGAATGGGTCTTTGCATGGATCTAATTGTTTTACCCCTATTCTGCTTTTCTCTCTTTCTTTCCAGCCTATTTCTAACAAACTGCTTTGTGAAACTAAGGACTTTGGCCTCTAGGTCAAGGACAACCTTCTGGGTCAAGGTTGACCTTGACCCTAATCTTGGGTCCTATTTTCAATTTCTGGGAGTTTTTGGATCTTAGGCTTCGAAAAGTTTCTTTTCCCACTTTTGGGTTGGTTGTTTCAAGTTTCAAAATGGTAGACTCTTAAATTACATTTAATCTAGGTCTATTCCTAGGGGTTAAGGTTAAATGGGATTTAATTCTCCTATGTCGGCCTTCTCTAGGAGTTAGTGCCCTAGATCTCTATATAAAGAAGCCTTCTTCCCTCATTTTGACATCTCTCTATTTTCCAAGCATATCTACAAGCGATATGTAACTTCATGAGTGCATCTATAATCTATGCACGATCGATCTACCTTTTTTATGAAGATGCATTGGTTATATTGGGTGAACTATTACCTTTCTACATTCATTATTATATGAAGTGAAGTTCCATCAAGCATTCAAGCATTCAAGTGTTCAAGCATCCAATTCATCAAGGAGGACCAATGTTAACCATTGAAGGATTCAATCTCTATGAAGCCCTCTTGTTGAAGATTTCATTCACATTCATCCAATCCATTTTCTATGCAAAGATACATTCAAGATTGGTGTTGAAGATCTAACGACATTGATTTGAGACATCCTACATACATTCTACATATATTTGGAGCATCTGTACTTGTGGATTCAAGGATTCAAATCCTCCACAAGGATTTTCCCATAAAAAAGTTGAATAGCTCCATTTACTCTTTTTATGCATACATATTTTTTCAATTATATTTCAAGGTTAATTCCAAATTGGGGTTTGACTGAGGTAAACCCCCCATTCAACAAAACAAACCATTTTTCTTGCCGATCCTTTTCGTCAAACTTGCTAGATCCGTAAACAAAAAATTTGTTGGAGCAATGTAGGTCAAGGTTGACTTTTTGGGGTCCAATTGTGCCCCTGGGTAAGATTGTGCCCGCCAAATAGGGTCGACATCGATGTCCCTTTAAAAACATAAAATATTTTTGGATTTTCTTCATCTCAACATTTCCAATGCGGAATTGGTTGCAAATTTTCCAGAACTACATACAAACATTAGAAAATAGCATTTTCCAAATTCAAGGTGAGTATTTGTCTTTTATCTATTTTAGATTTTTGGCATATACTCTCCCATAATAGAAAGATCACTCTTAACCCTCTCTTTCCCCCAATTTTTCATCACTTGATCCATTTTTGCATTGAACACTCTCTTGTGCTTAATCAATTTGGATCATTCCTTTTGAAAATTAGGGTTGGGAAGAGGGTTTCCATTTTCTTTCTATTCATTTTGGTGAACCCGCGATAGACAACTCTTTCTTTTTGGTGTTAGATTTACATCTTGCATTAGATTTTCTTTCATATTATCTTTTGTGGAATTAGATGCCCTATTGTGGTTTGTGGTGTTATATTTCCTTTCATTTCATTAGGTCTTTTCTTTCAATAAGATTAGATTTAGTGTATGTTCTTGCATTTTAACTTCAAAAATACAAAAAAAATTGCAAAATCTCTTTCAAAATACAAAAATATTGTTTTTTTATAGTTTAGTTCATTTGCTTTGTATTCGTTTATGAGCTTTATTTCTTCTAGTCCTACTTCTAATGTTAGGGTTAGATGCAGTCGTAGACTTATGGGTACCTTAGAGCCTGAGTCTTCTTCTTCTTTCCTCAGATTTATAGATGAGCCTTTGATTCTTCCTTATTCTAATCCTCTTATGGATCAAAACTCTTCTCACTCATCTCATGATGAGGATGATTCTTTAAGATTTCCTCCTAAACAAGTCCAAAACTTTCAAATGAACTTGATAAAAATGGGTAATTGGATTCTTCAAGAAAACCATACTCAAGATTCTATTCAAGTTGTAGAGGCTCTTAAGAAAGTTCTTCGTGATAGTGACCAAGGTGTTAATTTCTTGCATGGTAGTACTCACCTTATGTAATCCAATGTTAAACCTTTAGCTCAAGAAGCTTAAGATTTAGGGTTGACTCCTCTTGTCACTAGTGTAGAAAGTTCTTATGTTCCTCTTCCTAGTGTTCCTACTTATACTCCTTTGGTGACTACGATGGTTCCCTCTATTCCAAATAGTGTTCCTCTTGTGTCCCTTCCTATTTCACAACCTTCTTATCATATTGTTCCTTTTACTTGTTCTAATCCTCTGCCAACTGTAATGCCTAGTGTTCCTCCATTTGTGTCTTCTATTCCTATAGCTTCTTACACTTTACCTAGTGTTTCTAATGTTGCTAGTTCTCCTATTTCTTCTCATGATTTTACAATTATCAGTTTGGCTCAAACTGTGTCATCTTTACAACAACAACTTGCATCCTTAAAACAAGTTTAGTATCCTAACTTGTGACACGGAAGTCCTTTGTCTCAGGATATTATTCATACTTTCATTCCTCAACAAGTTGATATGCCTCAACTTGAGAATTATAATGGTAAGGGAGACCCTATTCATCATGTTAAAATGTTTCAAATCCTTTGTAGTTATTATGCTCATGATCATAGGATTTTAGCGAAGTTGTTTGCTCAAAATTTTTGTGACAAGGCTTTACAATGGTTTTTTTCTTTGACTCCTTATTATATTCATTCATTTCCTCAACGTGCTAATGTTTTTATTCAAAAAATTTAAAACAACATCAACCCACAAGTGTCTTTGACTAATTTGATGCACTGTAAACAAAACTCTAAAGAAAAATTGGTTGAATTTATTGGTAGATTTAAGTATTTGCATGCTCATATTTCCTATCTTGTTCCTGATTTGATGTTGAACATATGTTTATTTAAAATTTGCAAAAGGATATTAGAGATAAGATTCTACTTACTGAATTTACTTATTTTCAACAACTTTGTGCATCTCTTCATCATTATCAATTACAAGTGAGTTAATTTGAGAGCACCACTCCAATGGCTCATGTTCCTGTTGATAAAAGTGATATTTCTCCTAACCCAAATAAAGTTCAAAAATTCAATAACTATGTCAAGGAAAATTAACAAGCCAATGCAATTGCTCATCAAGTTTTTTTTGCGTCTCACAATGCCACTTCTGCATTCGCTGTTTTTCGATTGAATCATATATTTACTCCTCTCTCTAAATCTTTACATTCTATTATGAATAGGTTGTTAACTACTAAAATGATTACTTTACCTCCTATTCACCCTCTTTTACCTTCTACAATGGCAACTAAATCTTTTGATTCAAAAGCTTTTTGTCAATATCATTGCCAAAATGGTCATGATGGTGAGAAATATTATTCTTTAAAACATAAGGTTTAGGACTTAATTGATTCTAATGCTTTATATGTTGATAATTTTGATGGTAGTTGAAATAAGTTTGTTTCTCCTCCTAATCAAAATTTTCAAATCTATACGAATCTTTTACCTACACATGATACTAATACTATTGCTCAGTCATCTTCTATGGATATGTCATATGATTTGAAGGTGGATGATCTTAATCATGTGGTTGATCAAGTGGAGCATGTGGTTCCATCTATATCTCAACCTCTACTTCAATCTCAAGTTCCAGCTCCACCTCAACTAAAACCTAAGTCTAAATTGAAGCTTCAACCTAAATCTTGATAACAACCTAAGAAAAAATGACCTTGGGAACTTTTGATTACCTTTGATGATTCTGAGACTATTAAAGCTCCTAATGGTCCCCTTTATATTTATGCTAAAATTTTTGAGATAAACACTCATGGTTGTTTGATCCTACTTCCTTAGTCAATGTTATTGCAGAAGAAAATATTTTTATGAAAAGTTTGCAATGTGATTTTAATGATACATCGGATGTATGGATTCAAACTTGTAATGGTTTTCTTTATCCATCATTTGGTTCCATTCATTTTATTGGTTGAACTTTGTGGATAGATAGTGAACACCACCTTTGTTGTTGTTCATACTTCAAATCAATTTCAAGTTAAGCTTGGTTTACCATGGTTAAATATCATGCATGTTGTTGCTTCACCTATTCATAAATTCCTTAAGTTTGTTTATGATGATGAATTCAAGACAGTTAATCATAGCTTATACCATACTTTTAGGCCTAGGGATGTTGCTGTCATTGTCTTCTTTCGGCCTTCTTTACCTAATTCATGTCCTTTTCCACTTGATCATCTTTTTCATTCATATCAAGCCTATAAACAGTGGAAGATTCTTGAGTTAATCTTACTTCCTAGGGATCTTAACCATGGTCTTTTTCCTGCACCTTCTATACCCCCTTTATCCATACCTCCTACAACTATTAATCAAACTTCCCTTGTTTCTTGTTAGTCTCTTGTTAATCCTATTAATTCTCCTATAGAACTAGTGAAGGATCAGGTAATTGTTCCTCCTAGTTCTCAACACATTTCAAGTAAAGAAAAACGTAACCAATTTGCAAATGAACACCACAAATTTTTCGTGCTCAAGCTAAAGCTCGTAATTATACTATTCAAAAATATTTATCTTCTTTGGATATAAGTATGCATGATTTGTTAAAAGAAGTTGTTGCTGGTGTTAAATTGCGAGATTCTGATGATTCTATTTGTATCTTAGATTCTATTTTGATTGATTTAGATGATGAAGATACTATTGATGATGTTGATGATGTTAATGATGAATATGAAACTATTGGCATTAACATTGATTTACCTAATATTTTTTCTTCACAATTAACACTTACACCTAGTATTGAACATTGTGATTCTCAAAAGGATCCTTGTTTGGAACTAACTATCATTCCTTTTGTGTTGAATATAGTCCCTCTTGCAAGTTACCCACCTTCTCTAAATGATAAACAAAAAGATGGGGAGAGTAGATGGCACGCTTGATAGGCTAGTCTTTTGTGGTAGTCTTTGTTGTGTGTTTGTTTGTTGTACTGTATTTCTCTCGTAATATGTTTGCTAAATGTTGTTAGATTCTTTTATATGATCTTTGTTGCTTCATAAGTGCAAGGTGATAAAAGAATCGAACTTGTTTTATTATTCCTCTAAATGTATCTTTGTTCTTCCATATGTTGTTTCATGTTATGTTGTATTTGTGCTATTTGTGTACATGGTTGACATTATGGTCAAGTTTGTTTGTTAGCGACTCATAGTTAGTCAAATGGTTAGCAACTACCAAGCTTATCTTGTAGTTTATAGTGTTAACTAAGTAGTTTAGGTTCTATTGAGTTCTATAGTTTCTACCAAGCTCTAGAAGTAATATTCAATTCACACCGAGCAGTATCTACCAATATGATGAGTATCAGTGCAAACTGAGCTTCATAGTATTTACCAAGTTGCACATTGAACATCATGCTCTCCAGTGTTTACCAATTTCATAGAATCATTGATGTGAATCAAGTGTTGACTGAGCCAGGAAGTGTCAACTAAGCGATTCAGTTTATACCGAGCTCGCAGTGTTAGTGTTAACCGAGTCTTGCAGCGTGTCAACCAAGTGATTTAATTTATATGTCAATTTTTGCAGTGTTCACTAAGTCATCAGTGCTGATCGAGTTTAGACTACTTGGAAGTGATTAGTATGAACCAAGCTTCTACATCTACTAAGAGCATGACAATGTCGAGTGTTGATAATGGTTGTTGAGTATCAAAACTCCACTGAGTTTGTCTTCAAAACTTGAGTACCAATAGTTGGACCAACTTTGTGTATTTTGGTGAAACCTATATTGTAGCTGACTTTGATGAATTATGATTTGGATTGGTATATAGGTAATGTATTGTATCAAATCCAAATGACATATAAAAGAACATATGATGCAAATATAATAAGAGTAGAAGTGTGAATTAAGAAGGCTACAAGTAGTATAAGGAGTAGCAAAGATTTATCTATGGCAGCAATGTGATCGTTACGCTCCAAAGGAAACTCTACTAGCAAATCAGAGTTGTAGATCAAAGATTAGCTACTAGTTTATCCTAACAGGTGGAATAGTTAAATCCTTTCACAAGGTATACTTAACAATCTTTTTTAAATCTCTTTACCAAGTGCATACTTATATGTTTTGTAAATCCTTTAACAAGGTGGACCTAGTAGTCCTTATTGCTCCTAACAAGGTAGATCATTAGAAGTGATCAATTGTAAGTCTTAACCAGCCAAATTCATACTATAGTACTAAAGCTTGAGGATATCATCCCCACCCCAGTTTTGCTTTCTATTTGGAAGGTTTTTGGGCCACCATATCTTGTGTCAAAGTCTTATGAATGTTTTAATAGTCTTTTTTTTAGGCATACAATTAGATCAGAATATATATGAAGGATTAATTGGTGAAATAAGAATATTTTTTATCGATTCTTGATTCACCCCTCCCCTCTTAGTAACCTAGCCTATCCTATATTTCCAACAATTGGTATCGAAGCTTTATGGTTCTCAAAGAAGAAGTTTAATAGCTTGAGCAAGGATTAGAGGCAATGGAGGTATTTAGGCTAGATAAGGCTATTGAAAATACAAAGATGGATTTGAAATTGTCTATTGGGCAACTTCAGAAAGAAAAGGAGCAACTCTCTTAATCCTTGAAAAGAGGAAAACATCTTGCAGTACAAATAAATGACAAATTCTACACTGAAGAAAGAATTGAAGATATCTATCTAGAAATAAATTCAGATGAAGCTAATGAGGCAATCAAAGACCTATTAGAATAGAATTGTAATCTTCAAGAAGAAGTTAGAAAGATGAAAAGAGAACAAGAAATTTAGTTAGTAAAATTGTGTGAAGTCATGGAAGAAAAAGATAGAGACAAAGAAGAGATAGAAGGAAAAAATAATGTTTAGCATGTATCCCTTCAATAGGTAGACCTTATTGATCATCTTACTAATGCAAATGAAGAAATCATGAATCTAAGATCAAAGAATGAAAGATTACAAAATAATCTAAACACTAAAAAGCAAACCAATGAGAGGATGATGAAATCTCAAGAAAACATGAATCAGTTGAATGAGAAAAATCAATATAGACAAAAAGGAAAAGCAAGAATAGGATATGCAGAAGAAGGTGAATCATTCGAGCAAGGAGCTCAAAAGAATCAAAGGCCTACTTGCAATCAGGTAAGTTAGGTCACACATCAAACAAATGTTGGAGTAATGGTAAAGAAAAATTCAATGGAAAGTGTTACAATTGCAATAAGCATGGTCATAGAGCAAGTGAATGCAAAGAGAAACCTAAATTTGAAGGTAAATGTAACAAATGTAAGAAGCATTGGCACAAATCTTCTGAATGCAAAACCAAGATATTGAACCCAGTAGAAAAAATTGTGAAAGCTATATTTGGATGGGATTACAACACATGGTGTAGATGCCACTACTGTGGAGAATTTGGGAAAATTGGAGAAAATTGTGTAACCATCACATGAGGACAAGAGACATCACTAGAAGATGTTTTATTTACATAGAACTTAGACATCTTGCCAAGAACTGTATGAACACTAGAAGGATAGAAGATGAAAAGAAAGCCAAAGCTAACAATGTTAGAAAGTAGATGAGGCAGCAATGGATTCCAAAATCTTTTGAGAATGCAAGTCTGAGCCATCAAGCACATGTCACTCAAGAATTGGATGACACAAGCATTTCTTCTTGATCTCCTGTAGCGATGATTGAAACTAAGACTCTAAAATAGACATCTTACATCAGTTTCAACTAGCTAGAATGAAAGATCTATATCAGCATTCAAGATGCAAAGGGATCACTAAGTGACTAAGAAAAATCTAGACATTACCGAGCTAGGTGGGGTTGCAAGACCCTAATGAGCAAGGTTGGGATACACTAAAAACATTGTGTGGATAGCGAGTTATGAATGACTTTACCAAGCACTAAGGTTGAACCAAGTGGAAGATAGTATGTCACCTAATGAGTGATCATACCAAGCATTTATGATGATTGGAAAGTGAAAATTTGTTAAAAGGAAGGGAATCAAATTCATTCATCACCGTAAATTTTTGAAGAGCTATTCTTTAATGACCCTTTCTAATAGGCCAATAAACAAAACCCTAAATTTAATACACTGCTAAATTATATTGCTGAAATAACGAAATAATAGTGCCAATGTATTCATTCAATGAAAACCAAATGTTTTTACAAATGATATGGCAATTTTTAGCACCGAAACTTTATGACATGGCACATTACAGACAAGCCCTAACTGGCTGTATACAATTGAGAACTTGTTACAACTACAAACTGAAATGAAGAACCTAGATTGATTAGATACTGGAGACTGGCTGCTAAAGATGATATGGTGAAAGTGCAACTCCACTTGAAACTCCAAACCAGCAATTAAGCACAAGTGAAAGGACTGAAATATCCTTCCCACAGCTGCAATAATTTAGGTGATCTTTCACACCCTCAAAATTGCATACCAATTGAGAGTTTTCATTCTCAATGGCCAATTGTGACTACTTGCAGAAACCCTAGGCTCCACAATGCACATCAGCAAAAATCAATAATAAATCTCGATGATAGGCAATGAGCCCTCAATGCCTATTTATTCTTTTTTCCTCGATAGGTCGGCCTCTCTTTTTTTAATTATTTCTTTGCTCCTTCCAGCAACCTCTAAAACACTATTTTATTTAATGACTTTATAAGATATATCACTTAATTAAATATAAATTTACCTTGTAATATATTTTTTTATCGATAACTTTATAAATAATTAACTCCTCCAAAACGAGGACATTACAGGTCCGCCCCCCCCTAAAATTGCTTGGCCTCAAGAAATCTTAATGTTGGATGCTGCAAAATCACTTCTCCCTCCCAAGTAGCATCTTCAACAGGTAAATCTTTCCACTTAATCAAATACTCTCTAATTACTCTCCTACGAAGCTACTTCTCTCTACTATCCAGACTGGATTCTGGCACTAAGATCAATTTTCTTTCATCATCCAAGGGAGGTAATACTACAGAAGGCATCACATTCTAACCCAACACTTTTTTGAGGCATGATACATGAAACACATTGTGCACTCTACTATCTGCAGGTAGCTCCAACTCATAAGCCACCTCACCAACTCGCCTGACGATCTTAAATGGTCCATAATAGCGTGGCTTGAGTTTCTCTACACCACTCTTCTTAAGAGTGGATTGCTTATATGCTGCAACATGAGGTAAACCATATCATTCACCTCAAAGCTATGCTCAGTCCTCTTATTGTCTGCATACTGCTTTTGCTGGTTCTGAGCTCTAGCAATGTTATCTCTGAGAGTAGCAACTATATCCTTACTTTCCTGTAATAGTTCACCTGCACAGGGTACCTGACTTTCTCCCAACAAAAAATCTAAGAAACTAGGTGCCTCATAGCTATAAAGTGCCATGAAGGGTTTCATTTGTATAATCATATGGTATGTAGTATTATAACAATACTCACAGAGATATATCCATCCGACCCAAGCTCGATGTTGATCTGCCACATAATTCCTCAAATACCCTTCCACCCATTTGTTTAAAATCTCTGTTTGGCCATCAGTCTATGGGTGATAATTAGTGCTAGGTGTAAGCTCAGTACCAAACAACTGAAATACCTCCTGCCAAAAGTGACTCATGAAGCGGCTATCCCTATCACTCACAATGCTCTAAGGCAAACCATGTAATATAAAAACCTCCCTAAAGAAGACCTCTGCCACCTGAGCTATTGAGTATGTAGTAGTGATAGGGAAGAAGTGAGCATATTTTGTTAGCCTATCCACCACCATATAGATACAATCACACCCTTGGGCCCTGGGCAAGCCCGTAATAAAATCCATAGAGATGCACTCCCACTTCCTGTCAGGAATAGGAAGTGGTTGTAGGAGCCCTGCTGGATAAGTGTGCTCTTGTTTGTTCTATTGGAAAACATGACACTCACGCACATACTACAAAACATCAGCCTTAAGTCCCTTCCAAGTGAACCATTCCCATACTAACCTGTAAGTCTTGAAATACCCAAGATGGCTTGTTGTAGATGAATTATGGAATGCTCTCAAAATCAACTGCTTCACTTTCTATCTTGGGACTAAGTAAAACCTATTCTTGTAAATGATCAAATCATCTATGAGAGTGTATCTGGTGTCAATTTTTGTTCCCTCCACTATAGTAGAGGCCCATGTGTCTTTGGCATATTCTACTACAATCAAGTGTCGCCAATCCTCTGATATGTAAATCATAGAAGTGAGGTGTGGACTACGGGATAAAGCATCTGCAACAATATTATGTGTCCCCTTAACATATGTGATATCAAAATCATATTCCTATAACTTAGTCACCCACTTCTATTGATGATCATTCAGGTCCCACTATCCCAAAAAGTGCCTCAAACTATTATGATCAGTTTTAATACAAAATTTGTTGCCCACAAGATACTGTCTAAATTTGGCCAAGGCATGCATGATGGCCAACATCTCCTTATCATATATGCTGAATGATTTCTCAAGCCCTCTGAGTTTCCTACTCTCGTAAGCTATAGGATGCTTGTCCTACATCAGTAAAGCACCAACTCCCTCTCCAGAAGCATCACATTGAAGCTCAAATGGCTTTGTGAAATCTGGCAATGCTAATACTGGGCATGTAGTCATTATTTCCTTGAACCACATAAAACACTCTTATGCCTCCAAAGTCCACACAAATGCCCCTTTCTTCAAAAAATCTATCATGGGTGTTGCATGTCATGAGTAGCCACTGACAAACCTGTGATAGAATCCACATAGACCAAGGAACCCTCTTAACTGTGTAAGGTTCTCTGGTGGTGGCCAATCAAAACAATAGCACAAATCTTTTCAGGATCCATTCACACTCCTTTTGCACTAATGATTTGTCCAAGATACAACAATTCTGTCATCCCCAAATCACATTTGGACTCCTTGGCATACAAGGACTCCCTCTATAAAATGCTCAATACTGTCTCCAAGTGCTCTAAATGTTCCTACCATGTCCTACTATAGATCAAAATATCATCAAAGAACACTAGAAAAAATTTCCTCAACTAATGATGAAAGACCTTGTTCATAGTGAACTAAAAAGTGGTAGGTGCATTAGTCAAACCAAAAGGCATGACTACAAACTCAAAGTGCCCACAATGACACCTAAAAGCAGTTTTCTCAATATCTTGCTCTTGAACTCTAATCTGGTGATAGCCTAATCTCAAAAAAAAAAAATTGTGAAATAACAAACCCCATGCAATTCATCTACCAACTCATCAATTTGTGGATGGGATACCTATTCTTTATAGTTCTCTTATTCAACACTGTATAATCAATACACATTGGTAGAGTACCATCCTTCTTTTTTACCAAAACAACAGAAGATGCAAAAGGTGACTTACTTGGTCTAATGTGTCCCATTGCTAGCAACTCCTTGATGGTCCTCTTGATCTCATCTTTGAGTCATTTTGGGTGCCGATATGGTGTGATCATGATAGGCTTAGCGCCTTCCTCCAGCTCGATAATGTGCTCAATGCCTTTGTCTGGTGACCTGCCTGGTGGAATCTCACTAAAAATCTTCTCATACTTGATTCTCAATTTTTGAATAGCTAGATGATATTCAATCTTATGATGCTCTTACTGGGTAGGCATCAAGGCACATATTATTTCCCACTCTATATTATTATGCCTAGCTAATCTCTCCATCCATCTAAGTGAGATAGTCTTGACATCACCATTACGAATAACCTTCAGCACATGAGTCCTGCCATCCACCTCAAACCATATCTCCATATCCTCTAGTCTTATAGTAACCTCCTTCAAATAATGTAGCCATTGCATCCCAAGTACTATGTCCATGTCACCCATGTTGATCACATGATAGTCTGCCTTGAACTCATAGTTGTTCAGGCACAAACGTAGATCTCACACCATCCTGTCACAGTGAAGAGTATATCCATCAACTACCTTGACTCTCAATCCTTTGAACTCCTCAGTAATGATTCCATGCCTCTCCACAAATCGTGCATCAATGAAATTATGTGTGGCACTTGTATCCAATAGAGTAATAACCTTCTGCCCTGCCAAGACTGCTTGAAGTCTGAAAGATCCCTCTCTTTAAATACTAGACAGACGTGCCTCATGTAAATGTAGCTCTGGAGCCTCTTTTTTCTCAGCACTATCTATCTCCTATTCACCCTCTACCCCATTAGGATCCTCATCATGGTGCTCTGAGTTGTCTAAATTTGAACCCTCCTAATAAGTCCACATCACTCGGTTAGCCATCCCCTTAGGCCTCATAGGACAATCATGACCAAACTCATAGGGACCTTTGCAAAAGAAGCATAGCTTCTTCCTACGTAGGTCATTAAGTGTTTCCTTATCCAAGCGTATAGCTGACTTGCCTTTTGAGTCACTAACCTTCTCTTTACCCTTGCTGAATTCCCCTTTGTTATCTCTAAATGATGAAGAACCCTTGGAACTAAACCAATTTGCTGGAGCAGCAAGTTCCATACTACGGGCTTTCTTCATAGCTTCCTGTAATGTAAGAGGATCAAAAGCCTTTACCCACCCCTTGAGTGGTTCAATTAATCCCTCTATGAATAAAATGACTAGCCTCTATTCTAAAATGTCAGGAACCATCACTGCAAGATTTTGGAAGTCATTGATAAATTGTTCTAAGCTTCCTAACTGTCTCAATTGGGCTAACTCTTGAAAATAAAATTGAGGATTTTTTTTATCAAACCTTTCTATTAATCTATCCATGAATTCCTGATAAGTGCTTATCTGATTGTGTTGCAATGTGATCATGCCATGTGTCCACCAATCTTGTGTTGCCCCATCTAAGTGTAAAGTGGCATACTTGAGCACTTCAAATTATGTCATAGTCTTTAGAGATAGGAAAGTATACACCTTATGAATCCAAGCATGAGCAATCATTTTCCACTGCCATCAAATGTGGGTAATACCAACTTGTTGGTGACCTATTGCAACTCACTATGTTTATCCACCTGCTTCTGCCTAGCAGCTCTGTAGTTTAAGTTCCTGTCAAATGTCCACCCATCCTGTACATATGTTGGTAATGAATCCCACTCATTCCTTGCTTTTCAAAGTTCATCTACAATATCTATTACCATAGCATCAGGTGTGCATGCTAGAGTTTCTTCCCTGAATGTAGGATGTGTGGGTCTATCAGCTGTTCTAGACCATGTCCTATGTTGTGATCCTACTATACTTCTATCATCCTGGTTAGTATCATGATTATTTCTCTTATTTTCCCCAATCAAATGTTGCATCATAACCATCATTGCCTATGTAGTTGCCTCTATTGACTATAGAAGCCTCTCCTGATGCTGTAAAGTCTCATCATCTCGCACATTTTTGGATGGCCTTTGAGAACGTCTCTCAACCATATTCTTAGTTATGCTGGTTCCATGTGTAAATTGGCTAGATAAACCCTATCAAGCTGGTAGGAAACCTACTCTGATACCACTGTAATGACCCTTTCTAATAGGCCACTAAACAAAACCCTAAATTTAATACACTGCTAAAGTATATTGCTGAAATAACAAAATAATAGTGCCAATGTATTCATTCAATGAAAACCAAATGTTTTTACAAATGATATGGCAATTTTCAACATCGAAACATTATGACATGGCACATTACAGACAAACCCTAACTAGCTATATGCAATTGAGAACTTGTTATGACTACAAACTAAAATGAAGAACCTGGATTGATCAAATACTGGAGACTGACTGTTGAAGATGATATGGTGAAAGTGCAACTCTGCTTGAAACTCCAAACCAGCAATTAAGCACAAGTGAAAGGACTGAAATATCCTTCCCATAGCTACAATAATTCAAGTGATCTTTCACACCCTCAAAATTGCATACCAACTGAGAGTTTTTGTTCTCAATGGCCAATTATGACTACTTGCAGAAATCCTAGGCTCCACAACGCACATCAGCAAAAATCAATAATAAATCTCGATGATAGGCAATGAGCCCTCAATGCCTATTTATTCTTTTTTCCTCAATAGGTCGGCCTCTCTTTTTTTAATTATTTCTCTACTCCTTCCAACAACCTCTAGAACATTATTTTATTTAATGACTTTATAAGATATATCACTTAATTAAATATAAAGTTACCTTGTAATATTTTTTTATCGATAACTTTATAAATAATTAACTCCTCCAAAACGGTGACATTACATATTCACAAAAGGAAATTTATGTGCTTCCAAGTGATCTGTACATTTTTTGTTGAAGATTTTCGTGTTTTCATAAACTCTACCAAGCATGGCGTCCTCCAATAGCAAAAATTGGAAATGATCTGAGATTTTGGTTTGAGGAGTCGATTGGAAGACACGAGACTTCAAGTTGAGTCTGCCAATTGCATAAGCACTTGATCCAACCAGAGCTCAATCGCAGATTCCACCAAAGGTATTACTTGTTAATGATATTTTTTCACATTTTTTTTGTTCAATAGAAGATATTGGAACCTTAGAGATGGATGAGACTCTGGAAAAGTTATGTGTGAATGGTGTGTTGAAACTCGAGCATCAAAATTTAGAGACCAAGAGTTTAACACACATTCTGCATATGCCCCAAGACTTTCAAATAAAATGGATAAGGTTTATCCTTAGTCATGTACACAATGAGTAGGTATGGTTGGAGAAGCCTATTCAAATAACAAAGAAAATGATTCATCGAATCACAAGGCTCCTAATGTTGAACAAAATAGAGAGTACCAAAATCCTAAGTTGGGTAGAACTCAAAAGAAAAAATCTTGCCAAGTGGGATGGAAGAGCTATGAAGATCAATAGTGTGACTGACATGAAGCTGAAATTTGGAATTCATGTGATAGCTCACAAAATCTATAGCTCAAGTCATCTCAACAGTGTGTCATGTGAGGTAGTTGATCTGGCTCTCAAGGTGGTGAAGAACAACATGTCCTTTGACCTTGTCGAGCTAATGCTAATTCAATTCAAAAAGAACATGGAGAGGATAAAAAATTTAAATAACAACCCTTGTAAGTTTTGTTCACTTTTGACTTGTTTATTCTTCTTTGGGCAAATTTTTTTCCCTTCAAAAGGTTTAGTCATATGGAGAAAAGATGTGCCAAATCTATATCATATTAATGAATATATAACAGAAATGGGTGAGAACTTTTTCAGTATCATGGATAATTATTTTGATTCATTCAAAGAAAAGATGAATAGCAGATTTAGAATCCATAAGAAACTTGTAGAAGATTACAAGGATGATGTTTTTTTCATGGTAGACTATGACAAAGTGTACATTCAAGTAGTCCAACCTAGAGTGGTGTGGGTCAAGCTTCTAAGCTATGAGGTTAACATTGATGACATCAAGGATATCATTGAGGCACTATTGAATGAACTTGTGGATCCAAAGGCAACATATTTTTGTAGTTTTGATAAAGCCAAAGCTAGAATAGAACTTGAAATTAAGCTTCCTCAATAAATTAGTAAAAGAAAGAAGAGGATAACAAAATTGAGGCAAGCAAGTTCCACTCTCCTATTGATAGAAGGAAAAGGAGATGATGTGAAAGAAGATGAGGCAAAAGAAACAAAATTTGAAGAAGAAGAGCCAATTAGGAAGAAGGGTAAGGTTATCATAACTAGACCTACCGAGTCATCTACTATAGTATTCAAAAAAAGAGCATCCAAACCAAGAAATAAATTGAAATTAGGTAAAGAAGATTTAGACAAAATTATTTTCAAAATACCACCTATATTTTAGGAAAAAACTAAAAGAAATTGATGTAGGAGTTGGCATGGAAAACTTCAAAACTCTCATATATGAGACTAGGAATGCAAATGAGAAGAAGCAAGTTAAAGACATGATAATGTCAAAACTAGGTAAATGGAAATACTCACCTGATCAACTTGCACGGAAAATTCCCAATGAGGTTATGGAAAGAATCAAGCCTAGATGGGAAAATGCTAGGAAAACTATAAAAGATATATTTGAACAAACTCTAAGGAAACTCATGTTGAGTCTTAGTGATAAAGAGGTGAAAGAATCCATGAAGGAAAATGAGGAAAAACTCAATCTAAAGTTCAACACTTTCATGATATTGGTTAATGACATTGAGCATGTGGTGAAGACAACTATAACTACATGCAAGAATATCTACAAACTTCATCAATAGAGTGATTCTGTTGTTCATATTAGTGACATAGATGATGAAAATGACAAGGAAGAAAATGGAAATAATGATAAAGATGATATAGAAATAGATGATGTAAATCTAGATGATGAGGAGAAAGAATAAGAAGCTACCAAGGAGAATCTCCCTAAGATTCAGAGTATTGAGGAAATGGACCCAGAGAAGATTGCAGCAGTAGTTATGGTCTCATTTCCTCACTCTTTGAGAAAATATTTAATGCCATCAAGCTACAAGAAATCTTATGCCAAGTTGGTTGTGGAAACCATTGCAACACCATGCACCCAACCAATCTATACACCTATTCAATTGAGTTCTATATTGACTGAAGTGATCAACACTTCATCTACTGAGTAGTTAATGCTTCCTCCATCATCAGATTTGGCTACACAACAACTAGATATTTCTACCATTAGTGCAATCTCTACTTTTGTTGCTCTCCCTTCTATTTCTACTATTGTTACCATTCCAAGTATGCAAATAATTATTACAAAGACAGTTGAGAGCAAGCCTCAATTGAGTACTAAAGTTCCAAGCAAAGACAATGGTAAAGAAGAAGACATTGATCTTGATGAGGACATAGTTATCCCAAATTGGGATATCTCTACTCTAAATCCTGATCAGTTGAACATCATAGGTGAACTATTGTAGGAGAAATCTAAGTAGAAGAAGCTTAAAGAAGAGAAAAGTAGAGAAAACCAAGTGCTTGAAGATGCGAAGAACATACTTGTAGATGCACTATGTACTGAGGTTGATAGTATACAACCTATTTTGGTTCAGTCAGTAGAAGTTGTTTAGAAATTCAATGAATATATGAATGGACAAGAAAAGTTGTTACAAAGAGCATAGGGGAAATTTGAGAACAAATTATTGGAGCAAGTTGCACATAAAATCGCAATATATCAACAAGAATTGTCTACTATTCTCAGCTCATTGGAAACCTCTGCAATTAATGTAACTTCATTATTCAACAAGTTATGTGATACATCTATCTTCACTCAGGAAATCAAAGATAAACTATCTAAGATAGATGAAGACTTGAAGGAAAGTGCACACCAGTTGTCACTTGACCCGAGCTATAGTTATGCTCATAACTCAAATATTAGATTTCTAATTAATATGCAAGCAGAATTATTAAGGGAAGAAGCCAAAATTAGGGCCACACTTGTAGACATCCAAGGCATGATTCTCCTGAACATGGATGCATTACAAAAACACATTTCACATGCCAAAATTCTCATCCATGATAATAACTTCTCCATAGTTGATCACATGATGGAGTTATCAACAAAAGTACAAATTGCATTACATGCAAGCAAGGTGTTATAGGAAAATTGGGACAAGACAATGGCATTGATTTTAAAGGTACATTCTAACTTTTTGTCACATTTTGGCATTACAATGTAACATACACCTTTGGCATTTATGTCAAAAAGGGGGAGAAGATGAGATAAGAGATAGGAAATTTGATATATGAGATAAGAGATATATGTATATATTGAGAAAAGCATAACATATGTATATATGTATGGGGGAGTAGCATAATATTATACATATATATGTACAAATAATTAGAAAACATTCCTTACAAAAGAAATTTTAAAAAATCTCAAAAAAAAAAAAGTATGTTACTGAGTTGAAGACATGGGATGGAGACTAAAGAATGTTTTGAGCTTGAAATTTTGAGAATTCAATTTTTTTGTATTGATAAGTGGTTTTGTCACTAATGCCAAAGAGGTAGATTGTTGACATTATGATCAAGTTTATTTATTAGTGACTCGCATTTAGTCAAATGGTTAGCAACTATTGAGCTTATCTTGCAATTTACAGTGTTAACCAAGTAATTCAAGTTCTACTGAGTTCTACAATTTCTACTTGTTAGAATCTGAAAAGATTAATAACCCAAAAAACTAGTGCAAAGAGTAAATATCTAAACTATGAATGCAAATGATACAAAATCAAAATAGCATCATAGAGTTAGTCTCCAAGAGAGTAATGCAAATGTTGGAAGCAAAATAGCATTAAGAGGATGCAAAACCAAGAGATGCAAATATAAGCCAGGTAGCATGCTTATATAGGCTAGGAAGAGGGAGGAGGTGGCAACACCAACCAATGAGGAGCAACCATCTATTGGACTAAAGATAGCAAAGTATCTTCCCAAGATAGCTAATGGATGCTCACATGTAGGAAGGTGACACCTCACAACCATTCTCCTAATAAAACATACTTTATTAACCTAAGCGAGATTATTAAAAGTGTAGGAAAAACCTAGCAAAATAGGAAAAATAAAAAACTACACTAACACCCCCCATAAGCAAAGCTTAGGTGGATATAGAAATGGGTCCCGGCAAGTCAAGCCTAATGAGGTACCCATGTACATAAAATTCCCCCAAAAGAGAGAGAAAAGAGACTCCCCAAAGAAAATTAGGACACCAAGTGAGAGGAAGAGGCCCCCCCAAAAGATGTAGCATCCTGCACCTCCAGCAAAGCTTGCAAATTTTGTTCGGTAGATCCACTTACATCGAACAAGTCTTCTTCCCTTAGGAAAAGCGACAAGATCCCAAGTGTGGTTCTTCATCAAGGAACTATACTCTTCCTGCATAGCTGTATCCCACTCAGAAATACCAGAAGCCTCATGAAAGGACTGTGGATTTGAGGTAGTAGCAATGAAGATATGTAGAGCATGCTAAAATTGTGAACGAGTCTGCTTGGTGTCTGATGGATCCGCAACCAAATCACCTGCAAACTGCAAGGTTTGTCTAGCCCAAAGTGGACCAGAAGATGGAGAATCTAGAGGAGAATCATCAACCTGTAAATGATGACTAGGAGAGGAAGGAGGTGAGTCCTCTGAATCACTCTCTGCATCAAAAGTGGAGGTAGAAGACTGCTCAAGTGAATCTGACCCATTAGAAGCTCTATCATGTATTCCAAGTGACTCCAATGTCAAAGTAGAAGGAAACCCTATGACCATGCTCTACTGGTTAAGCTGATGCAAGTAGTAGAAGTTAAAATGGCCAAACCGCTCATGCCATAATCTGCTCACATCATTAGAGTGAATGAGTGAAACAGTCAAAGGAGGATCAGGAACAAAGTGAGAAAACATATAGAGTCGTGACTGATGATATGCTCTCCCAACTGAAACTATAGAATCATTGTGCAACTCACATATCTCCACTGAATCAGGAGTGAACTCAACCCGCTTGCCTAAACCTGTGTGAGTGATCTGGTATACCGATAGGAGATTAGTTGACAATGAGGGTACACAAGGAACATCATGGAATGTGCCAACCCCCACATCAACAGACCCTCTCCCACACACCTCAATAGGAGTGTTATCACCCATCAAAATAGAAGGCATAGTACATGCCTCCAAGGATGCAAGTTCTTCCTTAGATGAAGCCATGTGGTGTGAAGCACTTGAATCAAGAACCCAAGTGGATGGTGAGGAAGCAACTGCAAAAAGGGCCTTGCCCTTTGCTTTCCCCTTGCTATTTTCTTTTTCTTTTTTAGACCCTTCATTAGAACTTTGTTTGATAGACTCAGGAACACTGATATTATTCTTCTCAAAAATTTATTTCAAGTGATCAAGTTGTTTCTGCAAACATTTATGTTCATCATGACCAGGTCTTTCACAATAGGCACATTTGACCTTTTCTTTCTTAGGCTTATCGCCCTTGGAAGATGGTGTATCAATAGTTGCTTTTGAAAAAATTGATATCTGATCCTTCTTCTCCTCGCTATTATTTGTTTCTTATCCTTACTATTGTTGTTACTACTTTGTCCTTGTTGTTCTTTTGTGCCTTGGTTGGCAGCCAAGGCATGTGACTTAGAGGACTTAAGAATGCCCATCTGGATTAGCTTGTCCTATTCTCAAGTGAGATTGACAGCAAAATCATCTAAAGATGGCATGGTGAATTGAGTACCAAGTGCACCCTTAGTAGCATAGAAGGTAGAGACAAACACAGAATATTTTGAACTTAGCTTAGAGAGAATACTTAGAATCAGTTGTTCATCTTTCTTTTCAATTCCACATTGTTTTAACTACAGCCTTAGTGATTTCAATTTGGTGAAGAAATCTTGGATTGTGTTGAAATTGCTTGGACTCAAACTAATTAATTCATTTTCCAACATATGACCCCTCATTGAATCTTGTGTGCCAAATAGTGTTTCTAGCTTTGTCCATACTTCATTTGGTGTATCCAAAGACTCAATGTGAAATAGCAAGTTAGGAGAAACAGACAAACACAATGTTCTAAATGCCTCATCACATTTGTTAAACCACTTAGGCTTATCTTCATCTTTAGCAGGTTTAGTTTCAAGTCCCATAGTTATCCTATTTAATCCAGCTTTCCTTAAGTAAATTAGCATGCATGATTTCCACTCAAAGTAATTGTATGGAGTTAGGATGGGCATATTTGTTTGATCCATGATGAAGAAATGCTAAAAAGAAGAGAACCCAGCCATGACAATGCCCCCCACTCTCCTTTTTACTCAATCAAAGAACCCCCCCAAAGAAATATAATTTGGCACTTTATTTTAGTGCATTTACAACAACCACTAGAAAGAGATACTTAGTGGTCTTGATTTCAATGCATTACAAACCCTCATGAAGAGCATATGCTAAAAGTGAAACTTGGGCACAATAATCAAAGAAACAAATAGCACCCTGCGATCTACTCAAAAAATCATGCACTTTCAAAAAAAGAATCACCTCGATACGAGGCCGTATGAGAAAGTTATGATCCTTCGAAGTTTCCAAAATGAGAACTGTGCACAGTCACAGCTAAGAATCTGCAATTTCTGAAGAATTCATGCATGAAAATCAAAAAATAACTCCACTAGTGGATAGAGCACAAAAAAATAGCCAAGTTCATAACAAGAATCATCAAAATTGGAGTCTGTATGAGCAAGAACGAGACATTTGAAAACTGCATTCAAATCTGTGACTGCCAACAGAGAGGGGTATGGTTGTAGCTTTGCATGCTTGATTCTAAAAAATATACAGCTTGCATGCAAAACCTAAAAGATACCCAGATGGTTTTTTGGTGCTGCGAACAAAACCCAAAAAGCATTTTTCTTGCTGATGTATAGAAGATGTTGTTGTAGTGTAAATTAGACACCTTTAACAGTAAAAAAAAGCTCCAAAAATCAAAAAACGACCCCAGCAACCAAAATATGACATGCAAATGCTGGATCAGCTTCTTAAGTCCATCAATGGCATGTTGGAACCTGCAAAACTGATTGAAGACTCCAAATATGCAAGTTGGTTGTCAGATTTGAGATTGAAACCTCAGAGAAAAACTGTTTTTGTCAAAACCTTTCTGATTCTTAGGATCATCCAAAGATGCAAGAGAAGAGCATACTTCATTTTTCAAAAAGCTACAATAAAGTTTATTTGCGCCCCCCCCCCCCCCCCCCCCCCCACCCCCGAATCTCTCAAATAAGGAAACTAAAATCTACTCTTGCACATTACTAGGCTCTGATACCATGTTAGAATCTGAAAAGATTAATAACCCAGAAAACTAGTGCAAAGAGTAAATATCTAAACTATGAATGCGAATGATACAAAATCAAAATAGCATCATAGAGTTAAACTCCAAGAGAGTAATGCAAATGTTGGAAGCAAAATAGCATTAAGAGGATGCAAAAACAAGAGATGCAAATACAAGCCAGGTAGCATGCTTATATAGGCTAGGAAGAGGGAGGAGGTGGCAACACCAACCAATGAGGAACAACCATCTATTGGACTAAAGATAGCAAAATATCTTCCCAAGATAGCTAATGGATGCTCACATGTAGGAAGGTGACACCTCACAACCATTCTCCTAATAAGACATGCTTTATTAACCTAAGCGAGATTATAAAAAGTGTGGGAAAAACCTAGCAAAATAGGAAAAATAAAAAAACTACACTAACACTACTAAGTTCTAGAATCAGTATTCAATTCACACTGAGTAGTATCTATTTAGTTGATGAGTATTAGTGCAAACCAAGCTTCATAGTATTTATCGAGTTCCACAGTGCAAACTGTGGTCTCTAGTGTTTACCAAGTTTACAGCATCAATGATGCAAATCAAGTGTTGATTGGGCTAGGAAGTGTCAACCAATTGATTTAGTTTATACTAAGCGTGTAGTGTTAGTGTTGACTAAGTCTTGTAGTGTCAACAAGTGATTCAGCTTATATGTCAAGTTTTGCAGCGTTCACTGATTCACTAGTGTTGATCGAGTTCAAACTACTTGGAAGTTATTAGTATGAATCGATCTTCTATGTCTACTGAGAGCATGATGATGTCGAGTGTTGAAAATGGTTGCTGAGTACTAGAACCTCACCAAGTTTTTCTTCAGAACCTGAGTATTGGTAGTGGGGCCAACTTTGTGTATTTTGGTGAAACCTATATTGTATCTAACTTTGATGAATTATGATTTGGATCGGTATATATGTAATGTATTGTATCACATCTGAATGATAGATAAAAGAACATATGATATGTTCATCTAATAAGAGAAGAAGTGTGAATTAAGAAGGTTACAAGCAGTATAAGGAGCAATAAAGATTTATCTATCACAACAAGGTATTTGTTACACTCCAAAGGAATCTCTACCAACAAATCAGAGTTGTCAGAGATCAACCACTAGTTCATCCTAATAGGTGGAACAGTTAAATCCTTTCACAAGGTAGACTTAACAGTCTTTTTCAAATCTCTTTACCAAGTGCATACTTCATTGTATGTTTTGTAAATCTTTTAACAAGGTGGACCTAGCAGTCCTTATTGCTCCTAATAGGGAAAATCATTAGAAGTAATCAATTGTAACCCTTAACCAACCAACTTTATATTGCAGTACTAAAGCTTATGGGTATCATCCCCACCCCAGTTTTACTTTCTATTTGGAAGGTTTCTAGGCCACCATGTCTTCTGTCAAAGTGTTATGAATATTTTAATGCTCTCATTTTTTCATGCATACAATTAGATTAGAATATATATGAAGGATTAATTGGTGAAATAATAACAAGTTTTGTTGGTTCCTAATTCACTCCTCCCCTCTCAATAGCCTAGCCTATCTTATGTTTCCAATAGTTTCCTTGTGTGATCTACTTGGATTCATGACTTGGTAGCACTGATTCTTTTTGGTCTGTAGGTCATGGTCCAAAAAGATTCTTCTTCATATTTCTTATGTAATTTTTCCTCCTTTGTGATTTTAGTTTTACTTTCTTTGGTGAATGATGCCATTTCATTTTCAATAATATCATATCCATATATATATATATATATATATATATATATATATTATGATCAGATGGACTCCACAATAGGTAGATCCCTTCTGTTTTATGTGGTATTTCCCTTGATTTGTCTTTGTCTAGGGGAATTTCATAGTGGAAACTTAATTAGTGGAGTTGTTTATGTTTTCTGTAAAAGCCATTTCTCCTATTAAAGTGTTAGCAATGACGTTAACATGGGGGCATATGCTCTACTCACTTATTGCACACATGCACTTTTCAATACATATATATTTTTCAAAATAATTTTTTTCCCTTTTTGAATTAGTGACTAATCCTTAAAGAATGGATTTATATTTTAGGATCTCTTTATCCCTCCAATTTCAAATATTGTTAATCCCTTAAGGTTTAAGGTGTCCTTAAGATTGGATCTCTTTTTGTTTTACCCTTATAGAATAGAATATTCTTGAGGGTGAATCCTTGATGGGTTGACTAGTGAGGAGCCACATTCACTAGGTGGTTCAATTCCATCTTTCCAGTTGCACAGTTTCCTTGTGTGGTTCACAAAGGGACATAAGTTCTCATTGGGCAAGGTAATCACACTCTTTTGCTTTTTCTCTTTTTCTAGAGATGTCTCTCTCATTGTGATCTTGGAGTTGATGAAGACTTCAGTCTTTGGGGCTTGGGGATTTCTTTGTCCCTTTGATTTTAATATTATTATATTTTTTATTACAATCCTCTTTACCAAGAATTTGCATCGAGTCCATACTCTTGCTAAAGTGGGGGCTTAATGTATCATCTTAAAATGGAAGCACTTCCATGTTAAGGGTGTTTATCCCTCCATGTAAGTGGTCTAGGGTCATATCAAGCACTTTGAATGGGTCTTCCATGCATCTAACTATTTTACCCCTATTCTTCTTTTCTCTATTTATTTCCATCCTATTTCTGACAAACTACTCCATGAAACTAAAGACTTTCGCCTCTGGGTCAAGGTCGACCTCGACCTTGACCTAGGCCAAGGATGACCTCAACCCTAACCTATGGCAGGGTCAACCTCAACCCTATTCCAAGGTACTATTTTCAATTTTGAGGAGTTTTGGGATCTCAGGCCTCAAAAATTTTCTTTTCCCACTTTCAGGTTGGTAGTTTTGAGTTTCAAAATGGTAGACTCTTAAATTACATTTAATCTAGGTATATTCCTAAGGGTTAAGGTTAAATGGGATTTAATGTTCTTATGTTAGCCTTCTCTAGGAGTTAGTTCCCTAGACCTCTATATAAGGAAGCCTTCTTCCGTCATTTTGACATCTCTTTATTATCCATGCATATCTACAAGCGATCCGTAACTTCATGAGCACATCTGCAATCTATGCATGATCAATCTACCTTTTTTATGAAGATGCATTGGTGATATCAAGAGAACTATTACCTTTCTACATTCATTATTCTATGAAGTGAATTTCTATCAAGCACTCAAGCACTCAAGTGTTCAAGCATCCAATTCATCAAGGAGGACCAGTGTTAGCCATTGAAGGATTCAATCTCTATGGTGCCCTCTTGTTGAATATTTCATTCACATTCATCTAATTCATTTCCTATGCAAAGATATATTCAAGATGGGTGTTGAATATCTAATGACATTGATTTGAGACATCCTACACACATTCTACATATATTTAGAGCATCCATATTTGTGGATTCAAGGATTCAAATCCTCCACAAGGATTTCCACATAAGCAAGTTGAATAGTTCCATTTACTTTGTTTATGCATACATATTGTTTCAATTATATTTCAAGGTTAATTCCAAATTGGGGTTTGACTAAGAAAAACCCCCAATTCAAAAAAAAAAAAACATTTTTCTTGTAGATACATGTGTGGAACAGTGAATTGAAGAGCAGATTTGGATACCCTTTTTGTCAAACTTGTAAGATTCATGAACAAAAATTTTGTTAGAGTAGTGCAAGTCAAGGTCAACTTTTTTGGGGTACAATTGCGCCTTAGTGTAAGATTGTGCCCTGCCAACAAGGTCAAGGTCGACCTCCCTTCAAAAAGATAAAATATTTCTAGGTTTTCTCCATCTCGACATTTCCAGTCTAGGATAGAATGCAGATTTTCTAGAAACTACATACAGACATCAGAAAATAACATTTTTCATATTCAAGGTGAATATTTGTCTTTTATCTATTTTTGGCATATACTCTCCCATAGTAGAAAGATCACTCTTAACCCCCCTCTTTCCCCCTAGTTTTCATCACTTGATCCAATTTTTCATTGAACACTCTCTTGTGCTTAATCAATTTGGATCATTTCTTTCAAAAATTAGGGTTGGGAATAGGGTTTCCATTTTCTTTCTATTTAGTACTAAACAAAGTTCCAGGGGGTAATTAGGGGAAAATAGATATAGTAAAGAGAAACTAAGAAGGGGAGTGAGTGAGTGGCAAGAGATGGTGAGAAGAGGGAGTGGACGATGGATATGGTTATGTCAAAAGGAAGAGGGGATTGAGTGGGGGGTGGGGGGGTAACAATGGGGGTAGAGAGGGGGTTCATTACATGGGACACATGTCTTAGTGAGGGAGAGGGAGAGAAAAGGGATAGGGTAATAGACATGATGTAGATATGAAGAGTAAATATAAGAGATAAGTGGTGAATAGATTGGGGAGAGATTGTTTGTGTTTATATGATAGACATGAGATAGATAGACAAAGAGGATAAATTCATTACTTTAAACATACAAATATAATTAAATTCTATAACATTTTTAATAATTTTATTTTTTTGGATTTGTAAGTGGTTGAAGCCAAGGTTCATTATTATTATTTGTGTGTGTGGGTGTGCATGTGTGCGTGTGTGTGTGTGTGTGTGTGTGTGTGTGTGTGTGTGTGTGTGTGTGTGTGTGTGTGTGTGTGTGTGTGTGTGTGTGTGTGTGTGTGAGAGAGAGAGAGAGAGAGTTAAGTAATACATATGAGGTAGAAATAAAGATCAAATATGAGAGATAAATGGTGAATAGGGAGGGGACAGATTATGTGTGTTTGCATGTGAGAGACATGCAATAGATAGAGATAGAGGATAATTAAGGTGATAGATAGTGAGAGGGAGAGCATGAAAAGTTACCAAGAGAAAATGGTGAAGGGGGTCTAGACATGAGGTAGAGCTCAAAGAATTAATAATATGATTAAATATAGATATAAGGGGGGTGAGAGAGAGAGAGAGAGAGAGAGAGAGAGAGAGGGGGGCGGGGGGGGGGGTTAAAGAGGGTAATAATGGGGTAGAGAGGGGGTTCATTACATGGGACACGTGTGTTAGAGAGGGAGAGTAATAGAAAAGAGAGAGGGTAATAAACATAAGGTAGATATAAAGAGTAAATATATGAGATAAATGGTGAATATGGAGGGGAGAGATTGTGTGTGTTCATATGAGAGACATGAGATAGATAGAGAAAGGGGATAATTAAGGTGCTATATGGTGAAAGGGAGAGTGAAAAAGGGATCAACTAAAAGGTTGGATGGGCCAAAGATGAGCTATAGAGAGAAATGGATAAAGGATAAGGATAAAGGTTTCTAGAGATGAGATAGAGATAAAGAAAATTGATAATATGATTTAGGATAGATATAGATGGTGAAAAGAAACTAAGGAGGAGAGGGAGGGAGAGAGAGAGAGAGAGAGAGAGAGAGAGAGAGAGAGAGAGAGAGAGAGAGAGAGAGAGAGAGAGAGAGAGAGAGAGAGAGAGAGATTATTAGAGTAGGGAGAAAATATAGTTAAAGAGGGTAATAATGGAGTAGAGAGGGAGCTGATTACATGGGACACATGTCTTAAAGAGGGAGAGTAAGAGAATAGGGAGAGGGTAATAGATCTGAGGTATATATAAAGAGTAAATTTAATACATAAATGGTGAATGGGGAGAGGAGACATTGTCTATGCATGTGAGAGACATGAGATAGATAGAGAAAGAAGATAATTAAGGTGAAATATGGTGAGATAGAGAGTGCAAAAGAGATAAAGTGAAAGGATGGATGGGGGAAATATGAGCTACAAAGAGACATTGGAGAAGGGGATCTAGATATTTTTGGAAGCATGAATGTTGATGATACTTCTATGGGGGATTATTGTAGAAACATGATTAGATTATTATCATGATTGTATGTTACATTCGTGACTGTGTTTGTCATTGATGTCAACATAGCAGTTTTATGTGGTATTTGATAGAAAAATAGTGGAAAGATCAAGTCGGTATAGATAGATCGTTGAGTATTTTCACTAATGAGGTTAATAGGAGATAATACTAAGTGTCTAACATATGCAGATAACCTCAAAAGAAAAAGATATTGATTCTAGAAGAAGTTATGTAAGTTTTGGTGAAGACTATTCTGAGATATAGTTTACAAAAGCACGTTCTAGTGAACTTGTTATATCTCTTAGAAAAAAATTTATTCTGAGAAGCAAGGTTAAAGGAATGCAAAAGACATTTTAGTGATGATGTGACTAAGCTTGCTCATCATAATATTACATGTATGAAAATTTATTCAAGTTACAAGGTGATTGATTAATGTTATAGCTAAGTATAATGTGTTCTTAATGAGGTCCTATAATAATTAATTGAGAAGGTGTAATAGCCAACTTAGGGAATTGTTTTATGGATTCAATATAAAGGAAGGATATTTTCCTTTGATTGTATATGAATGTATAAATGATTGTAAGAAGCACAAAGACCAAAATGCAAAGATAAGCAGAGCTAAGAGAAGTTGGAGAGAACTTCATTGCCGAAGTTTTATTTGGTGATCCAAAGTTTTATACTTGGATCTGAGGTTCGTGACCTGGTCTACAAGGTCTAACAATGATTGATCTAGTTGACAAGATAGAGGAAAGAGGATAAAGCACAATACAAACAATTATTCTACAAGGAATAGTTGAGAGATCATTTGGACAATGAGTTCAATGGTCTTTCCCCAGAAGTTGTTTGGAAAATGGGTCCTTGTGTCTTATACAACTCCTAACAGGGTTGGCACAACTCCTAACAAGGTTGGAATCTCCTAATAGGGATTCAAAGTCTCCAAACAGAGACTCTTATATACTAAATGTGTTTATAGACTCCTAACAGAATCCATCCTTTAACAAGGAATATATATATATATATATATATCTTTGTGGGCATCATTCCCACTAGAGTTTTCCCTCTGATCAAGGGTTTCCCTAGTTAACATATCTGGTGTAATTGTGTATGTGCATCTTGCTATGGTTGTTGTTTACTTTGGTTGAATGGTTAAGATTAATTAAGGTTGATAAATGTTTTAATTGGATAACTACTTCACCCCCCTGCCCCCCTCTCAGTTATCTTGGTGGACTATTATTTCTAACAATTAGTATCAAAGCATCAAGTCCTTGAAGATAAAGTTTAACAAATTTTGGAGATCCATGGTGAACATATTTTCAGAAAGGATAGTCCTAAGTCATATAGAGGAATTTTTGAAACCCAGATGATGGAAATTCTTGGTGAGTTATCATATTTGTGTAAAGAATGGAGCATTGAGTTTTTAGATCTAGAATACAATAGAATAGAAGCACAAGCAAAGATAAATCTAGATCCAAAGAAGATATGAAGATAAAGAAAGGTATTGATCTATTTATGGAAAGAGAGCTAGAAGGTATGAAAAATTTTGTTTGTTGGACATGTAAAAAGTTTGGTCATTTTTCAACTAGATGTCCTAAAAAATTAAGGAAAACTAGAAAGAGATCACTTTCTGATGAAGATGAAGAATCTAAAGAAAGTATAGAAATATTCTTGAATGACTATGATGTTAAAAATATTGAGCCTAAATTGGTTAAAGTATTAGATGAGATAGCCTTGGTGACTATTGTTGAAAGTAAAAATGTAAGAGTTGATGAAAAATTCAGGATACAAGAAAGAATAGTTGACTACAATTCTAATGATGAGATGTTATTATTAAACCAAGGAATGATGAAGTGTTCTTTGAGAGTAAAAATGATTTGGAAAATGAAGGATAACTAAGGAAAGAACAAAGTTTGGAACCTAGAATAGAGCTAAGAGTTGAGATAATAACTCCTACTTCAGGTAAGAATATGACCACGAATAATCCACCAGAGCGGATCATCAGCATCAGAGATAAAGATATGATGACAAGAAGAAAAATCAATGAAGAACTATGTCTAATATCTCAAGTAGAACCAAATAATGTAGATAAGGAATGTAAATATTACTATTGGAAGCAAGCTATGAAAGAAGAATTGGATCAGATAGTGAAGAATGCGACATGGGAATAGACCAATAGACAAGAATGTGATTGAAACAAAATGGGTATTCAAAAAAAAGATGAATGAACAAGGTGAAGTTGTAAGGAACAAAGAAAGATTGGTATGTAAAGGTTGCTCATATCAAGAAGGAATATACTATGATGAAACATATGCTCCTATGGCAAGAATGGAAGCAGTAAGTTTATTCTTAGCATATGCAGCACACAAGAAATTCAAGGTGTATCAGATGGATGTCAAATTAGTATTTCTAAATGGAGAACTTGAAGAAGAGGTATATATAGCAAAACCTAAAGGTTTTCCTTTAACAAATGACAAGGACATGGTATGTAGATTGAAGAAAGAATTATATGGCTTAAAGCAAGCACCCAAAACCTAGTATGCAAAGTTGGACAAGCATTTGACAAAACTTGGATTTAGCAATGGTATGGCAGATAGTAATCTATATTGGAAAGAAATAGATGATGGATTGATGATTTTGGTAATATTTTTTGATGAAATAATATTTGGAGGAGATGATAATGAAAGTGACAAGTTTTTAGAAGAAATGAAGAAGGAATTTGAAATGAGTATGATAGGAGAGATAAAATACTTCCTAGGATTATAGATTGTGCAGGATAAAGAAGGAATCTTTATTTCTCAAACTAAGTATTTGAAATATCTATTGAAAATATTTGGTTTGGAAACATGTAAACTAGTTGGAACACTTATGGTAACAAGACACAAGTTATCTTCAAAGGATGAGACACCTACTGTTGAGCAAAAGAAGTACAAATCTATGATTGGAGGATTGCAATATCTAACTCACAAAAGGCCAGATATAGCTAATGCAGTTGAAATTTTTGCAAGATTTCAAGTTGATCCTAGAGAAGAACATTATACAGTAGTTAAAATGATATTTAAATATCTAAAGGGAACTCTAGAGTTTGGACTATGGTATGACAAATCTAATGATTTCACTTTATATGCTTCTACTAATGTTGATTGGGTAGGCAGTATGGATAACAAAAAGAGCACCAGTGGTGGAGCATTTTTCTTAGAGGAAGATTGGTTTCTTGGTTAGGCAAGAAGTAGGATTGTATCTCACAGACTACAACAAAGGAAAAATATGTTGCAATAGCTAATAATTGTAATCAAGTTGTTTAGACGAAGAAAATGTTGAAGGATATAAGGATAGAATTCATTGAACCTATTGTCATACATTGTGATAACACAAGTGTAGTGAATATGTAAAATAATCTAGTATTGCATTCTACGACTAAGCACATTTCTATCAAGTATCACATGTTGAGAGAAATTTTCAAAAAAGGAAATCATATTGGAGTAATTAATCACCAAAGAGAAAGTTCTAGATATTTTCACCAAGCCTCTTCCCAAAGAGACTTTTGAGTATTTACAAGGTATGTTAGGGGTTATGCCCTTACCTACATCAGAGTAGATGATGCAAGAGTGCATCAGTCTAGTGTTACAGAGCACTATTGTTTGTCTGGACTCAATGTTGATGCTTCTTTTATGCGGTACCATCAATGATGGACAAAGTTAGCTAGGACTCTTGATAGATGTTGTTTTGAATAGTTTCCTTGGAAACTAGAGCAAATCAATGACAATTGTTGTAGAGATAGATGGTTGTTGAAACCTTTGACATTGATGTCAATGGGGGAGAGATTACGGCATGAAAAAATAGTTTGATATAAAGTGCCTTGAAGGGAGAGATTACAGCATGAAGAATAGTTTGATATAAAGTACATTGAGGTATATCAATGGGGAGAATGACTGATGAAGAGGATTTGAAAAGAAAGGATAAAAGTCTTTTACAGTTGGTATTTATGGAATTAGATGTTTTTCATCTATGTTTCCATCAATGCTAAAGGGGGAGATTGTTGTAAGCATGTATGTTGATGATAGTTCTATAGGGGAGTATTGTAGAAACATGATTAGATCATTATCATGATGATATGTTACATTCATGACTGAGTTTGTCATTGATGTCGACATAGCAAGTTTTAATGGTATTTGATAGAAAAATAGTGGAAAGATCAAGTTGGTATGGATATATCATTAAGTATTTTCACTTGTGAGGTTAAAGGGGGATACTAGTAAGTGTTTATCATATGCAGATAACCTCAGAAGAAAAAGATATTAAGTCTTAAAGAAGTTATGTAAGTTTTAGTGAAGACTGTTCTGAGATAGAATTTACAAAAGCATGTTCTGGTAAACTTGCTATATCTCTTAGCAGAATTGTTATTCAGAGAAGCAAGGTTAAAGGCATGTAGAAGGCATGTTGCTAATGATGTGTCTAAGCTCGCTCGTCATAATATTACATGGATAGAAAGTTATTCAAGTTACAAGGTGACTTGTTATTGCTAAGTGTAACATGTTCTTAATGAGGTCCTATAATAATTAATTAAGAAGGTGTAATAGCCAACTCAGCGAATTATTTTATGGATTTAGTATAAAGAAAGGAGATGTTCCTTTGATTGTGTATGAATGATTGCAAGAAGCAAAAAGATCAAAATGTGAAGATAAGAAGAGTTAATAAAAGTTGGAGAGAACTTCATTGCCAAGGTTTTATTTGGTAATCTGAAGTTTGATACTTGGATCTAAGGTTCGTGACCTAGTCTACAAGGTCTGACAGTGATTAGTATGGTTGACAGGACAAAGGAAATAGGATAAAGCATAGTATGAACAATTATTTTGTAAGGAATAGTTGAGAGATTAGTTGGACAATGAGTTCAGTGGTCTTTTCCAAGAAGCTATTTGGACAGTGGGTCCTTCTGTCTTCTACAATTCTTAACAAGGTTGGAATCTCTTAACATGGATTCAAAGTCTCCTAACAGGGACTCTTATGTATTGAATGTGTTTATAGACTCCTAACTGGGTTCATCCTATAACAAGGAATATATATATTAGTATATCTTTTTGGGCATCATTCCCACTGGGGTTTTCCCTATGATCAAGGGTTTCCCTAGTTAACATATCTAGTGTAATTGTGTATGTGCATCTTGTTATGGTTGTTGTTTACTTTGGTTGAATGGTTAAGATTAATTAAGGTTGATAAATGTTTTAATCGGATAACTAATTCACCCCCCCACCCAGTTATCTTGGTGGACTATTATTTCTAACAAATATGAGATAGGGGTCAGTGCAAGAAGTTAGGTCTCATTTTTGGCCAAAAAGTGGAAGTGTTTTTCCTATTTTTGAAATATCTTGTATATTGGTGCCAAAGTTTGAGGCATTTAGAGATTAAATATAAAAAAACTTTAGGAATAAAAATTGTAGTGCCCAGAATCTCTTTTTTGAATATGTAATTTATTTTTATACCCATATGATAGATTAATTTTTTGGTATGGATCTTTAAAAACCACTTTTCCAAAATTTCTATTTCAGGACCATACCATAGTCATGTACGGACACCATAATTTGATACAACTAAGTATTTTTTGTGAACCCTTTTAAACGAAGTTACCTAACACACCAAAGATTGATGAGAATAATTTTCTTGAGGCATTTAGAGATTAAATATTTTTAAAAATTCAGAAATAAAAATTGTAGTGCTCAAAATCTCCCTTTTGAATATGTAATTTATTTGTATACCCATATGATAGATTTTTTTTGGTATGACTTTTTCAAAACATTTGTTTCAAGACCATACCACAGTCATGTACGAACACCATAATTTGACACAACTAAATAAATTTGGGAATCCTTTTAAACGAAGTTACCTGACACACCAAAGACTAATGAGAATAATTTTCTTAATTTTTTTTATTAATTTTTAATTGACAATTAAGGTAATTTTGAAAATCTCTCATGTACGGACACCATAATTTAATCAAAACTTAACCTTTTCTATTTTATATTTTTTAACTTCAAAAGAATTGTGTGAAGACCAATGATAGGTAAATTAATTTAAGAAATATGAAAAATTTAATAATTTATTAAAGTTTTAGTGAATCTCACTGTTGTATGTTTAAGAGACACTTTTGATTAATAAATAATGCAAAAATAGAAAATAAACTCATAACACTATAAAATTTGAATTTTTGGAATCAGAACAGTAAGACCTATAATGGGTTTTCATTTTGTCAAAAAATTAAATGGGGACGATCGTATAAAAATTAACAATCCCTGAGATTGTCGATTAAATGCCTTAGTCAAAATTTGATTCATAAAGGCATAGGCTTGGTCCTACCAGGCCTTTGCCATGCCTTTCCCCAAGACAAAACCTAACACAAATTCTCACCCATGGAAAATCCCCGCCCATGGCATTAGAATCGAGCACCCAGCTTGCAATTCAAAAATTGGGTGCCTAATTCTAATTTAACTATTATCAAAATCAGGCACCTGATATTTAAACAATTGGGTACCCAATTATTTAATAATCAGGTACTTGATTATTTAAATATTAGGTGCCTAATTTAAAATTGGGTACCCGATTCTAAAGTACCCATTGGGCCCCACCCACAAAGCAATTATCAATCTTTGCAATGATTGAATGATAGTTTCAAGCTACAACAGCGAATTTCTATCACAATTATTTTGTTTTCTTGTCATCTTCTACAATTTGCAAGCTATTGATTTGTATTCAAAATTGTTTCAAATATGGCATCAAAACAATGAAGAAAAAAGACAATAAAAGTTCTGACAAATGAGGAGATTACAACAAACAAAGAGAATGATGCACAACTTCAATGAGAGAGAAGACAAAGAATTAGAGAGTTGAGCAATGTTTCAAAAAAGAAAGACATTGAGGATACCATGATGGATGAAGAGGCTAAAGAAGAGAACCCACTGGAAGGAGATTCAGGTGCACGTTCTAATCAAACATTCAATACAAGTGTGTCTCCAAACCCTCAAGTTTTTACTCATGATGAAATTGGAGATTTTGTAGAAGCAGGCTTCAATTTAAATGATTTAGTTTTTCTTCATGAGAATAGATTTCCAAATGATCATGCACAACGAACTCTAATGGAAATGCAAGCCTTGAAAGAAATACCAAGAAAAAATGAAAATGAGATTCAAATTCCAAATAACACTGAAAATAAAATGCCAATTGAAAATATCAATGGTATGAATGTAGACATGGAAACACCAAGTATTGAACAAACATGTCTGAATGATATTGAAGTGCGTGAACATAATTTTTATTTTTTTAATGATGTGCTAGATAATCTTCATGGATTGGTTTTGTGGAGACAAATTAGGACACATGCTAATAAATTATATACATTTTTTATAATAAGAAATTTGGGTTTCAATGTCAGTTGATGTTGCAACTAATTAAAATGTCTAAAATGCAAAAAGTAATGAAAATGTTAGGAATGTATGAAAAAACCAAGAATAAAAATGATTCTTTAAAAAAAGTGTTATCCACTATTGCTAGTGCATGTGATGTTATTAGAAAGAGATGTCAGTTTATAGATAAGAATGGAACACGACGAGCAATAACAACAACTTTAGTTAACAAATCAACTACCGACAAAAGATTAATTAGTAACATAAGTGGATATCTTAATGTAAATTGTAAGAATTTAGAAAGAGTTGTAAAGAGAAGGGTTAACTTTGAATGTGATCCAGCAAATAGTTTGTGGACTTTTAGTGGTAGACTCCTGAGATCTGATATGAAACTTACTAGTGATGTCAAAAGTTTGGTTGAAAATTTTTGGCATGATAATACAAGAGTATCAACTAATTCAAGAGATGTTCTTAAATTGAGAGTGGGTTCAAAAATATATGATCCACATCCTAAACACCTTTTAGACATGGCTGAAACTAAATTGTTCAAAAAAAAATTAGATGATAAGGCTTTAACTATTACCATTACTCAAAGACCTTTTGAATTGTAAACCATGGTATATAAGGATTAACAAGGAAAGAATCACATGTTGTTGTAAAACTCATCTTCAATTTCATTACCATTATAATATATTTTGACCTATACAATGTACCATGCATAGTAAAGAAATTTTGTAGGAATGTGGTGTAAAAAACCACCTCAAACTAGAAAAGATTTCATATCAGGTTTTTTTTGTAAGCCACCTAATGACCAATATTTTCTTTTCAATGCATGTCTTTCTGGTACATGTGATATGTGTGGCAATATTTCTTTGTTAGATAAATATTTTCATGAAAATTCTTTGACTACTTTTGGACAACAATTAGTTGATGTAAGAAGATTCAAAACTATTGAATATTTATTGAAGGATGGGAACATTCGAAGAAGGTATGATCTAGTTACAGATAAAGTTAGTTTTCATGCATTTATGGATGAGTTTAAGAGTGTCATCATACCAAAATATGTTAAACACTCTCAATATGTTATATGGCTTGATGAACAATTTCGCATATGTAAGAATACTTTTCTAATTGGTACCATACTTTCAATTCTTGACTTTGTAGAGAACTACACACTTGCACCACAAGATGAGGTACAACCACAATATTACAATTTAGTGCAAGTAACAATTTATGTTCATATAGTTTATAGGCATTCACCTGATAGTACAGAGTGTAGTGCCTGCCCTCGTTTACATTTTTCTAGATACATTGTTGCTATTATGGCCAAACTCTGTTAGGCCAGTTTATGTTGATGGTTACTAGCATTATTTTGAGACAATCAGAGATTGTGTTACAGATTCAGTTGATATATGATGTGATTACTTAGACTCTACATTTCATGTATGCATGATGATTATTACATTGTTCTTAGTTATTGATAATGTTTAGCTAAATGGATTATTATATGTGTGTGTTGTCTTATGGATACTTACCCCATACTGCATGTGTATGGTGTGCATGTTTGTTCTCTATATGTATAGCATTTCTGGTGTGGTTAAGGAAGGGAGTCGTAGTCACCTGCTAGTCAGGATCTACATGATGCACCACTTTCTATCATTGCATGTTTAGTTTAACATATATATACATATATATATATATATATATATATATATATATATATATATATATATATATATATATATATATATATATATATATATATATATATATATATATATATATATATATATATATATATATATAGTATGTACATACATGGATTTTATGCAGGTTGCAAGTACCAGGTATCGACTTCCCTGAATTGTCAGGATGAGCACATACCCTATCGCACTATCTCAATGGTAAGAAAGGGGAGATAAATTATCAAGTCCAAATCCTAAACCCTTAAACCATTTGTCCTAGAAAGGTAGGACAAGTATCTAAGATGTTTTACCTACCAAATGCATTGGATGACGTAATTCATGATTTTAACCCTTTAGACTGATTTGAATGGATTGTTCTATGATGGGTTTTCATATTTTATTTTGGAAGTATATGGTGAATTTTCTATTAATTAAAGTGTTAAATTAAAAGATTTAATTAATAATTTAATTATTTTTGAAAAAATAAATATAATATCATGATATTTTGATAGTTTGATTTTAATTAATTAAGTGGGAAATTAATTAAGTAAAAGAAATAAATAAAAGAAAATTAAATTAATAATAATAAAAATAATAAATAAATAATAATAAAAGAATCAAAATAAAAGTTATAAGTCTACCTAGGAGTAAGCGCACCTCTTGAATGCACATGTGTCTACAATACAAGAGTTAGCGCACAATTAAGCACATGGTGTCTACAACCTTGTGACTCATCTAGAAGGTTGGAATAGGCTCGTGCTTAGTTGTCAACGCTTATATCTTCTGGTTGATTCTAGAGACATTCTAGGTGCTTCCTGAGAGTTTCTTATATTCATGCACTCCTAGAAGCTTGGGGAGTGTTTTTGGGTGGATCCGTGAGCATTAGAGAAGGAAGGAGCTTGCTCTGTAGATTCTAAGGAGAAGTGAATTAGCATCAGTGTCCAAGTAGACACTTGTGATTTTGCATATGTTATTTTCGCTTCTTGCACTTCCTATCTTCTTCGTGTCTTCTGAATGCTTTCGAAAGATTTCATGTGTTGAATATCTTGGTTGTATGCATTCTTGTCATGGATATCTAAATTTCTGTATGAGCAAACCCCACATGTGTAGATCTGAGGAATATATGGGATTAGGGTTTAAATGCTTATGAACAGATCATCTTGAAGGAATTAAATAGGTGGTTATTAAAAAAAAAAGATATGTTGTAACTAAAGAATGCTAACATGAATGTTGTTATCAATGTAAGATCTAAGCTAACATGAAAATCAAAGTATGGATCATGCTGATGGAAGCCATGCATGCAAGAGAGAATGAGACAAGAAGATAGAAATTCTCCACAAAAGCTTTAATATTCAAAACTCCTTCAAAAATCACTCTCCAAACTTGCAACATAACAATAGCATAATAATGGGTGTCTCAAAAATGAGGAGAGGACTCTCCCTTATAAAGAAGATTGGACGATCTAGATTGAGACAAAAAAGATTTAATCAAGGGTGGAGAAATAATGATCCATGTGAACTAAAGATCCACCAATGAGAAAAGTAGAGTGGTTGAGAAGAAAGTGGAGAAAGGATGAAGATAAGTCCCATATTAAGTGTAGATAAAAGATTTATTTAATTTTTTATTTGTTTTAACTCCTTTTTCATCAAAAAGAGATTTAAGTGGGATATTTTATTTTATTGAAAGGGAGCAAGTTCTTTTAATTAAATAGGAAATATTTAATCAAATTAAAAGAGGGGTTTTTCTCTTAATTAATTAAATGTAGATGAATTATTTAATTAAAAGAGAGGTTTTCTTTTAATTAAATGGAGACTTATTTTATTTAATTAAAAGAAAGCAAGTTCTTTTAATTAAATAAGAATTATTTAATTAAATTAAAAGAGAGGTTTTTCTCTTAATTAATTAAATGTGGATGAACTATTTAATTAAAAGAGAGGTTTTCTTTTAATTAAACGAGGACTTATTTTATTTAATTAAAAGAAAACAAGTTCTTTTAATTAAATAGGAAATATTTAATTAAATTAAAAGAGAGATTTTTCTCTTAATTAATTAAATGTGAATGAACTATTTAATTAAAAGAGAGGTTTTTTTTTAATTAAACGGGGACTTATTTTATTTAATTAAAAGAGAGCAAGTTCTTTTAATTAAATAAGACTTAGGATAAAATGTCCAACCTTAGAAATAAAACAAATTGAATTTGATCAAAGAAATTGATTTGAATTGATTTAATAAAATATTACACACCATTGATTTAGGAAATTTGATAAATTGATAAATTGAATAATGGGGGCCCATAGTCTAGGCGACCATTTTAGGGTGCATACAGTAGTATGTTAGATTTCTTTCTGCATATGATGTAGTATGTTTTAGGAGTGACATTCCTACTATGATAATACTGATGATCTCTTTGATGATTTGGGATGTTACACACGAAAGGATGGCTAGGGCCCACGATGGTCTATTGATGTTATTTATGATTGGCAGGAATCGTGCACTTAGTCAATTATGTTTGATGATGTATGGCTATCTTTTATGATGGTTGGTTATATCTTGTATGATGATGTTCATGTATGGTATTTGGTTTAATTTACTTTATTGCACTTGCATCATGGATTAGAATAGGATGATGTACTTTATTTTCACATATGTATATTCTTTTGTGTCTTTCATACCTTGTGACATGTACAGCGGATGATTGAGCATTTTGAAATGTAATTTGCTAAGGGACATTTGGGACAAAATTATATTGTTTAAGAATGTTGGACTTTTCATTATTATTTCATGTGGATGTAGTATTAGATGGAATCAATATTAGTTAATTTAAATGTGAATCAACATTAAGGGATCTTTAAGGAATGTAACCTATTATGTATGTTTATGTATACTTTCAGTTGAATGTTGTTATTGCTTCTATTACTATGTGTATGTTGTGAATAGTTTAACTTTCATGTTTAAAAAAAAAAAATGTTATCAAACTTAGTGAAACTTTAGGTTAATTCTTTTGGATCCCTTGGCAGGGCATTACATTTTGAAATAGGCTCGTGCTTAGTTGTCAACGCTTATCTTATCTTCTGGTTGATTATAGAGACATTATAGGTGCTTCCTAAGAATTTCTTATATTCGTGCACTCCTAAAAGCTTGAGGATCATTTTTGGGTGGATCCGCAAACGTTGGAGAAGGAAGGAGCTTGCTCTATAGATTTTGAGGAGAAGTGAATTATCATCAATGTCCAGGTAGACACTTGTGATTTTGCATATGTTATTTTTGCTTCTTGCACTTCCTGTCTTCTTCGTGTCTTCTAAATGCTTTCTGAGGATTTCATGTGTTGAATATCTTGGTTGTATGCATTCTTGTCATGGATATCTAAATTTCTGTATGAGCAAACCCCACGTGTAGATCTGAGGAATATATGGGATTAGGGTTTAAATTATTATGAACAAATCATCTTGAAGGAATTAAATAGGTGGTTATTAAAAAAAAGGGATACATTGTAATCATGCATTAGAGTTTATCATAGACTTTATATATATAATATTCCTTTAAAATAAATCAAATTGAGTAAATTGGAAAAGCATTTTTTTTTTAATTATATAGATATCTGTGAAAACGTTTGAGGAAATGTTTTTTTTTTTTTTTAAATGCATGTCTTTAAAATTTTGAAAATGTTTGTTAATAAAAAAATGTTTATAAAAAAAATAATATTAAAAATAATATTAATGAGGAGCGGGGAAGGATGAACCCATACCCCACCCCTGGCAGCGACGTATTGCAAGTCTACGAGATCGCAAAGTACCTGCATTATCGTAGTGTACCTGTGATCTGCAATGTACCTGCAATCTGTAGGTTGCATACGTGTTAATGGCCGATGGTGGTTATTATAATATTGTTGTGGGTTTTGAAGATTAATAAAGTTTAATTTAATAAAATGATCATATTTAGTAATATATATATGTTATTAAATATTATTTAAAATATTCATTAATTAATAATAATATTTGTTATTTCATATGTTATTTAATATATAAATGTTAATAATTATTATATTAACAATGTTAGATATGAACTTGTCAATTTAATAATAATTTGTTAACTATTATTAAATTGAATAGAGATATTAAAATTTGATAAAATAATGGAGAATTTGCTATCGTAGATTTATTTCAATATAACTTGTTATTAGTTATTAAATTATTATTAAATCAAATGTTAATGAATTGGAATATAGTTGATTGTTAATTAATTTAATTAATTAATCAAATTTATAAGCAATGGGGTCTAATTGAATGATTATCGATTATATAGATGTTAGGGAAATTGCAAATTAATTATTTGAAGGTTGTTAAATACTATTCTAATATTTTGAATAATGTGAATGATTCTATCTAAAAGTCAATGGAAACTAGTTCAATGATTTAAATAAGTAAATTTTATCTTCTATTTATTTTAGACAACTGTTTAAAATAATGGAGGGATAATTCTATGTTTTATTTGAAAAGATAAATGGGTTGACTTGGAGATTAAATGGAGAATCTTATACACTTGATATCTAAATCTGAAATGAAAACTGAAACCCCACACTTAATTCAACTATGTGATTTTAACAAACCAAAACATGTGCTTGCATTTTGCATTTTCTCTATGCTATCTGTTTTGGGTTTTTGGCTTGATTAGATTGTTGACCAGTTATAGGACGTCTACCAGAGGCTCGAGGGTTATGATTTTTGATGTCATGATGATGTCTTTTGATCTCGATCTTTTAAAACCCAACCATGGTTATGTGATGGCATGATCTATGGTGTGTGTGGTCTACTAATTGATATTGTTTCCAGTCTTCTTGTCTAAGCTGTGATTTATGTAACCATTTATGAGTTATTGATTAGTTGTATTTGGATTACTTTCTAGTCACCTTGATGGGACTGAAGTTTTTATCTAATCTTGATGATGTCATGTTGTGACATGTTTTGACTCGACCATTTTGGAGTCTTCAATTAGTATTATTTGTTTGTTATTCTTTTTTTGTTGCTTGTTGAGAATCAATGGATATTGTGATTATCATTGATGCCTTCAGTTGCCAATAGAGAACTGTTGTGGTCATGATTATCAATGGATGCTTTTCAATTGCTCATGGAGATTTGATGCTCTTATTGTGGATTATCTTTTGGTATTTTCCAATCGCTTGTATAGGACTATGGTGATTTTGTGATTTATTATTCCATGAGCCTAGGGTAGGTTATCTACTTGTAGTGCCAAGAGTGGCTTGCAATGGGGGCCAAGGCCCTAAGTGGCTGCCAGGGTAACTCATTGTAAGTTGTTTAATAAGTGAGAACATTACACCTAATACTGACTTAAATGAACCTTATAAGATAATTGATTTTTCTCGCCCATGCCTCGAGTGCTAGTACAGACTAGGATGGGAGTAGAGAGAACATTTGGTTGTGACCTTACATTTCGTAGTATGCCTCGTCAGTATGAGAGGATACTAGTGGCCACATAGGGATCACTAGGGGGCCAGGATATATAGAGAAACTACCAGAGTAACTCTAGCGTGATCCGTGTGATGACACTTTCTCACTTACATAGTAGGTTCCTACATGTCTTGTGTGCCTCTAGGAATAGATGTTGGTTTATGTTGGAACCTTTGAGTTAGTATACTTTTAGGATTCCTTGACTTAGAGAGTATTTTTGCTATGTGATTTGATATCTTGTTTGGGACTTGAGATTATCTCCTCAGCATTGTGGGAGTGGGCCATTTAGGTTCCACGCGGTCAGATGGTAGTGATTTTTCACTCTTACCATTTGAGGTCCGTCGGAGACACCGTGACTAAAGCATTCTTTGTTGGCATCTATCTTCATTCTATTCTTGGATTATGATGATGGACACGTATCCTTATATTGATGATTAGCATATGTTAGATGATGTTATTTACTTATCCTATGTCTTATTTTGCATGATTAGATTTCTGGTGCATATGTTGTAGTATGTTAGATTTCTTTCTGCATATAATGTAGTATGTTTTAGGAGTGACATTCCTACTATGATAATATCGATGATCTCTTCAGTGATTTGGGATGTTATGCATGGAGGGATGGCTAGGGCCCATGATGGTCTAATGATGCTATTTACGGTTGAGAGGAACCGTGCACTTAGTCAATTATGTTTGATGATATATGGTTATCTTTTATAATGGATGGTTATATCTTCTATGATGATGTTCATGTATGGTATTTGGTTTCATTTACTTTATTGCACTTGCATCATAGATTAGAATAGGATGATGTACTTTATTTTCACATATGTATATTCTTTTATGTCTTTCATACCTTGCGACATGTACAGCGGATGATTGAGCATTTTGAAATGTAATTTACTAAGGGACATTTGGGACAAAAATATATTGTTTAAGAATGTTGGACTTTTCATTATTATTTCATGTGGATGTGGTATTAGATGGAATCAATATTAGTTAATTTAAATGTGAATCAACATTAAGGGATCCTTAAGGAATGTAACCTATTATGTATGTTTATGTATACTTTCAGTTAAATGTTGTTATTGCTTCCGTTACTATGTGTATGTTGTGAATATTTTAACTTTCACGTTTCAAAAAAAAAATGCTATCAAACTTAGTGAAACTTTAGGTTAATTCTTTTGGATCCCTTGGCAGGGTGCTACATAGAGGAGGATCACAAAATATTGAGAGAGCATCATTTCCATATGAGTGATAATAAACTTCATTCATCTTAGTCTGTCCAATATTGTTTCAAGGTCTTTTATGACAATTTAAGAGAGACACAAATTTAAATGACACAACAGTGGATATGGTTAGATAATTGTACAAGATAAATCAAAAATGCTAGAATGTTCTATTGGTTGAGTAGGACACAGGGGCAAACTAATATGCAACATATGTGGAGTTTTTTTGAGGTTGGACATGGTAAAGGAGAACATGATGGTGTTGGTGCATGCATGAAGAGAGCCCTTTGCAGAGAGCAATTAAAATTTGAGAAAGCCAAATTCAAAAATGCACATGAGATCATGGAATGGTGTAACAAATATTTATACACATGATCAAGTCAAAAATCTACAATTAGATGTTTTTTTTGCCTAGTTGAAGAGAACAATATCCTTTAAAGATATGACTGTGATACAATTAGTGTGTCAGCTAAATGGTATTCATTTAGGAGTTCAAATTCTAATACTTGGACTATATGGACTAGGGAGCTTGCTTGTTTTTGTTAGTTTTGTCTTGCAAGTGAATGGGAATAATGCAAGAATATAGAATGGGTTGAAGATTGGAAATAGAAATCATTAGAACCTACTAACACACATTTTCAAGATGATATAGTTAATGAAGGCCAGAATTTTACTTTTGCATCAAAAGATTATGGTTATATTTCAAACCTCATACAACTTGGGATGCACAATTTTAATAAATTTTGTTGTGATCATGCTCCAATTTATATTATTTATTTATGTACATGTCATTAATATAATTCAAGTGCATGGCATTAATATATTATTTATTTATATGTACACATGTGATTAAAGTGTTTATGTACTTTATCTTATCTTGTAGGACATGTTTATGATGTTATTGCACCTAATGATAATGATGAAAAAACTAAGTATTAGCTAGCTAGATGTGTGGAACTTAAGAAAAAATTGATATATCATCAAGTAGATGGTGATGGTTTTGAGTATCCAATTGGGTCTGTCATTGTAGTTGGCACCTGGCTACATACATACCTAACAAGAAGAAATGGTTTACCAGCATTTGAAGACTACCAATCAGAAAAGAAGATTTTACACTATTCTCATTTATTTATCGCAATGAATATCAAATTAGGAAGATACAAAGGGAGACCCTCCAATAAGGTATTATGGATAATTTCAATAGATGAGCATGGGACAATCATAGATGCATTGCAAAAGAGAGAGGATGCAGATGGTATAGTGGGATGACTATATTTAAATCAAACACATGTATTTTTCTTTATTATGCTCTTTTTATATATGTAGAACTATAAAATTTAAATGTACATATGTGTTGTCAATAGCAAATTAGAGAACTTATATATACCTCTTATTCAGGTCTCAATTACAATTTATGCAAATTTAAATGTTTAAGGTGGATCATAGTGAGTACATACATTACACATATTTACATAATAAAGATAGCTCTTATTACATTCTTGGTATTATTAACACATGTTTTTTTTTTTAAATTTTATTTTGCAAGACCTCATTTGAAGAAATGTGTTGAACCAATTTTTTATTTTGAAATTGAAACATGTTGTAAACATTTTAAACAGGAGTACACTTCTATTTATGTCCTTCACATTGTGTTACATATATGACTTCAGTTGTTTTAAATTTATATCATTTCAATTGTGTAAAATATAGGAGTTCACCTATATTTGAAAGTTAAAGGTGTGCACTTTATATTTAAAAAAATTCTTTGTCAATTAAAGTAATGACCTCCAATATTTTTCCATTACTTTTACATTCAAATATGTTTAAACTAATGTTACTAAATTTAAGTAAAACTAGCAATTGCACCTTGGTGTGCAATAGGTATGTCAAAGATAAATTAAAGATATTTGGTCTATGTATGCATATGTCAAAGATAAATTGAAGATATTTGGGCTATTTATGCATACATTTGTGAAATACATGATAGCTTCAAATCAACTATATGTCCACTTAAAAGAACCCACACATAAGAGTTGTTATGAGATCCCCCCCTTCCCCCCCCCCCCCCCCCCCCCCCCCCCCCCCTCTACCTCTATCTTCACTCCATCTCTACCACTCTATATATGCATCTTCCTCACATTCCTCTCTATTTAGGACCTTGATTTATCCAAAAGAATTTGAATCATTGTAAGGAAGGTGTACAATGCCTTCGGTGAGAGAAAATGATGTTACCTTTGTGGACCAAATCTTTAGCAAAAGAGGCATGATTTTTCATGGAAATGTTTCTCCCAAAAAGAATTAATAGTAATATGGAGAAGTAGTGTTTGGAACCCTCTCACATGCTTGACCTTTTGAAGGTATCATAAAGAAACGTGCCAGAGTATGATCGATACTCTAGGTTTATCTACCACATGTTTCATTTTCTTTTGATTATTTGGACTTTCTAGTTTTCCTTTTTGGTATTTAAGTATTATATTTATTCTTGTAATGGTCTTCACTTAGATTTTCATTTTTCTTTAGAAAGGGCTAATAGCACAAGATCAATGTAATATGCTATCTTTTTCTCTGCTTCCCTCTCTCCAATACCAATATTTGATAGGTTACTAAAATAACTTGACTAACATAAAAAAATAGTGACCGTGATATCTCTATAATTTTGCATTCTTCTTCTCAACTCTCAATCACGATTTAAAAAATAAACTCTATTATTTTTCAAAGATATCAAATTTTCATAATTCATTATGAGAGTTTCTATATTTGATTGTGTAAGATTTTAGCTTCAAATATAAATTAAATAAAATTGTTAAATAAGAAAGATAATCATACTTTAAAAAAAATTTTAAAAATTATGTTATGATTGTAATATAGAAATCTTGAGAGATGTAAAAAGAAATAGAGGAATATAGAGAATAATAGAAAATAATTTTTTAATATTTTTTTTGATCTCTTGCATCTTAATGATGGATTATATAGTGTGATCCAAAAAATTTGACCATAAAAATTCTTACACAATCAAATATAGAAACTCTAGTAATATTTAGAAATCTGATATCTTTTAAAAATGATATAGTTTGTTTTTGTCTTTGCCCATAGTTAAGTGAACACTATAAAATATATGGATACATTCTTGAGCCTCTACATTGGTTGTTGACAAGAACAACACTAGCAGAACACCGATGTCATTGTGGACTAAAGTCAGTAATATTGGGAATGCACTAAAGTCAATAATATTGGGAATGCACTGCCAATTAGGCAAAGAGCCAATGTCGATCCACCAATATGAAGCATTCTTAATGTGGGTCCCTCTAAATTTCCTATTTATCCATGATGAAATGTAGAATATGTTGTAAACTCGGGTGACTCTATGTGATGGGGTACAATGGTGGCTAAAGTAGTGACGCAAAGACTGTGAATCACAAGTGTAGGATATCTTGTATGTGGTGGTCTAGAGTGGTGGAAGAAGGCACTAACATTGGGTGTTGCAGGAGAGACCCATGTCATTCATAACTATGACTTGTGTTGGTGCATCTTTTGTTTGAATTTGAGCCTTCTTAATGTTGTAGATCCTCAAAAGACCCATTAAAATGAGGTTTCTTGTAGAAGAATAAGAGAATTTGGGAGAGAAATGAACAGTCCCCTACACATTCATGACGATTATGTGGATGAAAAGAAACTTGCTAGGTAGCACTTCAAATGCATTATGGAAGGAATATAACAACATAAATGCTCTAACAAAAAATATGGTCAACAACGAGGCCTAATTTGTTGGCCACCCCTAAACATCACACACTAAGGAGAAAATTAAGCTTGGAAAAAATTAGTCAACTTTGACTATTTAACACTTTTAGTGTTGGAATAAATCTTAGTGTGTGATGTTTAAGTTGTTTGCACTTTGCCAAGTGCTTAGCATAGAGACTATAGGCCAGGATTAATGTGCATGAAGTAGATAGAGTAAGTGAATTAACTATTCTCAAGTATCTTATTGGTTTGCATAAAGTAGAAACGATCAGCTAATATAAAGGGCTAAATAAACTGACGCACCAAATTACTTCAATAGTAGTCCTTATCTCCCTTAGATTGTCAATCATTGGATTTTAAATATAGCTTTTCACTTTCATATAAGGGAACGCTTATGACGTAATAAATTTTTAATATTTGTCATATTTTGTATTAGAAAATAATAAAATATTGGGAAAAAATAATTTAATTTTTCTCTTTAGTGCATTTTGTCAAGAGATTAGCCATGGCTAATTGCATGTCTATCTAGTCAACTTTATTAGAAGATTTTTTTAATTTATTAATTAAACTATTATTTACTTGGAAGGAGGTGCAAGAATTATTCATAATACAATACACACATTAAATCTATATGTATTGAAGATACATAGTGGTAATTTCTTTTATCTTTTAAACTGACATGACTATATATATTTAATTTGATATTTATTTAGAATGGATAATCTATGATAATAAATTAAATTAATATAAATAACTTTTGATACTTTGAAAGATAATTTCTCCTTTGTTGATAGACATAATTAAGTAAGACCATTAATTTTCATCTTAATTTAAGTCCATTGTGAAAAATAACTACAAATGCTCAAATAAAAATATTAAGATTAAATAATTGACAAATAATACATTTCTAATATTAAGAGATAACATATACATTATTTCTTCCTTTTATATTTTGTTTCTCTTCTTCGTCGAGAGATTATTTTCCAGAACCTTCTTAATAACTTAATGTCTTATTCATAGTTTCCTTATTACATAGGACAATACATTTTTTATTTACTTAACTATTCATATTAGCTTTTTAATATTTTATGATTTTTAAAAGCTTTAGGGAAAATGATTGGTATATGTGTAATTAAGGGAACATCCACAATATATCATTTTCATTTCAAAAAATTTGAAAGGAAGACATTTGTGCATCATGGTCATTACCATCCCATGCATTTGACCCACCCTCCATTTGCTCCAAAACTTTATAAAATATTTATTTTGAATTTTGAATATTTTTTTTAGTTAGTTGATTCTACGTGTTTGTAAATAAGTCATTTACTTTTGAACAACCTATTTCATTATTTTCTATTTTTTTGAATCTTTATTACCTTATTTTTCTTATTAAAAAATCTTATGATCATCAATTCAAAGAATTGCTTAATCAAATCATCTTAGATTAAGAATCATTATGGCATCTTTTGAATGTGGATTAGATTAGATTTATTGTGGATAATCTTTTTTATTAATCAAACAAATAGAGTCAATTATATATTTAAAAGAAATATCTAAGTTGCACTTTTGATTTTAGATTAAGTATTTTATTGAAATTAAAATGTTGATAAAAGAATATTATACATTTTTATGTAAATGTGGTACATCATAAAATTACACGTATACTTGCATTAGAAGTTCTTTTATTCACCAAAAGAAAGTGTATATTCCACACAAACCGTGAGAATAACTCTAAAAATGGATGCATTTATAAAAGTAATATATGCACAAAAAAGATAAAGTGTAAATAAGAAAGAGGGACATGTATTTTTGCAATGAAAAACTCTATGTAGTTGTTTGTAGCATCTCATCGATATCTTCAACTTGAATTATTCTATTATATTTGCATCATCTACTTAGGGAAAAAGGTTTTTTTAGAGCTCATGATCACAATCCCATATCTATATACCATTAAAGCATACATAAGTTCAAAGATAGAAATAAAAATTCCAATTTCATCATTTTATCTAATGAGTTTGTTTCATGTGTAAGTACATGTTTCATAATTTCATCACTAGATATGTTAGGTTGATATAATTCATATTTCAACATGTTAAGTTTGTTTGATCTCCCATAAGGGTTGAGCCTAACATATTGCAATTGGGACTTTGTTGATCATAATAGGGTGCATACTTTTTTGCATCAAACATGTTACCTCATATAGAAAAGATGTCATTCATACTAGTGATCATCATGGCTTACTGTTGCAAA